>CM028377.1:52132664-52417357 GCA_013146195.2 Codonopsis lanceolata | reverse complement strand
CTTCTTGTTCCCCAGGGTTATCTGTAAGCCGACATTACGCGGGGATGTATTCTTTGGGACCGCGATATCGGTCAAGGCTGTCGGTATTAAGGCCATGTACGTCACGAATGCCTTTGGGCACGAGGAACAACTAACCCAGAACTATCAATGTCTCGCCATTCAGTGACATCATTTCATTAGTTATATGGCGGCCAAACAAGTGTCTCGGTCCACAGCCGGATAGTCGAGCGGCCCTCCAGCGGCTTCATGATCCATGCCGTACCCAAGACGAAGCATATAGTCGAATATGGATATGCTACCTCGACCTCTCGACATCTGAGCCACATGCCACGAGCCTCGTCAGTAAGCTCCAATCCCATGTATATAGGGCGGAGTGGTGTCGGGATCACTTGCTCTCTTCCGAGGCGCGTAATCCGGTCCGATTGATAAAAAGTCCGATGAAGACCAACATGACTACTTGGCTATACTCATCTGAATGTCGAAGAAAGAAAGGATCTCGATGGCGAATGACCCAGATTATGTCCATCGAGCCCGGCGATAAAAGTGATCGGCCGATCAATGTCGAATAATTGATGCGAGGAAAATGCCATGCCATAAAGTGATGGGTCATGGGAGCTCCATGTGGCACGGGAGGCTTGAACCCGGAGAAATGCTCTTAGCCACATATGAACCGAGAATGGGGCTGGGTACTGGTAGGGCTTGTTCATCACCGATAACAAAATCGATCGGGCCAGCGAAGGTCTCGCCAAAATCACTGGGACAATGTTCGGTAGGCGATCTCGAGCACATGCTGGTCAGCGACCCGTAGCGTCGACAAATCCGGTAGACCTTCTTGCTCAGTATCTCCTGCCAAGGAAGAGGAATCGACCTCTGCCCGCAGATAGTCCACATCATCTTCCATGATGTGAAGGCTCGAGGAGAACCATTAAATTAAAAGTTTCCCCATTGAAGAATCGGGTAAACGCTGCGGGTAGAATTAAAAGTTCGGATAGCCATATATGGGCGCCTTCTATGGGCGAGGCAACTGCGATATGTGATGAGTGCCACCCCGACATCAGCCAGGAACTCCTCAAAAGTAGGACACATCTCATTCATGCCAAAATTAAATAAATGATCCTCGGAGACCAAAACCTGGCGGCTCCCTCAACATGTCGGTTTATAATGACATTCCGCCGGGGCGAAGGCACGAACCCGAAAGATGATCAAACCCGTCCCTCCGTCGGATCGCGGCGAAATGATCAAAAATCCGGGGCATTCTCGTAAACTTCAATTTCGAGCCGTAGGAATACGTGCGACCATTTATAAAGAGATGCAAGAGATTTTATGCGGCTAAGAAGACAACGGCAAAGACAGGGAAGAAGGCGGTGAATGTTAAAAAGCGAAGTGAATTGGTGAAAACCCGGCGATCTCCGTCTGAATTTACAAATTGAAAAGCAGACGATTCAATGCACGATGCATAACAATGAATGAGCAGTGACTATCTGAGGCTATGGCGCCACCAAACCCTTGGCGCCCGTGCCATAGCCCTATATGGCGCGCCAAGTGTCCCTTGTCTTTCACCGGCCGTGAAATTTATGCACCGGTATCTGGTTTAATTGTCGAACACTCAGCGTTCCTACGCCTCGATCGCGAAAGAAAGAAAGAGAGGCTATGAAAGGTGGCTACGAGCACGGGCTCAATAGCCACAGGGCACCGAAATAATAAGGGATGCGGCCATTTTCCTGTTCCGATATCACCAGAAAAACCCACTCCGATCCAAAGGTGTATTCTTATAAACTTCCGTTCTTGAAGTACAGTGTGCCATTACCTCTTAGATGTCTGGTATAGCTTTATTTTATGTGTGAATTTAGTTTTGCATGTGTAATATATTGCATCATATACATTATATTGCATTATATCATAATAACTGTACATGTTTCTTTTATAAAAAAAAATATATACAAAAAAAGAAGAAGAAAAAATACTAATATTCGCAGGAATCCGAAGTTAATGTGCTCGGGACGACTGACTCCTGTTAAGGCCACCACCCATGACCCTGGGACCCGTTGTGCCACCGATTCTATATCCCCGACCTCTGCCCCGACCGCGGCTCGACCCGACATCATCATCATCATCGTCGTCATCATCATCATCTCGACGTCTGGGCCGCCGCGCTGTGCTGCTCCCCCTGCAAGAGAACTCATCAGCAAGTTTCTGATAAAGCTTGCGTCTTGAAAAAGTTCCAAAAAGCAGTTTCTTATAAGTGGACACGTTCACCTAAAAAATAATAAAAGAGAGAAAAGTGAAAAAAAAAAATGTGTTAGTCTCAAAAATAAAAAAATATATAAGTATGTAGATGTATAAAAAAATGTATAGAAAAAAAATATATAGAAGAGAGACAATAAAGGTAAATGTGTCTACTGAACGAGCCTGCTCCGGGACACGACGCTCCTCTGGAATCTCGACATCAGGAAGAACCTGCTCTACCATGCCACCGCCCCACTGATACTGGAAAGTAGAAAAGATATCATCAGACTCTGTAAACATTAGGTTCTCGTCGAGAGATGAAGTAAACGACCACGGCTGCCCGCGAAGCATCGAAATACCGCTGGGCACGACAGGAGGCGAGGAAAAGGGGGATGCTGACACTAATCTCGGGAAATCCTCATACGCCATCAACTGGATAATTTGTCGCTGGCATGAGGTATTTCTCCAATCTTGATACATTAGGCGTCGATCGGGCTCTATCACCCGAAAGGAGGCCAGAGGCACCTTGGAGCTGCTAAAAGCAGGCGATCTTGACGGTTCACCCGCTCGCCCATATATAAAGAATTCACCATAATGGAAACCATCAGAATCCGGTAGCGACCGAGCATCAAAGCAACAGCATAATGGCCCTCCAGGCCCTCCCAAGGAAGGAAGTGCACTGTACCAGGACTTGAGCTAACAATCCGCTCCAGCACTCTTTCCCTATCCTTGCAACCACCGTCCTCAGTCGGATAAACCCTGTTATCATCAACGTACTGGGACAAGTATGGAGGCTGGTGAACTCGCCGAATGAGAAGACCCGGCGAAAATGTGAAAAATGAGAAGGCCCAGACCTGCGAAAATATATATATATGTTATCAGTAAAAAAAAAGAAAAGAAAAGAGAACAAAAGAAAAATATGTGCTGAAAAAAATAAATAATAAAAAAAAAGTATACATAAAAAAAGGAAAGAGAACGAAAAGCAGGAAAAGGCATGTACCTCCCACGCCAAGGCAAACCCATTCAAAGTCGGCGAGTCATTCCGGCTGGCCCAATCCATAGAAGCATACAGTTCGGCCAAGCCTGCCTGTCCCCAATCATATAAAGGGATCCGATCAAAATCTGCCAGACAAGCCAGGACGGAAACCCTCAGGGAAGTAGAGGAGTTGGCAAAGAGCGATGTGCCAAGAAAGAAAAATAGAAACACTCTTGCCACTCGAGTCACAGCAGCTACATCATTGACCGGCACCCGCCCGGCATTGCTGAGAAGCCGAACGCTGCCGATGAAAATCTCATCCGTCGATTTAAATTCCGGCTCAAAACCCAGGAGGTCCACTACCTCCTCCCTACACTGACGGAGAGTGAAATCAGGAACCAGGGTCTCCCCTACGCTGGTAGGAATGCCCGTGATCGCGGCGAAGTCGCATGGGGTCATGGTCGCCTCCCCCCAGCTGAAGTGAAAAGTATGGGTGGTGTCCCACCAGAAGTCCCTGAGCACATCAAAGATGGGCAAGTAGCTGGTGAAATGGGTGAAAGAATGCATAAAGACACCAAGATCGGAGCCCTCCACCAATAGCTGCGCCGCCTCGGGCAACATGGCATAGATCTCAGCAACATTAGCACATGTTGCCCGCACCCTCGTAAATTGCCTGCGAATCTAAAAAAAAAAGGAGAAGAAGAAGAGAAAAAGTAAGTCTTCTATCATTATTTTTCTTCTCTGTACAGTCTTTTAATAAATAAGTATGAATAGATAATAAACATGTTGCATACATTGTGCTTCATAAATTTAAAATTGCAGCATGCTAAAAAAAAAACAATCAAAAGTAAATACTTGTGAATAATCAGCCTCTTTAATAAAAAAAAAGAGGAAAATAAAATACCTATTCATTTTTTTAATACCATATTCTTTTACCTCCTTTAAAAAAACACTTTGTTCATAAAAAAATATAATAAAAATAAATAAATAAGTAATAAATATTTTTTAAGTAAATACATACCATTCTTATACATGTACATAAATTCACATGTAAATAAACATTTAGTTTCGTTAAACGTCATTCTTTTACGAAAAAAAGAAGAAGATGATAATAATAAAAAGGAGAAAATAGTCTATATGTTGTACATACGTACCATATTCTTTTACACTTTGTTCATAAAAAATAAAATAAAATAATAATAAAATAAAATAAATAATGTTAAAAAAAATGCGTGTGAATAAAAAAAAAAGAAAAAAACTATGTGTATTTTTGATTTGCATTTAAATAGTTATTTTTGCATCCTAAGCATCATAGAGATGCATGTTAAACTGCATTTACCATGTACATAATAAAATATGAAAATATTCATGCATCATCCTATAATTGTTCTGCATTGCATCTGCATCAAATAAAGTAGTTCATGCATCCATTATATGCATTTCATTGTCCAATGAGCTGCCATAGGGGTACGCTAAAAAGAAGATAAAATGCCACTAATCATCAAAATAAATATTTTTATGGCATTTACTATGTCCCTGCAGCATTTGCATGCATGAAAAATGAATATAAGGGCATGAAATATATCTGTTTTGTCCCGATTTTATTTGAAAATATGCCCAAAAATGCGTTTCGGAAAAATTTAAATTGTATCCCGAAAAGTCCGTCTCGCGATTCTATTGCATGCAAAAATATGTTTTAGTGTAAAACATGCATCATATAACCTCATTTGCATTTATAATGTAAATCATGCATAGTAGGGTCAAATAGTGACCACTAGTTCAATCATGCATCACAAAAATAAATCATATAAATTTCATGCATCACTACTTAATTGCATCATTTAGGCATAAACAGGACATGCATATGCATTACTAATAAAGTCAGGAGTGCTCCAAAAGTTTCAAACAGTGCAGAAATTTAGCAGATCTGAAGTATAGTCAGGAAAATCTCGAAAAAGAAAGAAACTTACAGTGGTGGGAGGAAGATTGGACACGTGAGTGTCCCGATCTCGCAAGATATTGCCCCAGTCATCATCAGAATACCGGTATTTGAGTTTATTCCGGACCAAGGGAGGAAACTCTCTCCTCCTCTCGTTAGATTCTGGGTGCATGGGAGCCTTTCCCTTCCTGGATCGAGAAGAAGATGCCATCTGCTAAACAAAACACTGAAATTGACGGAAGAAAACTGAGAAAATGAGCAAAGTTGAAGAAAATAAGAAAAGGAAACAGACAGCAGCAACAATGGCGAAGGCAGAAGGAAGAAAGAAAAGAAGGAGGGAGCAGTAGCTCCTCTCCCTCACTCCCGTCCATGATAAAGGGTGGAAAAGGGAAATTTTCCCTTTCCCCCTCCAAAGTTTGAAGCTGCTACACTTAAGTCCCCGAGTTTCAAAATTTCCAAAATGGTCCCTGAGCTTAACGAAGGATTAACGAAGTTAATTTTGTTAACCAAAAATTAATTGCCATCCATCCGAGGACAAAGAAAAATAATATCCCCAGCAGGTCAGCCACAAAGTCAACATAATTTTTTTTCCAGTGGCAAATATAAAAAAAGAAAAGAAAATCAAAAAAAAAAAGAAAAAAAGAGAATAATAAAGTCCCCAGTCTGAAAAGGCAAAAGTGGCAGAAATGCCAAGATCAGCCGAATCTATGGCAGCCACCCGGGCACGAAAAGGTAAGTCAGGTACAATATTCTTACCCTAACTTTAGAATAATTTCCTTTAAAAGGAAAGTTTTGTTTTCAAAAAAAAAAGAGAAAAAAAAGTTTTGTTTTGTTTTCAAATAAAAGAAAAACTCTTTTTCAAAATGAGTTTTGATTTCAAAAAAAAAAGATGAATATTTCAAAAATACAAAAAAAGAGAGAGGAATATTTTTAAAAAAACAAGAGAGCGAGAAGAAAGGAAAGGAAAAAGAATGATCTTTTCACAATTTTCGAAAATACTTGAAGAAAGTTTTCTTTGTCGTGCTCGACGACGGATTTTTATCGGTCGAGTGCAGTTTTCTGGAAATTTGAAAGTTTTCTGGTTATGTTTGGAAACAAGGTATTGACCAGCCAAACACAATTTTGAAAATTCTTCTTAACGTATTTCGATGACAAGGTATTGACCGGTCGGAATATGGTTCCCGAAAAACATTCAAGTCTTCATACTGTATTTGGCGGCCGTTCTCGACCGTTTGAATACGACTTTTTCGAAAAACACAAAAATCTTTTTCCTGTTGTGTTCGAAAAACATCCTCATTTGGTTGTAGTTTAGGTTTTTGGCCTGAACTACGTTTGGTCTGATTTCCTTTAATAAGGAATACGTAGGTAGCCTACACTAGTAGGTCCGACCATCAGAGCACTTCAAATTCATATCTGCTTATAAACTACGATAACCTGTTATAACTGACTAAATATGTCTAGGTTATGGAGTTTGGATAGCATGATAAACTGTGCATTATAACTGCTACCAATTGCATTTCTCTCCCGTTTTAAAATGAACGAAATTGGAGAGTCTATTGTTTATCAACGATGTTCGTCTACTCAGTAAGCCTTGGGTTACCCATAGACTCCATCGTTGAGGGGCTCTGTAGACACCCCAATTTCGTACTCCTGGTATGTGACTATGACATATGATATCAAGAACTGTTCAAACTTAACAAATGTCAAGTTACAGGAGTTAAAAATGCGAAAGGCAAAGCATGATGCGCAAAACAGTGAACTGCAAGGGGTGAAAGTGTCAAAAATGAAAGAGGAACAGAGACTTACATGTGAAAATCTCTCTATTGCCCTTCCATGACTATCGACTTTCTTCTATTGCAACTCTCCTTTAATTGAAAAAAACTGTCACCAATCGACATTCTTTCAAGTTGTCTCATTATAAATTAGATTCTCTCCTTCCTTAGTACTTTGACACCGAAAGTGGGTAGGAACTAAGAAATGAGAGCCGTTCGATGAAAGAAATCCAATTAATCTGAGGCTAAAGAGATTCTCTGTCTCCATTTGAGCAATGCGAGGTGAATGCATTTCTTGGTGATGGTGACGGCGGTGCTGAAGACCGCAGGGATGGTGTTGATAATGATTGTAGGGGTGATAGTGTTGATTTAGATGAAATACAGTGTTGTGAGATCTCTAAATCATCAATTTTTCAAATATCCAAATAGGTTTCAGTTTCAATTTGAAATTTTGAAAATTCAAAAAATTAAATTTGGGTTTGTAAAAAGTGAAATTTAAGGTTGTGGTGGTGGTGTGTATAATTGATGGGTTTTTCAAATGGGTTACTTCGAAGGAAGGTGTCATGAATTAGAAAAAGAAATAAAATCAAATCAAAAATTAACATTTGGACTAATGGTGAAATTTGAATGGTAGTGATGGTGGTGGTGAGTATATGAATGATGAGGTTGACGAAAGAAAGTGAATGATACAAAATTAATTAAATATAATTTAAATTTCATTTTTTGGAGTAATGTATTTTTAAACTTTAAATTTAAATATAAGACAAAGTATAACTAATTTTGGATTATTGAAATAAGTATTAATTTTTTAATTAGAAAAAATATTTTAAATACCAAATGACAAACTAAATGATGAAATTATAACCAAATCTCACTCTATGCCACAAACATAATGACTAAAATAATCCTCATGTACATGATTTTCCATCACTATTTTTAACGCTCATGGACGAGAGAGGATAAAATGGGACAACTAGAAAAATCGTGTATGAAAGTGACTAGTCATAGGTTGGGAAAGACATTATTAGAGGTACATGAAAAATTGTAATTATAATAATACATTTGTTGTTGAGTATCGAGATATTAAGCAAATCTGTAGCGTGCTTAGTAATTATGTGTGAATAAGCTAAGAGAAATGCGCTAATAATAAGGTGCTATAATTGTCAAGAAGATAAAAAAAATAGGGAACTTAGTTGACGAATCTGTGCGTTTTGTTAGTATAGAAATTAAGTTAGAATCTATTGGAGAGGTGTTTGAAGAAAGTAGTTCGACTTAACGGATGTTAAAGATATTTTATTTTTTCGTTTTAGCAAGGCAAGGTGAACATGTTTGTTTGTGGCGGTGATAGCTGTGGCGGCGATTGCAGGGATGCTGGTGGTGGTGGTGGGGGCGATTGTAAGTATGACAGTGGTGATCATTTAGGTGGAATCACTACAAAAAAAAGTCTTTTACAACGTTGTTATAACTATTTTACAACGTTTCCCAAAACGTTGTGAAATGCAAAGTTGTAGTAGGTCCTTTTTTAATGCAACATTTTGGTAAACGTTGCAAAAAACGTTGTGCTATCTCCTACCCCAACAACGTTTCATTCCTGGATTTTATTACACAACATTTGAAAAAGGTTATGGAAAACAAATTACAACGTTTCAAAAATCGTTGTAAATAGTTTATCACAACATTTAACGAAAAACGTTATAAAAACGATTATCACAACATTTTAAAAACATTGTAAAGGTTGTATTACAACATTTTAAAAAGGTTGTAAAAGTTGTATTACAATTTTTGAAAAACGTTGTAAAAAGTTTATCACAACATTTAATGAAAAACGTTGTAAAAATGGTTATCACAATATTTAATGAAAAATGTTGTAAAGGTTGTATTATAACATTTTTAAAACGTTGTAAAAGTTGTATTACAACTTTTGGAAAACGTTGTAAAAAGTTTATTATATATAAGCTTTGGAAAACGTTGTAAAAATTGTATAACAACTTTTAGAAAACGTTGTCAAAAGTATAATACAACATTTTATAAACGTTGTAATAACTATTTTTTAACCAAAAAATAATAGCAATCATGCTCTTGTTTCAAACCCCCACCTAGCAAAAGAAATCCTGGTTTATAGCTTTGCAAGTCATCATATGAGGTAAAGCTAGACTTTGAGTGCAAAGTGAAGACCGTAGAAATCATGAAGATCCAACTTTGCAAAGGTCAATCTCTCTACATATAAAAGTCAATGTTGTTGCTTACAAATTAATAGATGGACAAAAATAACTCTTCATCAAATAAATCACCTACTATTTAATTAAGGACAAAACAAGTAAATTTAGCATGACAAAAATAATGTTTCGACGAAAATAACCCTAAATATAATAAATTACTTACCATTAATTAATGTCAAAACAAGTAAATTTGTGATATGCTAATTAATTTCCATGAGCAATTAAATAATAATTTGATCCCTTGACTAATACATATTTTAAAGTTATGTCCTACATTTTTGAATTCTACTTATTTCGTCTTGTATTTTGATCTTCTTAGCAGTTTTCCCCTCCTACCATTATCATTACAAATGTCGTCCAATATTTTCTAAAATGACAAAAATACTTATTTCCCCCTCATACCATTATCATTACAAATGTCGTCCAATATTTTCTAAAACGACAAAAATATGTATACTCAGTCGAGAGACTAAAACATTATTTGGAACTAAAAAATAATATTACGATTTTACTTTCTTAAATGTGTTCGGGAAAGACATTATTAAATGTATATGAAAAATTGTAATAATAGATTTGTTGGTGAGTTTAGAGATGTAAACAAATATGTAGTGTGTTTAGTTATTACCCGTGAATAAGTTAAGACAAAAGGGTTAAGAAAGTATGCTATAATGTCAAGAAAATGAAAAAAATGAAGAATTAATTGATGAATCTATGCGTTTTGTTAGAAAAGAAAGTTAAAATCTATCGTTTACTTCTTGGAATTTTCAGACTACTACAAGCAGCCTTGAAAACTATTATACTCGTCCCTAACTTATAGATATTACAAATAAAACCACTGTTAGTAATCACAAATAATTGAGTTCAACATATTTTACTTATTTCCATAACTGGGTTCCAAACCTTCAACTTCTTTTGGTCTGAACTTGTTTCCTCCTCTTCATAGGACCCGAGATAGTTACATGTGAGAATCTCTGTATTCCCCTCCTCTGGATATCGACTTTCTTTTCTTCTACCACAAGTCTCTTTTAATTGAAAGAGACATATATATATATATATATATATATATATATATATATATATATATATATATATATATATATATATATATATATATATATATATATCTCCATTTGAGCAATGTGAAGTGAATGCATTTCTTGCTGGTGGTGATGATGGTGCTGACGACTGTAAGGATGGTGGTGTTAGGGGTGGTGGTGGCGCCAATTATAAGGATAACAGTGGTGGTTTAGATGAAATACAACATTGTGAGATTTTCAAATATCCATATGAGTTTCAGTTTCAATTTGAAAATTTCAAAATTCAAAAAAATTAATTTGAGTTTGTAAAAAGTGAAATTTAAGGTTGTGGTAGTGGTGTACCTATAATTGATGATTTTTTGCAAATGAGTTACTTTGAAGAAAGAAGTAAGGAATTAGAAAATGAAATAAACTAAAATAAAAAAATGGAATTTTTTGTTAATGGTGTTATTTGAGGTGGTAGTGGTGGTAATAGTGGTGAGTCTATAAATGATGAGGTTGATGGAATAAAGTGATGGATGAGAAAATAAATTAAATTAATTTTAAATTTCATTTTTGGGAGTAATACATTTTTTACTTTAAATTTAAATATGAGAAAAATTATAAATACAACATTATTAGCCTTACAACTAATTTTATAACTTTTCTTACAACTAAATCTTATAAAAAGACAAAAATGTTTTTGTCCAAAACAACTTTGCGATTTTTCAAAGTTTAGTTGTAAAGAAAGTAGTATAGTTAGTTGTAAATATAGCGATTTCCTTATAATTATGTCAAATTACAATCCCCCCCCCAAAAGTATTCATCAACATAGTGCACCCCAAGGTCCCCAACTTAAGGTTTGTCTCATAATGATATATAACGTTAATTTTTTTCTTATTTTCCACCATAACCGTGACAACTATTAGAAAAACCACGTTAAATAACACGTGATCTTCCACGTGTGGGGTATTGTTTTTGACATTTCTTTGTTGGCGTTAACTTGATGGAAATATTAGGAATTTGGTGTAAACTCTGGGGGTGCTAAATGTATTTTAGCAAAATAAAAATTTAAATAAATTATAATTTTCTAAAAAAATTATATAAATGTGTGTGGAAAGTTAAAATATTTTTTAAAAATGGAGTGAGATCCACTATTCTATTTTTTTCTACTAAAAGAAATCTAGAGAAAAAACCCACAATTTTTTCAAATCTTCACTCCCAAAACAAAAATTAACCTAGAATTCGATTTAGGTTTTGTCCACTCCCTCAAAATTTCTCTCTCTTAACTAGGAAGTAGATACACATTTTCATTTCATTATTGATTTTCGTATCTTAATAATGAAACCAAAGTAATCGAAAGATATGAAAACTCTTACCGATAGTTACTCGTCTCCATCTCCAATTTCCTGTATGGAATTGGATCTACCCACCTTTTCTAGTGAAACCCAATCACCACCGAAATCAATCAATTTCTCAACCCCCTTCATTCTCTTACATGACTTTACATTTATTTTCTCTCTCCTAATTCTTTAAATAATCCAACTTGATCACTATGACAGCTACTCAGAGGTTGAAATCATCTAGAACTAAAGCTTCTTCAACACTTCTCAATTCTGATGCTTTGTTTTAAGCCATTTACATGTCGGCTGTATGCCCAATTTCCTCGAGCGAAATTGAAGAGTATTTCAATAAAACCTCACCATTTCTCTTCATTAAAGCTCGTCTCTTCTTTGATGAATTCGTCGATAAGGTTTATGCGTTTTCTTTTAATCGCGTGTTCATACAAGGGTTTTTAGTAAGTATACTTTATAGCCTTTGATTTATACTCTAGGCGCGACTTCTGCAGGGGAGAGAATGAGGGAGATCGAAGATGGAGTTTGGCTAGAATCGAAGGAGGATGAAGCTAGAATTATGACAGGCTTAATCGGAGTTGGAAAGATTTGTGCTAGTGATGGCGACTACTATGGTGGGGCCGGAGATGGTGACTATTACAGTAGAGGCAGAGATGGGAACTTGCACCGGGAAAAGAGAGAAGGAGAGGGTGTTAGATTAGGGTTTTTACTTTTAATATATTTACTCCTTAATCAGATAAGAGAAATGACATTTTTGCCCTACACGTGGAAGACCATGTGCTATTTAACGTGAATTTTCTAATATTCATCACGAGTAGGATAGAAAATGGGAAAAAAAATGTTACATTAGATACCATTATGGAACAAACCTTAGGTTGGGGTGCACTATGCGATTTGGTGGATACTTTTTTGAGAAATGGAAATTTGGCCATATAATTATTTTTGAATTATTGAAACAGTTATTTATTATTTTCATTTAAAAAAATATTTTAAATACTAAATGGTTAACTAAATAATGAAGTTATAACCAAATCCCATTTTGCACCCCAAGCAAAATGACCAAAATATTCTTTATGTGACATGAACATACCATTTTCTGTTACTATTTTAAACGTCCATAGACGGGAGGGGGCAAAGTGGGACAAATAGAAAAATAAAGTATGAAAGTGAGACACTTCGTAGGTTAGAGTGTAATATGAGATTTAGTGTTCAATTTTGGGAGCTAATCATATTTTGGCACCATTAAAATCAGTCCAAAATGCAATTTTCCCCTATAGTATCCAACAAATCCACTTTGACCCTCAACGTAGTTTTGTAGCATTTCCATATTCCATGTCAAATTTGGTGATTGAGATATCACGTTCGGTAATCGTAGTAATAGACATGGTGACGAATAATGTTTAAGATTGAGAATTTGTTCTAATCAAACCATAAACAATATCAACAGTGCCGATGAGAAATTTGTTGGAGTTGAAGCTAGGGACGATGAAGACGAATTGAACCATGTCGTGTCTCATCATTGTTGATGGGATCAAAACTTCAAATATGAGTTTTGAAGTTTATGGTGTATACTTGTGTATTGTGTGGTACGAGAGAGAGAGAGAGAGAGAGAGAGAGAGAGAGAGAGAGAGAGAGAGAGATGAATTGTGGAGTTGGTCATTCAACATCGGCGACAACCAAGGTTCTAAAAATCGTTAGGCGGCCGCTAGGCGACACACTAGCGCCTAGCGCCTAGGGGGATTAGTCGGGGCGTAATCGGGGCCTAGAATTAAGACATAATTACCATTTTTTTTTTGATAATTTACATCAAAGATCAAACACATTGATTACAAATTTAATTTTTTTTAATATTTGTCATTTTATCGAACACTTGTCTATATTTGTAAAATGAACAAAAATATACAAACCTACCATTAATCTCAATTCCCAACAACCCCAAAGTAATAAATCAGTCAAGTTTAGAACTAAAAAAAATATATATATATATTACTCCACTTACCTACTATCCCTACAACCCACAGTCTAACCTATCATCCATAGTCCCTCCTCATTCTAAATTCTGAGTCCCAGGACAGCCCCCTTCTTCTTCATCTTTTTTTTTCTTATTTCTTCTCTCTATCTGGCACCCCTTTTGCTTCCTTTCTTTTTTTTTTTCTCCAATCTCTTTCCTCCTAGATCTAACCCTATAATCTATCCCCTCTCTCAGCCCACCGAATATCCACAAAATCAAACCCCTTTTCTTTCTACCCCCCTCTCTGCCTCACCATTATCACTGCCCCCTTCCTTCTCCAGTTCGCCCCCTTCCTTCTCCGGTCACCGCACGCCACAAAATCAAAGGTACTAAAATAAATTAAGGTCGGCGAGGTTTGGCGTAGGTGTCAACTTGATCGATTAGGCGACGACTAAGAAAGTCGCGATGGTGGAGAGCGCCTAGCGCCTAGGCGGGGCCTAGGCGGAGCTAGTCGGGGAGTTTTAAAACACTGGCGACAACTTTAATTTTTTGTAGATTTTTATTTATGGCGACCTTGACACCTGATTGTAATGATCTAATCTTGAGTTCTATCTCTCAGATCTCTCTTGAGTTTTATCTCACTTAAAATTTATATAAGAGGTCATTAATATTGGAGACGAAGCAGAGAAAGTGTTGTCGCAAAATGCCTTACACGTGAAATACCATGTGCATCTTACCTTCAGACAGTGTTCTAAAAATCGCCCTAAGCGGCCGCCTAGGCGCTAGGCGCCAACCCCACGCCACGATTTATACCAAATCGGAAAAAAAATCGTCGGACAAGAAAATCGCCGATTAGGCGCCCAAGCCGCCGACTAATCGCTTGAGGCGGCGATTTATAGAGTATCGAGTAGGTGAGGGAATCAAACGGGGAGGCAGCGATCTGTGTTTGAAGAGTGGGGAGAGGAGTTGGTGACCGCAGGGCAGAGAAAAAATGAGAGTTCATGTTCATCTTCTACACCAGTGCGCGTTGCCGGAGGTTGATGGACGTGCAGCAGACGCTGTGGCAGGCAATGGCTACTTTGATTGTTTGATGATGGTCTGATGGGTCATGGGAGAGGTAGATAGAGAGCGCATGGGCTGGTAATTTCCAGAGATAAAATGTTGAATAGTCGCTGAAGAGAGATAAAAGAGGAGGGAGAGACCGGAGAGACAGAGAGTAAAGAGAGTGTAGGGGGAGGGGGAGGATTCGAGGAAGCATAAGTGGTTGGGGGGGAAATGGGCTAGGTGGCAGAGTTGCAGACCCACATGATGTTTGATGATGGCCTGATGGGTCAATTCAATTTGATTTCCAGCTTTTGCTTTGTTTTTTTTTTTTCCTTTAACTCAATATGTGTTTTACTTAAAAGTATTTAAGTTATTTAGTAGTTAGTAGTACTAATTAAGTATTAGTAAGTTTTAAGTTTTTCAATTATTTAGTGATATTTTTTGTTAGTATATTTAAAGGCTTAAGTTTATAATATTAAGAAAAAATATCAAAATAAGGTAATTATATTTTAATTTCTAGGCCCCGATTAGTCCCCGACTAGTCCTCTAGGCGCTAGGCCCTGGTGTGACGCCTAACGGCCGCCTAACGATTTTTAGAACATTGCCTTCAGATTGATAACATTCGTCGTGGTTAGGAGGAAAACTAGAAAAAAAGTTATAAAATGAGATATGAAAATGACACAAAACTTAGGTTTGGTGGTAAAGTTGGACTTTATAGATACTTTAGGGGAATTTAGTATTTTTTAGTGTAAGTATATACTTTGGGGTTGAGAGTTTGATTTCTCTAACACAATATATTATTTTCTAAAGAGAGTCTAAATTCCAAAAAATGACATAATTAAGCAAAGCCTCCAACAACAATGTGTTAATCTAAGATAATAAGTTTGAATTGTTTTTAGTTTACACTATTGAAAAAGAGATTTAAAAATAACTAACAAAAAAAAATGTGTAGGATAAGTTGCTATACTATTAGTAAAAGCATACATTATAAATGATCAAAAAACAAAGTATCAGAAAAACTATACACAAACAACACAATTATTAGTCTAAAAATTGTAAAGATTAAAACACAAAAAAAATCCAATAATTAAAAATAAACAAAAAAAAAAGGAATTAACAAATTATTTTTAAAAAAATCATTAACATGTGCAACGCACGTGAATCTTACTAGTCTATTATAAAAGGGAATATGCACAAAATAATTTTAAATAATTAATCATGTTAATATTTCAACAGTCTCCTCCTATTTGCTTGTGGCCATTACTACTATATATGATGGCTAATATTTTTAAATATGCTTAAAAAAACTAGAGTTTATATATCAATAGAGTTTAAAAAACTAGAGTTTGCATCTTTTGTATAGTTCCTAATACCGAGTATTTAAAGACTAGGAAGTTAAAGAACAAATACACAGTAAAAGATATAATTTAAATAGCATAAGATAAAAGTATAATTAAAGGTTAGTATGTTATTTAAACCACGTGTTTAAATTCCATGCATGATAACATGTATAAAATGACAAGTGTATGAAGTTTAAGAAATGATCTCTATATGTTTAAACCAAATGTTTAATCAAGTAAAGTTTTTTTAAAAATGCAGCAAATAATACGGATAAAGCAAGATATTATGAAGCATAGCAATAATACGGATAAAGCAAGATATTATGAATGATAGCCTTATCCGTGATTGTGGCTTCTCCCTCCTTAATCTTTTTCTCCTTTATCTTTATACGTGTGTTCATTGTCCATCTTCATTCTCCTCCTGAATCTGATCCTTCCTCTTCTCCTTAATCTCAGCATCCATTGTTCTCCTCTTTTAATATCTGAATCCTTCATGTATCCATTGAGAACCTTTCCTAAAACTTAGTTAGTCATGTATTCTATGGCAGGTCATTTAATATTCTCTTCTGGAATTGTCCATACTGTTCGTGCCTATGCGGTCCTGTGTTAGATGTACTCTGCAATCTGTTCGTGCTATGCGGTGCCTGACATTTAAGATGATTTTATATTTGAAGGAATTTCTTTTGTTGAATTTATTGTTTTCATTGTGATTGCTGATTCTTTTGTTTCTTTTCATGTGGACAATCGTCATAGTGTTGATTCTTCAGTTTCTTTCCCTGTGGCTATTACACTTGGGGAGATTTTTTAGGAAGGTTGTGATTTTTGGCCCTTAAATAGTTATCTCATTAGTTACCTTTTCTCAGTTTTTAATGTACACTCGTGTTTGTGATTCAGAATTGTGGTTGAAATTGGCTAGTGTATTCTAGTCTCTAAAATCATAGATATATGTATGATTAGTTGTAATTTTTGAGTAATTTTTTATAAAAGGAAATGATTTTTTGTAATTTTTGTATTTATTTGATAATTGTATGTTAATGAGTAAATAGACGCCCATATCTATTTAATATTGCTCATATATGTCCATGTAATTAAATTGATACCTATTCACCCGCGGCCCATATCCGCCCATTTGCTTACATAGTAGTTTCCAACACCCAAACAAGAATTGTTCAAGACTAGATCGGGAAATTACCCGGTGGGGGTGGAATGGAGTTACAGAAAACTGTATTATTAACCTTTGGTGGTTTGATGTTCTTTTTGCTAGTTCTACGTTTGTTTGCCTCTGTTTTGTTTAAGAGTGTCGTGTTTTTATGCTTAGAAGAATATAAAGTTCAGTATCGTCAGGTGCCACTGCCACAGACAAGTAGGAAAAGTCTGGGAAAAGATGGAGGATCAATTATGGAAAGTCGTTACAGAAATAGAAAGAATAAAAATGGGATCATCTTATATCTCTCTAGTTAATGAGTCCACATCTTCTGTACCACTTGTGTGTACCACTGATATACTATTTTTCATCTTAACCGTTGATTGAGATGCAATGATTGAAATACAGATGGTGGAGATGAAAAATGGTATATAAGTGATACACAAAAGTGATACCCAAATTCACAGCACCAGAAAGGTCTCAGAAAACAACTCTGCTTGGCTGCCGGGAATTCAGCTTGCTGGGGACTTGCGACTTGCGAGGAATCGAATTATGCCACCGCTAATTGTATCTCTCTTTCGCTAATCGGTTGGAAATTCACTCGCCTCTGCATTTATAAAAATCAACCAACACACAATTTAGTTTTACAGTTTCCCTCCAAAAAAGAATAAAATACAAATATACAATAAGTTAAATGGGACAATAATTGAGACATACTATTATAGTTTTATACTCCCTCCGTCCCTAAATTATCGTCCTCCTTTCCTTTTTCGTCCGTCCCAAAATAATTGTCCACTTTGAAACTTACCTTTTTAGAACATCACTTTTACCACTTTACCCTTACTTTTTCACCTTACTTTAATTATGGGCCACATACATATGAGCTTTAAAGGAAACTACACATTAAACCAATATAAATAATCAAGTCAATTATTTTTTCTTAATCTATACACCGGATCAAGCAGGACAATAAATTAAGGACGGAGAGAGTACCATCATATGACATACAATAAAATTACCATTAATTAAACATATTACTTATGGAGAAAAATTCCACACCCACCCACGACCGACGAGGGGCACAACATTAAAAGTCAATCATGGTCATGTTACCGTTGTGCGTAATGTTAATAATAGACCTAATCATTACAATTACACGGCTACAAATTATCTATCATATTTTTTTATACATTAAACATTATACTTATATATCTCATTGTAAAAAGAAGGTTGAGTAAAATAAAAAAGAGGGTCTACGGCTTAGATTCAATATTGAATAATTCATCAAGTGGCCAATGCTATAGTGAAGAGAAATTGTTTAAATTAAACTTATTGCAAAAATGATGTAATAACTTGTATATGTGGCTAGTAATGGTGTTAAGTGTTAACTATTCATCTATATCATTCAAAATTAATTTTAAAAAGTCAGACATTTTAAATATTAATCTAATTAATTATTTAAAATAACCCCGTTTAAAAAACTAAATTACCATCAATCCTATATAAGTTTCAATATTTTCTTAAAGAAAAATCAACTCACATATATCCATCATTGTCAAGTGATTAGCTAATAATTTCTATGAACAACTTAATTGCCCTAATCCCCACAAACTTAGCACAATGTCATCTCCCTTGCATTATCACAAACGTTGAATACTTCCAAAATGTATAAATGTCAAACTATTGATTATTGAACATGCCATGAAATCTGGATCAATTAATGTCTAAGAAATTTCAACCATAATAGTAGCAATAATAATAAAACAATTAATTAATTCAAAAAAGAAAGAAAAGGGGAAGAAAATATACCTCACGCGCCTTCAAACCATGCCTAACTCTCCCATGACCACCCTCATCCCAGTGCACTTGTGCCTTGCCCTTGCCATTTCCACCACCACCATTCCCACCATTCCCCATGCAAAGCTTCAGAAGCCGCTCGGCCGCCTCCGCCTCATCCTTACTCTCCGCCATTAATCTCTCCACCTCCGCCTTGGGCAGCCGCAACTTCACCCTCATAGGATCATTACTCTCTCCTAGTTTCCCCTTATTATCCTCCACCGTAAGGCTTGGTGCTTTCATGAGGGAAAGGTCCGACACTGACCGCCTAGTCAGCATAAGGCTGTCGAGGCGGTCTTTGGCAGTCATGTTAATCCCAGACCGCACCCTCCTTGCACCTTTGTCTTGGGGAAAGTTAGGCAATTCCACTAAGAAGTAGAGGTGTTTAGGCTTAAGCTCTTGATAAAGTTCTAAGGGCTTCGATCGGATCCCGAAGTGCTTTACGGCTTCGGATTCTAGCAAAACGTAGCCGGGATAGTCCTTAACTACCTCAGCAACTACAACCGGTGTCTTTAACTTGATTGTTTCGCCGTTAACCTTCATAATTTTTGCAGTTTTTTTCCCTCCTAAACTGTTTCCCATGTTTGTTGTTTAGTGTTTGGTCAGTACTGACTTGTAAATATTTGGAAGTAGGAAGGAAGGGAGAATTTTGTAGAGTTCAAAAGGAAGATAGAGCTGAATATAAAGTGGTGGGTGATTGGGATGAAGGACAATTTAAAGATAGTTGCATGATGGTGGTACGGTTGATTAGTCAAAGAAGGACTACTAATTTTGATTTTTGACAATAGCCAAACTGTTTTGTCAAAAAAGTTAAAGTTGCCACTTTTACCGTTTTGGGTTCTGATTGTTACTCTGTAGTTTGTATGACCCTTTCCAACCTCTCTAGAACTCACTTAATATTTATTACTCCAAAGTCCAAACTGGAAGTAAATTAATGACCATAATGTTAACGTACTCTCCCACTTTCTTACAATTCACACGTGCATGCAATTCTCTCATCTCCCATAATATTCTTTTTTATTGGCTTTATATAAATTGAAAAAACTTTATGATTTTATAAGCTTAACTTTTAGTTTTAGTGTAATTAGATCAAATTTACTTACATCTATATATTGATTGATCAAATATTTTTTTTATATCTAATAACATGAACATTTTAAATCATGACAACTTAATCGTGCAACAATATTAAAGCTCGTAGGTATACCGCAAACTCGTAATATCATTGACGGAGGGGGTTGGTGTTATTTGCTTAAGAAATATGAAATAGAATAAGGAACTCTTGTATAAAGAATGGAGTATGTTAAACGATTTCACTCGCATACTTGGGAATTTGTTATCAAATTTCGACCAAAACCCAAATACGGTTCAATTCAAATAATGTTATGTTTTGATGTGGCACTAGGGTAACTTACGTTTTTCAAGCATAATAAATATTAGAGTAATGCTAGGGAGACTTAATGAATACTCAATTTTGTACGATATGACAATTGATGTGGTATTAGTAGGTCACAATTTTTTACTTAATTTCTAATCCTAATTATAATTAAGATTAGTTTATCCTAACTTAACCAATAAATCATTACACTAATTTGCCCCCCTGCCCCTAAAAAAAAAAGGCATCCCGTCAAATGCGAAACAATCATCTTCTTATCCGGCATTGGTAGATCTCTCAGTTGACAATCACAATCATGCATGCCCCGACTTTCTTCTCATCCAAAACGCAAACTATGTCGTGGTGAAATTGAGACCCCCTACCCCCACTTCTTTGTCCAAATCAATCAATATTATGGCCATCTCAGCCGAACTTTCAACAAGTTCTCACTTTGCTCCAGCCTCTTCTTCATCTCATCAATGTAATACACATTAACAGTACTATAAAGAATCTGTGAAGAGAAAAATGGGGAACAATATAAGAGGAAGAAAGAGAGTAAAGTTTTGAAAATCAATGGCGAAATCCTCAAGTTTAGAGATCATATCCAAGCCTGTGATGTAGTCAAGGATTACCTTGATCATGTTCTGTTGGATTTAAAAACGGCGAAGCAGTTCGCCATTAGAGCCAAGCCATTTGAGCCACAACACCAACTTGAAGCGGACAAGATTTATTTCCTCATAGAATTGCGGTACCAGTGCCGGAGAGGGAGGAGGTGAAAGTCGCCAGGAGGGTGAGGTCAGGTGCTAACATGACGGCCAAAGACGACGACATATGACTCCGACTGTTTCGCGTTTGACGGTATGCTCTTTTGGGAAAAAAATTAAGTGTATTGATTTATTGGTTAAGATAAAATAAACTAATCTTAGTTACAATTAAGGTTAGAAATTAAATAAAAAGTCGGATCCACTAATACCACACGAACTATTATGTCATTGAGTGTAAAAATTAAATACTCAGTTGAGTCTCCAAAGCATCACTCTAAATAGTAAGTTAGGTATTATCAACTTTTGGATATGTGGCACCATTTAGTTAAGGCACGGCCGGGGAGATGCTACAATGCGAAGAGCCACAAGGAAATATTTGATGAACTTTTCTCAAGAGTGTTCGAAGATGCTATAAATAATCACATAAGTTTTTCTTTCTTTGTAGCACCTTTATTAATTATACCTTTAATTTAATTGGTAGTTATATTAAGAATTAAGAAATATGATGCTTCTTAATTAAAAATGTTTTGGGTGGACATTACTCTATGAGTAATGTTAGGACCACTCTAATAACACTTAAAATTGGGTATCAAATAATGTGGTAGCTGAGATGACATTAGTGGATCACTTTTCTTTACTAAATTACTATCTCAACCTTAGTTAAATTTAACCTAACTAAAAATAATTAATATTAATCAAAAAAGAAAGTAATTAAAGTTTTCTCATTCCGGCCGAAAAACCTAGCTATAAGGAGTTTTCTTCTCTTCCGGCGCCGGCAATGGTTTGACATTTGATATTAATCATAAAATTTCCAAGAACACATTGAACAGGGTCAAGGATGGAGATCAATAATCTTTAGCTTCTCTGAATTAGTTGCGGTCTTTAGACTTTTTATACAAACCTGGTGAAAATTTCATCTACAATATATATATATATATATATATATATATATATATATATATATATATATATATATATATATATATATATAGAGAGAGAGAGAGAGAGAGAGAGAGAGAGAGAGTCGGGGAGAGAGGGAAATGGAGATTCGTGGGATGGGATTGCGTTGGCTGGTGTTGGAGATGACTGATGAGGGCCGGGGAACTCATCGTGGCGTAGGGTTGGACGTACTAGTTGATTGGGGAAAAATTAGGTTATTGATTTATTTTGATTTTATTTTTTTGATCTAATTACTTTTTAATTTTTCCATTTGGGTTAACATTAACTAAAGTTAGGTTAGTTTGTAAGTAAAAACTAGAGGCCCACTAATGTCACCTCATCTGTCATACTATTTGATACCCAAGTTTGAGTATTCATAGAGTCTCCTTATCATTACTCAAACGTTTTGGTGCTATTGCAATAACAGTATTTTTAGTTGTTTCCACAAAAGTCATTGTGACACTTAACAACAATCTTCGAGGATCAAGTGCCTTGCGTTCCTCTACAACTTTTGTTAGTTATTAAACCAAGTACGGTACAATGAGAGTTATTATTTGTTTAAAAGTTTTATTATTTATTATTTAGTAGTCAATTAGTATTGTGTTTCCTAATTAATTTAGAGTTTTTTAGAACTATTATAAATAAATGGGTTGAAGAGCCTTTTAGGAGAGGATGGTTTAAAATATGATTATTTGGGTGTGAAGAATTATCTATTCTTACACGTTGATATTGGTATAAAAGGTTTTTTGGGTAAAATTCTGGTTGGTCTCTTTTTCAAAATTTGTAATCTCTCCAATACACCATTTTTTTTTCAACCGTGAAAGGTCATTTTTCGAAATATTGTTCAAAAAATGTCTTCGAAATATTGTTCAAAAAATGTCATCGTCTCCTTCAACAGCTACGACAAACACATTGGATTTAAAATACATCATTGTTGGGCAACAAAATAAGGATCGAAAGGTAAACAAATTTTTTTATTCATTAAGTATGAAAATGTAATGGATCTGTGCTGGGATTGAATGATTTTTTAGTAGGACGAAGGCGGAGGAAGAGGAGGAAGGAGAAGAAGGCTTACAACGGAGGAGATGAAAGAAGATGAAGGACATAGTATGGTTCATTATGAAGGACATATGTAAAAACTTGATGGGTTTTTGCTTTTTTTTTTCTTTTGAAATTATAAAATATAAAATATGAGGTTCAAAGTACTTGTATAGTGCACGATAATCACACACTTTTGTTGGAAAAATTGTGTTTAAAGAATAAAATTGTGCAATCTTGAGACACTGATTTCTTTATGTGTCATTTGTATAATGATAAAGGTAATTGTGGAAACGTGTTCTACTCTGTGAAAATATCGAAATCATATATTCATTTATCTAATTTGGTATTTGGATGAATATGTTATGATTGGTTAAAATATGATGTTGGAAATGAGTTTATCCCACATTGAGAAATTAACAAAAGTTCGAGTGATTTGTATAAAAGTTTCTTATGTCATAAGTAGAGGTGACAAATTTTACCTGCGCCCATTTGCCTGCCCAGACCGCCCAACAAATAATAGGTATGAGCACACCCAACATTTTAAGTGTGCACAAATGTGCATGCCCATTTAAGACCATTAATTATGATGGGCTAAAAAGACGCCCACTTGGGCACCCATGTTAAAACTTATTCTCTTGCTCTTCAAATTTCACTCCGATTTTTCCTCTCTTCGATTTCTTAATAATGGCGTTTAACATAATATATATTGCAAAATTATGTCGTGTTTTGGATCCCCGCCACCGATCTCACTTAGATTCCCCACTATTTAGATTTTTTAAAATAAAAACTAGCAATTGATTGAGGAAGATTCTTAGAAAATTACTATTTCATTCATATATATATAATGTGACATCTCGAGCCCGAATGTCTAGATTCTACGCATGACACATCGGCTAGGTCACTAAACTCCTAGGTCGATTTAGATTTTAAACCTATCAACCATAATCACGCCTTAACTTCTATAAATGATATTGGTGTCTAATGGTAGTGAGGTGGTCACTTATAAGCACACACAAAAATATATATTTATTTTTCCTTTTTTTTGGTAAAATTAATGTTTTTGTAATTTGTATGTTTTTTCTTTGTTAAAGAATGATTTTTTTGTAATTGTTGTATTTATTTGATAATTTTGTGTTATGAATAGATGGGCACCCATGGCGCCCATGCTTATTTATTGTCCGCCCATATATGCCCATAGTATTAAATAAACACTTACTTGCCCGCTTCATTTGAATTCATTGCCCATATGGGCACCGTTCATATCCATCTGTTTGTCACCTCTAGTCATAAGGGTAAGCTTGTGTGGAATGGAGACTCTCTATCGCACGCATCCGTGTAGGGGGTGGTGCTGTTTTAAGGAAACTGTATTTTGTTATCTGCTTCAAAAATCTACCACTCTAGTACATAATTGATAAACAATTGAAGTTGTTACTCTTATCAAGAGTACTAGAGTGGTAGATTTCTGAATCAGATAATAAAATACAGTTTCCTTAAAGCAGATAACTCTAGTACTCTTGATAACAATAATAATTTCAATTGTTTATCAATTCTGTAATCTGATTTATATATTTTCTCTTATATTTTTCTAACAAGTTTTACTCTCTACAATTAAGTAAAAATATATCAAGTTTTCTTTCAAAAAAGGATCAAATTAAGTTTGGAAAATTTAAAAAACGACTGTTTTGGACGGAGGGAACTTGGAAGTACTGAATTTGGTAGAAATCCCACATGATGTTTTGTAGGAAAGTCGTGTGCCAGTGTGACTTTAACAAATCTTGAAAGGTCGTGTCTCCCAGTTTCACTAGTCTACAACTTGAAGCCTCATCTGCTCGGCATGGCTACCAACTTACCAAGCAAGCAGCCTCTAGAGAGAGAGACGATCAGACGATCAGACGATTGACGAAGAAGAAGCCAAATAGATAATACTAGTACAAGTAGCATAATAGTATCTGTTGCTCCATTTTAATCCTCAAAGTTCAAATGAAAAGGACTTGGGAGATAATCACGGGTGTGAATTTGACAAATGGTTGAGATTCCGTTTATCATGCATGTGTTCTTTGACTTTGTTGCTGATGTTTGAAATTTTCATAATTTCTCCATTGAAATTCTTGTTCCCATTAAAAGTCCCACTTATATTCCAATCTCCCACCAAATCATATGACTAATCATCAAACTGTTTGGCTTGGCTAAAATAGTAAAATCCCCCACAATTCCAAAAACTCTCTTTTTTTAATCCCAAAATATCAATTTTATCACTCTTTGGGATTTTCACATAAGAATTCCACCTTTTAAATTAATGTTTACAATTTCCATACTTTTCATCATTATCCCCACAGTGTTATAATCATATTCGCTGTACTTATTTTTTGTAATTATGCTTAAGTCCAATACTACTTATATATCTGTTAATTATTATATTTTTGAAACGTAGACTTTATAGGTTAAACGAAGAGTCTTAAAGACACCCCTCAACACGAATTCAATCTTCAAAACACTGAATACACTCCCTATTTTTTCTATTTAACCATTTGTTATTTACCCTAGTTTGAAACTTCAAATATTGAACAGACACCCCTCCCCCACCCCACCCACCCACCCTTCCCCATTCAACCGAAATCAAGAAGTAGAACGCCTAAAAACAAATCACAGTTGAAAGAAAGGGACGAAAAGTCGCAAACCCAACTCAAATCCTCATCTTTTCTGGAAAAAAATGAAAAATGCATTCATGTGTATGATATTTGAGTATGATTTGGTATGTAGTTAGAATGAAATTTGGATAAAAATTAGTGTTTGGGGTTGAGATAACAATTAGTATATAAATTTCTTTACAATTTGAAATTTGAATATGAATTTTCTTTTAATGTTAGAATTTAAATCGGTTTGAGAGGAATTCTGTATTGAAGTTGTTCGGCAAAGAGTGATGGAACAATCTTAAGTTCAATTGAACAACTCAATTGTTGGGAACAATATGATTCAATGGTTGGACAAGGCGACCACATTTGACAAGATCGTCGCGCTCTAAGACAACGCTACCATGTTACTTTGGCATGATATTTATGTCGTCAAAGCGGTCGTGTTCAGAGAGAGAAAACAACCACTCTTGTGACAAGGCGGTTGCATTCAGTGGCGGACACCAAGATTTTCTCAACCGGGGGCACAAATTTTCGTTTAAAATTTTTTTGTTCCCGTTTTAAAAATATCTCCATAATCACTAAAGCCAAATTCGAATCAAATCAACCACAATTTGGAAATCTACACAAATAAAAAAAAATCTCATAAATCAACTACTTTAACCTCAAATTAAAATGTCCTCATTTCAGATTAAATAAATAGATATTTCTTACCAACATATTGAACCCACAAATTTAAGAAATAAAACAATATTATCATATTATCATCTATCACAAATTCACAACAATTACATAAATTAAATACTTAATCAGAGCTATTTCAAAATTATGGTTATTTCAAATTAGGGCTATTTTAAAATTATGGTTATTTTGATTTTTAAAATTTAAATCACAATTATAATTTAGAAATTCATACAATCATAATTTGATTATGACAAGTATAATTTAGATATTCACAATCACAAATTCACAATTATAAATTTGAAAGCCTTGATTCTTGAAGAAAACCTCTTGTACACTAAGAGGAGTAAGGGTAGAGAGAGAGAGAGAGAGTCTATAGAGATGGAGAGACAGAGTCCTTAGTCTGGTGCCCGTGTGTGCCGTCGTGCGCCTGTGCCGCTGGTCGACTGGTCGGAAGCAGAGGTTGGAGGTGGAGCCTGGAGGAGAGAGAGCCGAAAGGGAGACTTGGAGAGGCCGCGAGCGAGAGATGGGATTTTAGATTTGGGAAAAGGATTTAGGTGGGGTTTCAAATTTTTCTGGAGTAACTTTGAGTTACTTACGGTAAGTTAAAAAAAAATCTTCTACGAGGTGGGGCAAATTGTATAAATTTTATTCAGGTGAGGGAAAACTGTATAATATAACAGATTATTATTTTTTAAAAAAATCCTTTACCAAAATTAACTCCAAGTGGGGGCAACTGCCCCCATACCACAAAGCCTCTGTCGCCACTAGTCGCGTTACATGAAGTAAGGCAACCGCGTTCGTGCGGCAGAACTGTTTTTCAGATTCCTTGTTTAAATCAGTTTAGTGTTTGATATTGTATTCTTATATATAATTGTGACCCTAGAATGTATAGAATGACTTCATAAAATTTCAAGAGTCTGTTGGCCTCAATCTCTCTCTTTTCTCTCTTTGATTGATAGTGCATTATGCTGTTAATTGTTTACAATTACTTCCGTTGTGCACAACATGAATGATGTTTAGTTGGTGAAACATTGACTTGTGAAACAATTGAGAAACGTTCGATCAAGACCAACCGAACATAACTCAATTGTTCCACCTGGTGGAATCTTGGTGGAACATTTCTCAATTGTTCTACCAACTATGGCTGATTTGCATTCACATGACTCAAATTTGATACATATCATTAAGCTATAATAGCCCCCTTCATGACAATGGTGAAGCCAAAATTTTGTCTTAGGGCCGCATATAATACTCCTCTGTTCCATTAAAAAAATTCACGTTTGAGAGGTCTAATAAGTAAGAGATGGAGCATATTAATGTTATTAAAGTGATGATGGTTACAAAGATACTTAAACATAACTAATAAACTTACATCACAATAGATGGTAAAGATCAAAAATTATAAAAATTGTAAGTGAAATATATGAAAGTAGATTTTTTAAGTTAAACATCTCAATTTAGAATAGTAGACTTTTTACCTAAAATGAAGGAAGGAATATTATTTTAAGTGATTAACAATTCGTCATTCATATTCTATTTATAGGACCTTTTTAAGACAATAAAACAATAGACGGCATTTCTATAATAATAAAGTATTATTTCATTTATTCATACTTAGTTGTTGATACTAGTATATTAATATTAAATTAAGTCTTTTTTTTTTTCATTTAACGACCACGGAAGAATGAAAATATATTGTACTCTTGGGAGGCGTGGGGGGCACACAGGAAAATCTTTCAAAAATAGCTTAACTCAATAATTCATGCATTGTAATAGTAAAATTATTTTAAAATGTAGCATCGCCATGACCCCTATTGGCCATAAGATGGCTACGCCCAGCATTTAAAAGATTTAATAATGATGATTTTTTTTAATTTTTAATCCCACAAGTAAAAACTTGTGTACCCTTCAAAACACTTTCTAGTGATCATGTGGTTAACTAAAGTCTTTTATGGGGTGAAATTATTGTCCGTCCCTTTTTTAAAGTTTGTAACTCCTCAATTTCTTTGTTTGTTTTCAACCGCTAAAAATATTTTTTCAAATATTGTTTTTAAAATGTCATCGTCTCATTCAACAACTCCGATAAATACAATAAGTTCAAAAATCACCATTGTAAGGATGAAGACAAATGATAAATAACATGACTTACGATAGAGGAGGAGGAAGAAGGTAGAAGAAGAAGAAGAAGAAGAAGAAGAAGAAGAAGAAGAAGAAGAAGAAGAAGAAGAAGAAGAAGAAGAAGAAGAAGAAGAAGAAGCGGAGAAGGATGAGGAAGAAGAGGAGAATGAGGAAGAGGAAGAAGCGGAGGAAGAAGAGGAAGATGGGGAGGAGAAAGAGGAAGAAGAAGAAGAAGAAGAAGAAGAAGAAGAAGAAGAAGAAGAAGAAGAAGAAGAAGAAGAAGAAGAAGAAGAAGAAGAAGAAGAAGAAAAAGGAGGAGGAGGAGGAGGAGGAGAAGAAGAAGAGGAGGAGGAGGAGGAGAGGAAGAAGAAGAAAAAGAGGAAGAGGAGAGGAAGAAGAAGAAGAAGAGGAGGAGGAGGAGAGGAAGAGGAAGAAGAGGAGGAGGAGGAGAGGAAGAGGAAGAAGAAGAAGAAGAGGAATAAGAAGAAGTCGAAGAAGAAGAAGAAGACGAAGAAGAAGACGAAGAGGAAGAAGAAGAAGAAGAAGAAGAAGAGGGGGATGAGGAATAAGAAGAAGTCGAAGAAGAAGAAGAAGACGAAGAAGAAGAAGAAGAAGGAGAGGAAGAAGAAGAAGAAGAAGAAGAAGAAGAAGAAGAAGAAGAAGAAGAAATGTAAATGGATCGTTATGAAATGGAAATGGAAATAGAACAGTTTGAATGGCGAGACATTGATTTGGGATCGCACCAATTTGGAGTCCCAATGCATTGTTATGAAATGGAAATGGATCAGTTTGAATTGCGAGGCATCGATTTGGGATCGTGATATATCGATTTTGGAATTGCGATGCACAACTATGAAATAGAAATAACAGTTACATAATTTGGAATCATGCATCGCGATTCAAAATCATACATCATGATGCATAAATCATGAATAACGTTGCACATAATCATGCATCGCAATGCATGAATTGATGATTACCGCGATCATGTTCGGTTCATTAAGGGCTTACTCGACATTTCACACCAAAAATACTTTTTTTTGTTAAAAGATATATTGTGGAACCATTATACATGGCGGGATTGGATATCCTCTATATATATATATATATATATATATATATATATATATATATATATATATAACATGGACTTGGCATGACCTTATTTTTTCACATGAATATAAGGAATATGTAGTTTTTCAAGTCTAATGATAAGGTAAGTATAAGTGTAGACATTCTAATCTCCAAGGCGGGGTTCTCATGGTCTAGCATTGAAGTGAAAGTGTAACGCCCCGAGCCCGAAATCCCGATCCGCTACATGTAGTACATACATTGGCCCACTAAGAACGCAACACATTGACTCATCAAGCCCACCACAAGCCAACCCCAAGTCTATGAATGATGGTGGTGCCCAGTAATAGAGTGTGACAACCTTATAAATTGTACACAATTTCCACACCTACCCGAAGTGAGATGGGGTATTACAATCTTCCTCACTTAAATCCTTGACGTCCTCGTTAAGGCCAAATCGTACCCGAGTGATGCAAGATTCAAGAGATGGCTCGTACGGGGACTCCCACCTCCTGCGGTGTAGCACTTTGTCCCGCGCATCACTTTATTCCCACATTTTCGACCGGGACTCGCTCCGATACCATTTGTAATGGTCCCGAGCCCAAAATCTCGGCCCGCTATGTGTAGCCCACACACTGGCCCACTGAGCACACAACACCTTGGCTCATCAGGCCTACCACAAGCCGACCCAAATGTCCATGGATGATGTTGGTGTCTAGTAATAGAGTGTGACCACCTTATAAATTATACACAATTTCCACAGCTACCCGATGTGGGATGGGGTATTACAATCTCCCCCACTTAAATCCTTGACGTCCTCGTCAAGGCCGAATCATACCTTGGGCGATGCATGATTCAAGAGGTGGCTCGTACGGGGATCAAAAGGTTGCTCCCATCTCCCGCGATGCAGTACTTTGTCCCGTTCAGCAATTTGTTCCACATTTCTGGTCAGGACCCGATCTGATACCATTTGTAACGCCCCAAATCCGAAAGCCCAATCCGCTACATGTAGTCTACACACTAGCCCACTGAGCACGCAGCACCTTGGGTCATCAGGCCCACCACAAGCCGATCCAAAAGTCCATGGATGATGTTGGTGCCTAATAATAGAGTATGACCACGCTTATAAATTGCATACAATTTCCACACTTGCCCGATGTAGGATGTGGTATTACAAAAAGAGAACTCTTCGCAATTGCTTCTCATCCGTGCCAAAAAAATATGTTACCAAATTACTTTCTCACGTCGAATCCAAAAGGATATTGACGCTAGAATTTCCCATATTTACTTTCTTCGGTGATATAGTTTCTCAGACCATTGTGTTCACTCTTGAATTATGTCAATGAGTATCTTGGTACCTTGGTGTGAGATTCCACCGGCTTCCACATCCAACAAACCTAGCCTACTACAATGTTTTGTGGCATTTAACACAAGTTTTAGCATAACTATTTGTTTAGATTTTTATATGGCTGAAATGTGCAAAAATTAAAGAACAATTCTTCAATTTTTAGGAGAAGTTTATGGTGCAAATAGTTGTATGGTGAAAACTGTTTTGTTACTTCGATTTCAAAGAATTGCAAAAAAATAACCCTGACCTTTTCCACTTTTTGCAAATTAAACCACGTGTTATTTATGTTCTATATATTAAACCTCCACCTATAATTTTTATTTTTATTATTGAAATTAAAACCTTCAATTAAGAATAGGTTAGTTTCTTTAATAGGTGGCTGACTTGGTTGCTTAGTTGGCGGCTAGCGTGGAAAAGGCTTGAGAGTTGCCACGCAAATCTGGTTTTTCTCCAAAATTATCTTAAACCAAACCTTATTCTATTTTAAAGTTTCAGAAAAACCCTAGAAGATAGACTTATTCCCACCAAAACTATTTTAAAACAAATCTTGTACAAAATAATATATTTCATTATTGATGTGCCCGACCCAAATCCGATCATGAGCAGAACACATGCAACCATTACGTGCTCAGAAACATGAACTTGCACAAGCACCGAGCATAGCGGGTAGATGCCCGACCATGGTCTACATTCAATCCTCGCCTAAACTTGGCCGGACTAAGGCCTTTCCCCTCCGACGGCAACTAGGGGGCCTTGCCCCGACAGGGCCTCATCTTCTCGGGTAAGTGTGGCGACCATCACGTGCCAATCATGAGCTTAGGAACATGGGCCCACGTAAAGCAGTGAGCATACCAGATAGAGCCGTCAAAATGGAGGGTTGGTCCACCCTGCCATTTTAAAAAGATGGGTTGGGTTTTAAAAATACAAACCCACTAGAAGGTGGGCTTTTGGGTTAGACCCGCATAGATCATGGGTTGAGACGGGGAGGGGCGGGGCGAGTTGGTCCGCCTGTTTATATATATTATATGTGTAACTTGATTATAATACAAATCTAATTAATGTATATATTGTATAACTTGTATTTGAAATGGGAGTGGTAACTAGAAAGTCGAATCCTATCCTTCTTTTCATTTTTCTTTTTCTTGTTGCCACCCACTCACCCTCCCTCTAAACCAACCATTTTCATTCTCCATATTTCTACCTCACCGCATCTCTCTCTCTCTCTCTTTCTCACAGTCACGCACACACACCCTACCCACAACTTCCTATTCCATTATCTCTTTGTTTTAAGGAATTAGAAATCAATCTTCACACTGACCATTTTCGAAACGCAGGAATATTATGGAAGCGGCGCTGGCGCTACTCCATTTTTTACTCAGAAAAGAAGAAAGGAAAAGAAACAAACCCACTTCATTCTAAGCTTCTAGCGTCATGTGTTATAATTTTTATTTTTGGTGGGTTGATTTGTGCCGCCCCAACTCACAACCCAAGGTGTGTTGGGTTAGGGCAGAGTATTTCTAGTTTGTCATTTTGTGTGTTAGTCCGTTCCGCTGGTTCGTTTTAACAGCTCTAATATCGGGCTAGAGATCTGACGGACAACCACGATAAATCCCGAGCAAGCCTGCCCGAACAAAGGCCTTGCCTGTCCGACTGGGGGGCCATGCTTGGGGAATGAAGACCGCTCTGCGAGCAAACATAACTTGTCTGGCAGCCATCAAACACTGAAGACTTGATGCTCAAGGCTAAGTTAGAAGGTATCCGCATATCAACGGACTCCTTCCTTACCTACTTCAGAAATCAAGTGAAATCCCACCAAACTCGCTTACAATTTAGAGATGGATCCCTAACTCTAATACGTTGTGATTAATCCTAATTCTACAAGGAATCTATGACTTGAGGGCCTATATTACCCCTTCCTAAACGCTAAACAAGTTACACACATTCTTGAGCCTAGAAACTCTGTCAAATTGCTTTCTCTAACACTCGATACTTGCTCACAACCTCACACACATGAGTGGTTTCACGAGGCCTTACCTTGCATTGTTACCAAGGTGTTTTTCGTGTTCTTAACATGTTTTTAGGAAGATCCAACCTACACATAGGCTCATACATCCATTCAAATGCAAACGGACGTCTGTGAAACTGAGCTTCTATGGTCTAGTGGTCTAATAATGGCCAATAGGCCCAATACTAGAGAGGTCATTTCGAAAGCCAACTGATGTACCATTTTTCATCGACTGATTAGGCTGAAGGGGAAGGACCATACGTCTTCCACGAGCTAGAACAATCTAGGATTTTTTTTTCAATCAATGGGACGCAGAACCAACGAAATTCCACGCCTCCATCATATCCTATGCAAAACAATCTCAACTCGACCAAAAAGGAAAGATCTTGTGGCAATTGGTAAAGAAGTAAGAGCTGTTAGCGCGTGGGCGCTTTAGTGTTGCTGTAAAAAAGAGAATTCCACTCAATCAGAAGGTAAGATCATCAATTATAAACCATGTATGTATATATAGTTGCAGATTATGGGTATTTATATACACATTTCATCCAAAAATAAAATTCCAACTCTTTACAATCCCTTTAATTCTCTTTTATTTCATTTTAATCATCATGAATGCATCAGTTCATTTTCATTATGGAAGGATGATTATCATGCGGACATCATGTACATATGTTAATCCAAGAAAGAGGTTCTTAGGTTTGGGAAAGATTTGAGGTAAGTTATTGCTTTATTTATTTAATTTTTTTGTGATCATTAATTTTCTTTTAAAAAAATCACTTTTTTGTTTGTTCTCACAGTCAGAACTCAGAAGGGGGATGTGATTTTTTTTTATGTGGTATGATTCTCCACCAGAAAGCAGTGGAACATAACAAATGTCTTTGGTTTTGTTTGGTATAATCACATGCGTTCAACGTGCTCTTTATCTTAATAATAATGGACATGACTAAGCTATTTGACTATGAAGTATTAAGGAAATGAGGTTAATTTTTTGGTTTAATTAATACATATCCAACAAAGTTAACATTTAACAACACTACAAAATCAACCCCATTTTATTAATAAAATTATTTTTGTGGTTTAATATTGAGATGGGAACTAGTTTGTGGAAAATCTTTTCTATATCTCTTCATTGAAACAGGGAACCCCAAAATATATACACTAAATCCGAAGCTTTAGCTCCAAGCTAAGCCCTAAATTAATGCTAAACTCCTACAAGTTAGTTACTGCCTAATATATCTAAGGATACAACTAGATACATAATAAAGATAGAGATACAAACGTGCATGGAATGATAACTAACAATAATACACGCTAAAACCCCCCCTCAAGTTGGAGCATGAAGATCCAAAATGTCCAACTTGTCGAGCAGAAAATCGAACTGTTGTTTCCCAAGAGCTTTGGTGAGGATGTCGGCTAGCTGCTGCGAAGAAGGAACGTAAGGGGTTACAAGATTGCGACGTCAAAGTTCATCACGAACAAAATGATAGTCAGTCTCTATATGTTTGGTACTTTCGTGGAACACCGGATTTTGAGCAATGTGTAACGCGGATTTGCTATCGCAAAAGAGGCGCATAGGCGCTGTATGATGGACACCAAGAGAGAGCAAAAGCCCCTTGAGCCATTTCAGCTTACAAGTAGTTGCTGCCATTGAATGATATTCGGCTTCAGTTGAAGAACGAGAAACCGTTGGTTGCTTCTTGGTTTTCCAAGAGATCGGGGAACCATCAAGAAACACGAAGTAAGCCGTCAAGGAACGTCATGTTAAAGGGCAACTAGCCCAATCAGCATCACAATATGCTGTTAGTTACAAGACTGAGTCAGATCTGAGCAAGATGCCTTGACCGGGATTGGACTTCAAATAACGAACTATACGCAAGGCAGCCTCCCAATGTTCAGTGCGAGGCTGGTGCATGAACTGAGCAAAAATGTAAACGGAATAGAAGAGCTTCGGACGGGTGATAGTCAAATAGATGAGATGACCAATAAGACGACGATATCGCTCCGGAGATTCCATCAAAGCCCCGTCAACAAGAGCCAAATGATGATTTTGTTCCATGGGAGTTCCAGCGGGCTTGGTGCATAATAACCCGGTCTCAGATAGTATGTCCAGCGTATATTTGCGCTGACATAAAAAAATACCGGTAGCGTTCCGTGTCACTTCAAGTCCTAAGAAAAACTTGAGCGGACCAAGATCTTTCATATGAAAATAGGTTTGCAAATATGTTTTGAACCGATGAATTGCAACAGAATCATTACCACCAATAACTAAATCATCAACATAAATTAAGATGCTCATATGGACATCGCCTTTCAAGAAGGTAAATAGCGAATAGTCTGAAGTCGATTGCTGAAAACCATAGGTGGTAAGAGCAGAAGCCAACTTTGCAAACCAGCATCGTGAAGCTTGACGTAATCCATAAAGTGACTTGCGTAGGCGATAAGCCAAGCCAACGCCATGCTTCTCAAACCCGGGGGGAAATCTCATATAAACCTCCTCTTCGAGATCCCCATGAATAAATGAGTTATGGACATCCATCTGATGCAAATGCCATTTCTTTACAGCTGCTACCGCAAGAAAAGTACGAACAGTAACCAGTATAGCCGTGGGGGCAAAAGTCTCAGTAAAATCCAAGCCTTTAATTTGATGATTACCGAAGATCACCAACCGAGCTTTGTAACGTTCAATGGTACCATCCGAGTTATACTTTATCTTATAAACCCATTTGCTCCAAAGAGCCTTCTTTCCAGGTGGCAATGACTCAACAGTCCAAGTGCCATTAGTTTCTAAGGCTCGGACCTCCTTTGCCAAAGCATCACGCCAATGAGAATATCGCATGGCTTCAGCGAAAGGGGAAGGTTCAGTTCCGGTTGTAACTGCAGCCAAAACTTGCGATGCGATAAGGAAAACTGATCACAAGTCATAAAGTGTGCTATAGGATAGGGCGTACCTGAGAATACAGAAGGAGATGGGTGAGTTGACGAAGAACCGAGGTGCACTGTATGGATAATGTGATCCTTCAAACGGACAGAAAGGAACTTTTCGCGCTGCCCGCGACCAAGAGCCGTGGATGATGTGGGAGGGTCTGTGATATTTACGTCAATAGGAGCTTCAATAGGAATGGAATTTGGAGAAGACACATGAGGAACATCATCAGTAGGCATTGGTACAGGAGTGGGCATCGGTACATGTGCATAATTCTCTTCATTTGTTTCGGGAATAGGTGGAGGCCAATCTACATCATCTTGAGCCAAACCAAGAGTGGTAGAAGTCAAAGGAGCTGAAGGATTGTCTGATTGTACAGATATATGCAGGAAAGGAAACTTGGTTTCAATAAAAACCACATCACGTGATTCAAAGAATTGGCCTGTCTCTAAGTCATACAGACGCCATCCTTTCTTACAATAAGGATAACATATAAAAGCACATCGTCTACTACGACTAGCGAACTTGTCCCTGTCCCGATTCAGGCTTTTGGCATAGCAAAGGCAACCGAAAATTTGTAGATGAGAAATAGGAGGTGGTTGACCAAAAAGCAATTCATAGGGTGTCTTGCCTTTCAACACCGTAGTAGGAGTACGATTAATTAAGTAACCCGCGGTGAGAATACATTCGCCCCAAAATTGAATAGGCAAATTCGCTTGGAATCGAATTGCCCTTCCCACATTTAAAATGTGTCGATGTTTTCTCTCTACACGCCCATTCTGTTGAGGCGTTCCAACCATAGATGTCTCATGTAAAATGCCACGTTCACGAAAGTAAGCGGTCAAACAGGTGAATTCGGTCCCATTATCACTACGGACAGTTTTTACTTGCTTGTTGAATTGCCGTTCAATTAATGCTAAAAAACTCTTGATAATATGAGAAGCCTCATCTTTCCTTTTCAACAAATAAACCCAAACGGCTCTAGAGTAGTCATCAAAGATTGTTAAAAAAGATGTAGCGCCACAGAAAGTGGCCTCTCTATATGCACCCCATAAGTCACAATGGATCAGATCAAAAATGGCATTAGCTTTATTCATACTAGAAGTAAAAGGTTCTCAGGTTTGTTTAGCCCGGAAATACACATCACAATGTTCATGCTCCTTATTTTCAACACTAGATTTTAATGTAGAAAAAGTCTCTACAACTCGCATAGACGGATGTCCTAACCTTCTGTGCCATAAATCTGCAGTATATAAACCGCTTGTGTTGTGCACACGAACCAGTAGATCCTCCTTTGCAACATACAGTCCCTCGCGTTCTTCACCCATTCCAATCAGTATCCTCGAAGTGCGGTCTTGTATAACATACATACGATCAGTAAATTTCAGAATATACTTGTTATCACGGACCAATTGAGAAACAGAAATCAGATTGCAAGTTAATGTAGGCACAAACAAAACAACCGTAAGACATAATTTCCCTAACACCACTGTGCCTTCCTTCGTAGCTTGAACCTGCTCACCATTCGGCAATATCCAAACAGGACATGGAGTAATATCCATCAAATTAGTGAAAGAATCAATTGCACCACTCATGTGATGAGTAGCCCCTGTATTAAAGATCCATTGTTCCTTACCAGACAACAGTGCATTTGTGTGACAATTCCAAAGTGTTTTCAATGTTGCCCAATCTTCATTGCTTAAATTCTCCAGTTCCGTTTTATCTGTATCTATGAGACCAACGGTAGTGGTAGAATTTCCAGCAGCCTGGGTCGTATTCACTCTGACAGTTCCGCCTTTGCCTCAACCTTGTTGTGCACCACGACCCCTGCCACGTCCTTGTCCAGTACCCGCCATTCTGGGTACCCATGAAGACGAAAACAAGATTCAATATTGTGTCATGGCTTGTGGCAGTGTGAGCACATAGTTGCATCATTCTTGCGATCTGCCCCTGGAGTCCGAAACCCAGCAGCTTTCACAGCAAAACTCATTGGGTCTGTGCGTTCTGGAACCCCTTTAGTCATTGTCTTGACTTGCTCTTGTTCAGTAATTCGTGAATAAACACGATACATGTTGGGAAGGGGGTCCGAAGCAATGATATTAGAACGAACGGTGCAATAAGGTATGTCATCCAGCCCCATCAAGAATTGATGCACATGTTCTTTTTCACTTCTCTTCTCAAGCTTAGTGTTGAGGCCGCACTTACAACCATTGCAAGAACACATGGGCATTGGATCATAGTCCGTCAGATCGTCCCAAATCTTTTTGATTCTTGCGTAATACGCCATCACGGTATCACCATTTTGCCTGCAATTGGAGATCTCCGTTTTCAATTGATGCACACGCGCACCATTTCGAACGGAGAATCGTTGTTGGATGTTATCCCACAACTCTTTCGCCGTGGACCTGTATGAAATAGTAGAGCGCAACGTGGGTTCGATTGTATTAAGAATCCATGAAATTAACATGGAATTCACAGTTCCCCAGTCTTCTATCATCTGAATCCTCACCAGGTTCTTGTATGGTTCCATCAATGAAACCTTTCTTCTTCTTTGCCCTCAACGAAGTCCGTATCGCCTTCACCCATTCTTCATAGTTTGCACCTTTCAACTGGGTATGTGTGATCAACAACCCATGGTGATCATTGGCCGCTAGAGTATACGGTGAGATGGCTTTCTTCCCATCCTTTGCACCGCTCCCAGTCGTAGGCTCCGTCATGATTTTGATTTTTAGACGTAAATTGGTTGAACTGGATCTGATACCATATTGAGATGGGAACCAGTTTGTGGAACATCTTTTCTATATCTCTTCATTGAAACAGGGAACCCCAAAATATAACACTAAATCTGAAGCTTTAGCTCTGAGCTAAGCCCTAAATTAACGCTAAACTTCTACAAGTTAGTTACTGCCTAATATATCTAAGGATACAGCTAGATACATAATAAAGATAGAGATACAAACGTGCAGGGAATGATAACTAACAATAATACACGCTAACATTTAATCTTCATCATAAATGGGTATGGACTGTTAACATCAGTTCGACAAGAGGGCAAAAGGCATGGAGGTGCGAGCATGCAGGATGGTGCAGTCGCGCTGGTAATGGGTACGAGCGCGCTGGTTTCAAAAGTTGTTGCAGTGTGTTCGTTTGGAGCATGTATGAGCCCTCGAGCAAAAGTTGCAGATCTCGTGGCAGTTGCATGATGCGGGCGTGGATGAGTTAGGGCATATGGCGTGAGCGTGCCGCGATGACTTGTTTGAATTCAAGATTCTTTATTTCAAGTATATTTAGGGGTAGGGTTTTGTATTCTACATATAAGTTTTATAGCTTAAAACGTGTTTAAGATTTAAATAAGATATACAACAGTCGGTTAATCTTAAATTCTCTCCATTTTGTTCAATTTCTCTTTATTATTAATTACTACTTTGTATTTGTTTAATTGTTGGGTACTTTGCACATGCTTAACACCCGATATAGGATGATAGAATACTATATTATGGATGCTTGAGCATAGTTTGTACGTGAAGTAAATGGTACGTTATACAACTGACCCGTAACAAATTAGCAAACTGTGGCGTGGGGAGTTCCACTTTCCCATCTGTGATCTGGCCATCCCGTTTCTCCTCAAACAAACAGCCTTTTCTCTCTCTCATCATAGCATGGAGCATATAAAATATTTGGTACAACCAAAATAAAGCAACAATCAAGTGTCATATTGGTTGAATAGGGAAACATTAATAATGATTCCAATGGTAATAACACTTCACTCTTCGTTTTCGAATACATGTCAAGTAGGAGGGGAATGGTTGGATCCGGTTCGGTTTGAAGCCAAAACCATAAATTGAATCGATTTTTAATAGTTTTATTTTTTTCTCAAACTGAATTGAACCACGTGATATTCGGAACTTAATCGAATGGTTCGGTTCGATGGTTTAAATAAAAAAATAAATAAAACAAATTAAAAATTGGTAGGCTAATTAAGAATGATATAATTTAAAATAAATTATATTATAAATATAAATATATATATTTATATAATTATATACTCCTTCGTTTTAGATAAACGTCCCGTTTGAAAGTCAAATTTTATAATAAAATAATAATTTTAATAGCTCATTAGTAACAAAATGACACTTTTATACCTTAATTTTTGAAATTAGATTTTTTAAGTAAAACATCTCAAAATGGAATAATGTACTATTTACCCGGAATAGAAGAAATATAATATATATTATAAAATCATATATATTGATATTTTAATACTCCACAATTCGCTTCAGAAACAAAAATGGCAAACCAAACCTAATTAAAACTTTAAACTTAACCTACCCATCCTATGTCAAAACCGAACCAAACTTATGGATACGAATAGTCCACGTGAAAGAAGAGTCGGTACAATTTACAAATTTCTTGCAGGATCCATTTTGCCTCGTTAAGAGTTCCATTTTATAGTTTTTCACCTTGATTTCATCCCCTGCCCAAACCTGGGTATGATGTTATGCTGATCATGATCTTGAATTGATTAAGGTATGTATCGTTGCGGAACAAGTCCCTGTCTCAAAGTTCCTTTTTTCTTTTTCAGAAACCCTTTCTTACAAAATCTGTTGAAAACCTATGTTGATGTATTTACCGATTTCCTACCGTAATTATTCGACGTACCACTCTAAATTCCCAGTCAAAGAAAAAGTATAAAAAAGTTCAAAAAGAAAAAAAGAAAAACAGTCTCTTCATAATTCAATCAAACAACAACATACACTCGGTAAAAAAGAAATATTTTAATAAATACACAGAAAGCACAAGAATGCTCTTGTTTCTCATGCATGAATCCTCCGTTTTCTTCGTGTGAAGGATTTTAGTTAAGAAGATAAATAAACAAAAATTGTGTAAAAATCGTTATAAGATAAAAATCAAAGAAACAAGAGATGTAAGTTCTTGGAGATCAAGACATCGGTTAGTTAGAGCTGCTGCAATTTGCGAAGATGCTCCAACAGCGAGTTAGCCTTTCGCTTGGCCCTCTCCGTGCCGCTCTTTGCAAGCTCAGTCAAGGGTATGACTGCACCAAGCCTACTTATACAAGCAAGATTTGCATTATCTCTCTTGCACAATGAAAGCAAAATGGCAGCTGCATTCTCTTTGTTTCTGGGGAGGCCAGTTCTCATAAGATCAATCAAGACGGGTATTGTGCTAGCTTTTACAATTGCAGCCTTAGCCTCTTGGTGGCCAGCTAGCACTGAAAGTATAGTCAAGGCTTCGTCAACCATGCAACTGCTTGAATCTGTTAGCATCTTCAGTAGCGCTGTAATAATCCCTGCCCTCACAGCCCTCCCTTTGTTTCCTTGATAAATACACAGATTAAACAAAGCTGTCGCAGCATCTTTCCTCCCTCTTGAGCTTCCGTTATCCAGTAATTCAACCAAAGCAGCGATTGCTCCCGATGCGCCAATTATGATCTTGTTCTCGTCAGCAAGAGATAAACTAAATAGGGTAGCTGCTGCATTTTCTTTAGTTTCCATGCTTCCAGCTCTGAGCACTTGAACAATAGAAGGAACTGCATTGGCAAGCATTATAAGTCCCTTGTTGTTTTCATATATCGAGAGGTTGAGAATCGAAGTGACTGCATTTTCTTGTGTTAAACCATCTTCGGACGTTAATAGGTTCACAAGAACAGGAATTGCTCCCGCTTCAGCTATTAAGATTCGATTGTCCGTGCTTCTTTTGGATAATGATCGTATTTCAGACACTGCAGCCCTGCGTTCCTCAATAGAACGGCTTGAAAGGTTTCGGACCAGTATTTCAATGGCTGCTATGTCCCCACTAACATCGCGAAACGATCCGTCAGTCTTTTTCATTCTCCCATTTGTTAGTAAGGTAGGCTGCTCAACATTATGTTGCGTGCACCACTGCGTAATTAGACTTCTCAAAACATAATTCGGTGTAAGAGTGAGATGCTGGAGTTTCTGTTGAGTTTTAGGGCATGTTGTGTTCCCACAATCTACCCATCTTTGGATGTAAGATCTCTCGTAAGTCTGTACAATCATTAGGTATATAAAGTCAGTTCAAGGGCAAGTAACGGAAAGTAGGTCCATGCATATAAAAGACAGATCTAGATGTTAAATGATATCTTATCCTGATAATCATACCTGTCCAGTGGCAACAATAACAGGATCCCTCATGAGTTCAAGAGAAATAGGGCAGAGGAAATCATCAGGAATTACAGGGGAATCATTCTTTTTATTCTCTTCTGAGCTCTTTTTGACATCGCAAGTACTGTTCAATTGACAGACCTCCGATGATGCAGAGGAATTCCTCATCGTTTCCAACCTATGAATCATCTGATCTGGACCGTAACCCTTTGATACATTTCCTTTTGGAATGCTTCGCAACTTTGCTTTGACTTCATGATCAACATTACCTATGTTCTCAACATGTAGGTTTCCAATTACCCTGTTTCCAGCCTGTAGAGGATCAACTTCTTTGTCCAAAGGCTGAGATAATCCACGAGATAAGACGCTCGAGGTTAGAGGTCCGCCGTATCTTTCAGCTGCTCTTTTCAACTGCCCTCTCACCAAATCAACCTGGAAAATGAGGAAAGATTAGAATAGAAATTGGTCAGCCTAAGCACACTAGATATTGGTCAAGTCCTACCTGTTCTTTTACTTCCTCAGAGATGTCAAAATGATCATATGGCAGATTTCCTAAAGCTTTTTCCAATTTCCACGTCACACATTGAAATTGAAAAGCAATTTTCTTGGCTGCACCATCCTTGAATCAAAAAATAGTAAATTATGAGAGATACAGGGAAAAACATTTCTTTATGGATGAAATATATCAGGAGGATGACTTCTGCACAAATAAATTAATGTACTCGGTTTGAAAGTTATGATAGCAATTTCATTCCTCTCAAGGATACCCCACCAAAACTTATGCTTCAGAATATCACTAACCACATAAAAAGGATTAACAATGTCACTGAAGAATAAATCACCTAACATCCTTCCTTTTACAACTTTGCTCGCCAGTCAACCAAAGTGCACTATCATTTGACCGATTATTAAGTTAGCGAGATTGCACCTGTCGATTGCTGATATGTTAGTCTAAAGAATTTTATACTCCGTAAAAGTTTTGCTAGTCATAGACCAAGTCGATCTATCATTCAATGCAGAGAATGAATCATATCTAGTGGATGAACAACATATCTGGCTTTATAAAATTGAAAAAACAGCTATTCATAAATTTTTCATAACTGAGAGATGCAAAGTATACTATATAAGGGGTTTGAATATCAGATAACTTTTAGGATTATGACGCATGAATTGACTTCATCATTCAGCTGTGATATCACGGAAGAAAGCTGCAACTAGCCCATGTGCTGCTATGATCTGAGAGGTATATGGATGACCATTTAACCAGAAAGACGCATGGCACTCAATCTATCCAATTACTTGGGTCAACATAGGAGGTCCAGGATTTACGAGTCTATGTATCAAATAACCCAACCCCCAGCAGAGAGGGAAAAAAATTAAATATATCTGTTTAGTTAAAGCCACACAGGCTTGGTAGCAATTTCCAGTAAAACCCAAGTGATCAAGAACGTTATTGCAATCACGAAAATCTGTATCAATTGGTAAGAGCATAAATAACCCATAAGATTATTCAAGAGGATTGGCACACTGCGGAAAAACTCGAAAACTGCTATACAATCACATTTTAATACCTCACTCTTGATAAAGCAATTTGATAAAATTGTGATAGAACTTTAAGAAACCCACATCAAAAACTTAATAATTACATAATCTAAGAGTCACCCATTGCTGCAATTCAACTTTAAACTCAAAATGCGAACCACCCATTTCCCAATTCACTCGATAACTGCATAGAAATGAGCTAGACTTACTGGAGAGATCTTGGGATCAAAGCTGCCGGCGGCCAAAAGTAGTCTTTTTGAAGCTTGAAGAGCCACCGTAAGATCAGACAAGCAAGAGGAAGACGACGAAGAAGAAGCTGACACGTCCAATGATCTCAAATCTCCCTTAAAATCCCTGATTTCTTCCAGTAAATGGGAAAGGAGGGTGATCCTTCTGGAGAGGTCCGTGCAGTCTTTCTTAAATGCACCTCCGAATCCAGTTCCAGAGATCTGGGCGACATCGCGGACAAGACGGAGGAGGGACTGAATTGTGGCTAAGGTGGTGGTAGTGGTGGTGGCGGTGGCGTCTCCGCCGGCCATGGGTGGTGGTGGTGGGGGGTGGAGTGTTGAGTTTCTCTCTCTGTCCACAAACTAGAATGTAGAAGTAATTTGTGACAACTGACAAATAGGTTCATGAAGTTGGCTAAAAGGGGTCGACTTTTTTATTTTTCGTAATTAACTAAAGAAATTATTTATATAAGGAGAGGGGAGAGAGTGTGTGCCAACACACAATTGTACAGTATTAACTACTCACACCCCCTAAATACATATTCATTTTTTAAAAAATTCTTATTTTCAAATAAGTATTCATTTTTATATAAGTGTATGGGCGAAGCACATAAATGGTCCCTTGAATATAAATCTCTCACAGTTTGTCCCTTAACTATTTTTTGTCAAATCTGGGTCATTTGAGTATTAATTTTTTTCAACGTCAATCCTTTTAATGGATGTCGTTAACGAAATTCCGTTAAGTTGTCCATATAAATTTAGTAAAGGCTAAAATGACATTTTTTTTCAAACTTAACTTATATCAAAATTCACAAATGAATCCCTTTAAAAAAATGTCCATAAGGCCTTCTTCCCCAATTCTTCCCCAATAGTCAGTAAGAACCCGTCTATGAAATGTCAACTTCTAAAATACTCCAAAAACTACAACAATGGAGCTTTGTTCCTCCATGGCGTAGCTCAAATCTTAACCCATTTGGCTCCTCCTCCTATTGGGTCTCGGTTATTTACGCCTCCTAAAATCCTCCATCTCTTTTCTCAACTGGGTCGACATCAATTTCCTCCGGCCCGCCAAAAATCTCAAGAATACGGTTCATGGGCACTCGTCACCGACCCAACCAACGCCATCGGGAAAAGTTTCACCTTCCAGTTAGCCTGCAAAGGACTCAACTTAATTCTCGTGGGTCGGAATCCAAACAAGCTCAATGATGTCTCAGATTCAATCCGTGCTAAATTCGGGAACACCCAAAATCAAGACTATTGTCGTTGATTTTTCTTGGAACTTATCTGAAGGTGCTGAAAGATTAAGGAAGCAATCGAAGGGTAGATGTTGGGGTTTTGATTAATAACATTGGGGTTTCATATCCATATGCTAAGTTTTTCCATGAAGTGGATGAGAAGTTACTTACGGATTTGATTAAGATTAATGTTGAAAGGACTACAAAGGTTATACAGGTTGTGTTACCCAAAATGCTTAAGAGAAAGAAAGGGGAAATTGCTAATATTAGGTCAGATGATGCTATTGTCATCCCTTCGGATCCTCTGTATGCAATTTATGCAGCCGCCAAAGCGTAAGCCTTTTACTTTGAAGCTTGTTTCTTTATATGTTGGGGGTGAATGCACTAAACTTTGCTGGTGGTGCTGGTGGTTTGTATTCGAGGAGTGGAGAGGTTTAGTGGTGAATAATCAAAATGTTAGTCGTGGGCCAACTGTTGGTGGATCATCTCCTAATGCATGAGGGCTGAAGAAGGAGCCCGACTGTTGTTATAAAGCATGTTGCCTCTTCTTGGTCTGCACCTGATGTTGTGTCTAAGTTTAGCCCTTACAAGTGCGCTTGAGAAGGTATCTTCTGGTTGGTGGCATAGACAAGTTCCTACTGGGTTGACTATTGGGGAAGAATTGGGGAAGAATGTCTTATGGACATTTTTTAAAACTCTAAGGATTCATTTGAAAATTTTGATATAAGTTAAGTTTAAAAAAAATTCATTTTAGCCTTTACTAAATGCACATGGACAACTTAACGGTATTTCGTTAACGACATCCATCAAAAGGACTGACTCTGTAAATATTTAATACTCAAAGGACCCAGATTTGATAAAATTTATTAAGGGATTAAAATTGTGAGAGGCCTATAGTTAAGGGACCATTTCTGCACTTCGCCCTAAGTTTATTGTAATTTTTCTTCTAACCCATATCAATATCACGTTTTAACTTAAAATTTTAATCATTCGTGTATATATATATATATATATATATATAAAGAGTAAGAACATAAATGTACACATATATGCTACAAAATAAACATAAATTAACTTTGAAATGAAGAGAGTAATAATAGCTTATTTTATTGGATGTTAACTTTGAAAAATAGAAGTGATCCGGGAAATATGTAACTGTGAATTAGGGGTGTAAATCAGAACACGAACCGAAGCGAAACAAACCAAATAAGTCAGTTTGGTTTGGTTTCGGTTTCAAAAATTAGAAAACAACTCGGTTCGGTTTACGATTTTTGGTGTCGAACCAAACTAAACAAACCAACCTATATATTTTTATTTATTTATTATATAAATAAAGAAAAGAATACAAATTCTAAAATAAACACAAATAATAAAAGAAATAATAGTTCTCTAATAATCACTTACACCCCTACTAAGAATGAGGAAGGCAACCCCCCCCCCCCACCCAAAAAAAAAAAAGTAACTAAGAATCATAAAATATAAATTATGCCCTAAGACACATGTTAAACACTTTCGTGATTTGAATTTTTTTTTCTTTTTTTGATTTCACCAGTTTTTTCTCAATTACTTTTTCTTTAATGAAGGTATTGAATCACAATGCCAAACACACATTAAGTGTCTATTCAAAAAATTAGCTCCAAAATGAGAGTTTGTTTTTTTATGAAGTGGCTAAATCACATTTTAAAAAAATAATCCAAATGTGTATTAATTGCTACACTTTAATCTGTATACCAAGACATATTATGTTTATGTGCTTTGAAACTACCTAAATATTCATTTTCCTAATTTTTTAAACATTCAAAAATAAAGTGAACTTTTTTTTTAAACGGTGGGATTAAAATTTTCTGTAGACTGTTTTATATACAAAAGAATCTTCTAAGACAAGAACTTAATGTAGGTGGAATCTTCACATATAGTACCAAATAACATTGATTTATTAAAATGGAGATAAATTTAAAAACATAAAAAAAAAAAAAAAACTAGGTAATGATATTGTTACTCTATTTTACAACGAAATCACCCATTATATTATACAATATAAAATGCCATATACAAGTTAAATAAAAATTACAAAGAATGAATCTATTATAAAAATATAATATTTCCGAAGAACTATTCCATTTTGAATTACCGAACCATTTTGTAAATAAAATAAAGGATAAGATGCACAAGTCGTCCCTGTACTTTGCTGAAATAGCAAAAATGCACGTTATATTATATATAGCCGGACTGAGCATATATATCTAGCATTAATAAGCTTCTGGTGTCGATAATTCTTGATGCGTACATGATTTGAGACACATAGCTATATATAATGATGTTTTAGGGTATCACTTTCTATTGTAGTAGATGGTGTTAGCGACACAGTAGTGGAAGTTTTAGGAGATTCGTGAACACGATGGTGGGGGTTTTTGTGCATGTGTTTGTCGGCGAGAAAGATTAGAAGAAGACATAGGGAGAAATGAGAGTTGAAGATAACGATCATTTAACAGAAATGTTGGATGAAGGGACATTCAGAGCATAGAAAATCATAAGATAACATAGCATAGGGACTATTTTTGCAATTACGGCAATAATGTATAGGGTTAACAGTTGTGTTTATCATAAAATAACAAAGAAAAAGTCTGAGCGAGAGAAAGTAGGAGAAAAAAAAAGGAAAAAGTCTTAGAGATGAATGGTTTGAATTGTGATTGTGATCTAATTAATATTGGAATAATATGGTTTAAAGAATGGGGAAAATAATTCATCTTGTGTTGCCTAATCATTTTATGAATAAGATAAGAAGAAAAATGTTTAGAGAGAGAGAAGTGGAAGGAGATTTTCGGTGGAGAGAGAGAAGAAAACAAAGGATAACAGTTGGAGGGAAGAATATTGTGAGTTATTGGGTTGTAAAGATTACAATGTGACATGTAAGGCGATTTTGGTTGTTTGCAATTATTGGTTGTATTAGTATATTATCTTTCCAATTAGTAATATTTAATAAACAATTAAACAGTTTTCTTTTTTTTTAATTACTACTCTTAATAAAATATGGAAAAGTGGTTGGCATTTTCTGTTAGGGCAATGGTCTTCAACGACCAAATGATATGCGGATTGAGAACTGTGAAATGCAATTTTGTGGTTTCTGAAGTCGTTTGGTTAAATACTGTCCAAGTCTTTTGTCAACTGTCAATTAGTGGTAGGAATCGTGGGACAGTTCATAGATGCTGATTTTGGCAACGAATTCCGGAGCTCTTTCATTTTCCGCGTAACGTGTTCCTCTTCTCTAATAGGAAAAGAGGTGTCCCACGTGAATATTACAATTTTTTAGTAAAAATTTTGTTCTCTTTTTTCTCCACTACTGTACAGAATAACAACTAACCATTTTTTCACGACCACCGGCTGCCACTGTTAACCATCATCACTATATATGTGAAAGTTATTTTTTTTTTAAAATAAAACTTTTAATAGACCATTAGTAATAAAATTATAAATATATATCTTAATTCTTTTAGTATTTTAAATTAAAAAACAATTAAGCTGATGGTCATCATCTCGGTCTAGTTATTCAGGTTGCAGCAAAACGAAGCGCTTCCACGACCTGGAGTTTCAGAAATGATGACTAGTCAGAGATTAGGCGAGTTATAAATCCTTTAATTACAAGCTGGCCTATTACCATTGTCATTGAGGTGATCAATGACTACGCATTCGATCTATATATAGGAGTATAGTGTATACCCAAACCCAAGCATTGTTAAGCAAATGATTTAATGGTTATAAAGTAACCATAAATTGAAGACAAAAAGTGTATTAGAGAGAGAGTTTTATTCAGAACGGAAGGATTCGGGGTGATTGAAAACTTCATGCTGCTCGGTATTTATAACCGAGCAGCACACATACAATTGTCAAACATTAAATGTTTGGCATACAATTTCTTATACCTATTCACCATAGGTTACTGTTCATCCTTGACTTTTACATTCATAACACTCTCCCTTGAACATAACATTGTAAGTTGACTAAGTGTGTAATGACCCGAGCCCAAGAGCCCGATCCGCTACGTGTAGCCCACACACTGGCCTACTGAGCACACAGCATCTTGGGTCATCAAGCCCACCACAAGCCGACCCAAAAATCCATGGATGATGTTGGTGACAAATAGTATCAGAGCGGGTCCCGACCGGAAATGTGGAAACAAAGTGTTGTGCGGGCCAAAGTGCTACACCGCAAAAGGTGGGAGTCACCTCTTGATCCCCGTACGAGCCACCTCTTGAATACTGCATCGCCCGGGGTATGATTTGGCCTTGACGAGGACGTCAAGGATTTGAGTAGGGGAGATTGTAATACCCCATCCCACATCGAGTAGGTGTGGGAATTGTGTTTGATTTATAAGGTGGCCACACACTACCTCTGGGCACCAACATCATCTATGGACTTTTGGTCCTGGCCAGGGTGGCCCGATGACCCAAGTGCTGCGTGCTTTAGTGGGCTGTGTGGGCTACACGTAGCGACTGTTCTCTGCCTGCCTGTTACAAAGTGTGTCTCGTTAAAAACCTTTAAGCCGAAAAACCCAGTAGGGAAAAAAATCGAACATAAGGAAAAAAGTACACAACTTAAATCTAAATCGTGCGCATAGACTGTCTCGTTAAAAACCCTTTCATGGAAAACCCAGTGGGATAAAACCATGATAAAGGGAAAAAGAGTACAACCATATATGCTTCCCTTTGAACTGTCAAGAGTCAAGAGAAATCACATTTTGTAAATCTCGTAGATTTCGTATCTCAATATTATGAACATGCTTTCTGAAGGTTGTAGTGGGAAGTGTCTTCAGAATAAATCGGCAAAGATTATCACTTGATCGAACATATTGGATGCTGACATCTTTCTTCTTTTCAAGTTCTTGAGTGTATAAAAAAAGATTCGGGGGGATATGTTTGGACCTGTCACTTTTGATGTATCTCTCTTTACTTTGGGCGACACATGCGGCATTGTCTTCAAATAATACTGTCAGGTCTTTGTTGACATGTAATCCACTGGCATTTTGAATATACCGAGTCATAGATCGAAGACATACACACTTTCGACTAGTTTCATGAAGTGCGATCATCTCAGCATGATTTGATGATGTAACAACTAGCGTTTGCTTTTGAGAACGCCAGGAAATTGCAGTACCACCCATAATGACATAGTCGGTATGTGATATGACCTTATGAGGATCAGACAAATAACTCGCATATGTAAAACCAATTATTTCATCCTTTGATCCTATGGGATAAAATAATCTCAAATCGACCGTCCCTTGAAGATAACAAAATATGTGCTTGATACCATTCCAGTGTCTCCGAGATGGAGATGAACTATATCTTGCCAATAGATTTGTAGCAAATGTTATATCCGGTCTAGTACAATTAGCAAGGTACATGAGGGCTCCAATAGCACTTAAGTATGGTACTTTAAGACTAAGTATCTCTTCATTCTCTTCACAAGTACGAAATGAATATTTTTCAACATTCAGTGATCTATTAATCATGAGGCTAGTGAGAGGGTTTGTCCTTATCCATATAAATTCAAAACCATTTTTGTATAATTTGATTGATGTACAAATTTTCCACTATGCAAGTGTTCTATTTGTAAACCAAGACAGTATTTGGTCTATCCAAGATCTTTCATTTCAAATTCTCCCTTTAGGTAATCAACTGCTTATTGGATTTCCTTGGGAGTTCAAATGATATTCAAATTATCTACATAGATAGCGATAATTGCAAATCCTACTGTCGTATTCTTTATAAAGACACATGGACATAATTGATCATTCACATATCCGTCTTTCAACAAATGCTCACTTAAGCAATTATACCACATGCGTCCGGATTACTTTAATCCATACAATAATTGCTGCAGTACTTTAATTGGACATAATTATTTGGGCTTTGAGCTCAGTGCTTCAGGCACCTTGATTCCATCAGGAATTCTCATATAAATATCGGCATCTAATGACCCGTATAAATAAGCAGTTACAACATCCATGAGATGCATATCTAGATTTTTCGAAACCAATAAGTTGATTAGATATCTGAACGTAATAACATTCATTACAGGAGAATACGTTTCTTCATAATCAATCTCAGGCCTTTGGGAAAAACCTTGTGCAACAAGGCGAGCCTTGTATCTCACAATCTCATTTTCACTACTAGAAAACTGATAATCAGTGACAGAAAATTAGTGATGGAACCCTCCGTCACTGATTAGTGACGGAAAACCCACTTTAGAGACGGATAGTTTGTCACTGTTTTGGCGGGCTTTCCCTTTAGCGACGAACATTCAACCGTCGCTAATTTCCGTCACTAAATAAGCATCTTTTAAGAATATTCATTTTCCTTCCGTCGCTGAACGCTCTGAAAATTCGTGCCAGATTTAGTGACGGAGATTCCGTCACTAATTGATTTATTCCGTCACTATTATAAAAAATTAATGATTTTTTTTGGTAAAAAAATTATAATTGTTTCTTAGTAGAAAAATATTATAATCATTTTAATGAATGATATTTTATCAATTTATAGTTCATCATTTAGTTGATATTTTGGATATTTTAAGTGAAAAATGGTTTTATAACAATCAAAATAATTTTTTTTGAAAAATTATATTATTTTTAAAAAAAATTAAAAACAATATAATAGTGAGATTTGGTTAATAATTAATTTTTATCATTAATTGAACTTGCATATATGGGATGAGTATACATTTAGTTAATCTTTTGATTTTTAAAATAATTTTGAATTACATTTTTTTAAAATAATTAAAATTATTTTTTAAAAATAATAGTATTCCATATGTCCAATTCACTTCCTCTGTTCCCCTTCAACTCTATCCGTCCAATCTGCCTCCTCTGCCAGCCACTCACTCGGGCTTCTCCACCCCAGTTCGGTTTCATAGCCGAGCTCCATCATCAACTAGCGCCACCGTGGTGCACCTTTCTTTCTCCAACTTCCCAGTCCGCCACCATCCAAGCCGGCAACAAACAAATTCTAGCGCAGCCCTTGCCCTAGTTCGACATTCATCCAATCGAGCTCCACCGTATCCACTACTGTGATTCTCAACCCCATTCAGCCATAGCTTTCTTCTCTCGCAGAATCATAGCCCTAGCCTCCTTTTGAATCAGTTTTGAATTCTGCTCCGTCTTCACTCAGATCCAACGAACCAAGAAGGCAATGAAATTGGCTGATCAGCTTCTTTCCACATATGAGCATCAGCCTTTTCATCCTTCCTACCCCGATAAGGCAATGAAATCGGCTGATCACTATCTTTCTTAGAAGCTATAGCACCCCAATCTGAAGATCTTGAAACTTCTTTTCCCCAAACACTAGATTTTGGCCCTGCTGTACTAGCCCCGACGTTTTGTTTTTTGTCGCCTGCCCATTTGTCATTGTCATTCTTGCGATTCCAGGAACTTCCTTCAATTTCTTTAACCTTGTTGCTCGAAGAAGTTCCCCATGATGCTGGCTGGTCCAGATTTTTCTCAGATTTGGCTGCAGTCCAACAAGTGATCTGCTCACTTCGATCCACCAAAGGTTGGCTGTCATTAACATAAGTTTTTAATTTAGTGTCTTAATTACTTTTTAGATTTGCAATTTAGTTTTTATTTATACTTGTTATTTTTATATATCAGGTACAAAAATATTAAACTTTTAGAATATGAAAAATTATTTTTAAAATTTTTAATTTTTTTTAATTCAGTGACGGAATTCAGAGACGGAGTCCTTGTCGCTACATAATTGTTTGGGTATATTTAAAAAAATTCTGTGACGGAGACTCCGTCGCGAATTAGTGACGAAGGGACATTTATCATAGACAGAAGTTCCGTCTCTAATTAGTGACGGAGGGACATTTATCAGCGACGGATATTCCGTCTCTACACAATATTCTATAAATATTTTAAATTCATTCAGTGACAGAGATTTCGTCTCTAATTAGTGACGGAGGGACATATATCAGCGACGAACGTTCCGACTCTAATTAGTGACGGAGGGACTTTTATCAGTGACAGATGTTCAGTTTCTATACAATACTCCATATATATTTTAAATTCTTTCCGCGATGGAACTTTCGTCGCAAATTAGTGACGGAGGACATTTACTGACGGAATAAAGTGACAGAATCTCCGTCACTGATCAGTGACGGAATTTTTTTTTCCGTCACTGATCAGCGACGGGAATTGACCTATCCAGAATCAGCGACAACTATTTAGTGACGGAGCGTTGACAGACGTGTTCCATCGCTGAACTGAAATTAGTGACAGAAATCCATTTTTAGTGAGGAAATTTCCGTCACTGATTACCGATTTTCTAGTAGTGTTTTCTCATTTCCCTTTCGAACAAAAGTCCATCTGTATCCAACTGGTTTCACAGCTTCAGGTGTGACAACGATAGATCCAAATACTTTTCGTTTATTCAACGAACTTAATTCAGCCTTCATGGCATCTATCCATTTGATCCTGTCATGCCTCTTTTGACATTCCGATACAGATTTTGGTTCGGGATCATCAGTCCCGTCATTAATTTCTTGTGATACCGAATAAGAGAATATATCATCAATATTGTCCATTTCATCTCAGTTCCATATTTTTCCATTACACATGTAACTAATGGAAATCTCATGGTTATCGTTTCCTGCAGGGCTTACTAGATTTGCATGATCGTGTGTTTCTTCTGGAACAATTTCACGATCGTGTGTCTCTTCTGGAACATTTTCATGTGATTGGGGATTTTCAATCACTTTCATTTTTCGAGGATTTTTATCCTTTGAACCAATGAGTCGTCCACGCTTCAGGCGTGTCTTAGATTCATTTGTCATTTTATCATTTGGTAGCCCTTTTGGTATTTCAATTCGGGCAGGAGCATTTATAGCAGTTACATGTGACTTTGTCACTCTCTTTGTGTCTATAAATGCATCTTGCAATTGATTTGCTATATTTTGTAAATGTATGATCTTTTGAACTTCCAGTTCACGTTGCTTTGTGGGAGGGTCAAGGTGCAATAACGATGATGTACACCATTTGATCTCTCTTCACACTTGTTTCCCCTATTCACCTAAAGGTGGAAACTTGTCTTCGTTAAAATGACAATCGTCAAAGCGTGCCGTAAAAACGTCACCCGTTTTTGGTTCAATATATTTTATTATAGAAGGGGATTCATAACCAACATATACTCTCAATCTCCTTTGTGGTCCCATCTTTGTGCGTTGTGGTGGAGCAATTGGTACATATACCGCACAACCAAAAAATCTTAGATGGGATAGATTCGGCTCTCGCATGAATACCAGTTGGATTGGGGAGTACTTGTGATATGCACTTGGCCTGAAGCGAATCAGTGCGGCTGCATGTAAAACAGCATGACCCCATACAAAAGTAGGGAGCTTTGTTCTCATCATTAATGGTCTGACAATAAGTTGAATATGTTTGATCAACGATTCAGCCAAACCATTTTGTTTATGAACATGAGCTACTGGATGTTCAACATCAATCCCTATTGCCATACAATAATCATTCAATGCTTGAGATGTAAATTCACCAGCATTATCAAGTCTAACTTTCTTGATCATATAATTTGGGAATTGTGCTCTCAGTTTGATTATTTGTGCAAGAAACTTGGCAAATATCGTATTGCGAGTTAATAATAGACATATGTGTGACCATTTGCTAGAAGAATCAATTAATAACATAAAGTATTGAAATGGTCCACTTAGTGGATCGATAGGTCTACATATATCACCTAGAATCCGTTCCAAAAACGATGGTGATTCATATCCAACTTTAGTTGGTGATGGTTTAATTATCAAATTTCCTTGAGAACAAGCATCACAGTGGAGTTCATTAGATTGAAAAATCTTCTGATTTTTCAATGGATGACCACTAGAATTCTCAATAATTCTCCGTATCATTATTGATCCTAGATGCCCCAATCGATCATGTCAAGCTATAAATGTTTCAGTAAACTTTAGGTTTACTGTAGAGTATGATTCAAATATTCTTACGATTGTACTATACAATCCAGAAGATAGAGAAGCCAATTTTTCCAATATACACTTGGTTTCGGAAGTGTTTGAGGTAATGCAAAGATATTCATCATTTCCCTTGTTCATAGTCTCAATATGATATCCATTTAGACGAATGTCTTTTAAACTTAACAAGTTTCTTTGAGATTTAGGAGAGAACAATGCATTATTTATCATGAATTTCCTGCCTTCAGGTATTAGGAAAATTGTTTTGCCAAATCCTGCAATTATTTTGGCATTACCAAATATAGTGTTGACATTAGCCTTGTCAACTTTGAGATAAGAAAAATATTTCTTATCTTTAAGTATGATATGCGTAGTAGCGCTGTTTGCAAGACATAAATCTTCTCATTGGATTTTGGATTGAAACATATTTGTGATATATTTCAATATGAGAGAAAGAAAAATAAGATGAATAAATATGATAACACATTGAATGCAAAATACATATATAAACTTTATTGCGAACATGCTATTATACATAGGAAAAACATATAATATTCCTACATAACAACATGTTATTTTTTCCACAGCTTCTACCTCGAACTCGGACCATAGCTTCATTTCTATATTAATTTATTGTTCATGACCAATATCATCACTAATCGTATTGGTCATGTCGACATTGGCCATATCACCAAAATCAAAATGAAGATCTTCAGGATTATTTTCAAAGAAATTTGTCTCAACATTCTTTCTTTTTTGTGATTTCTCATAGAGATCAACTAGATGTTTCGCCGTTCGGCATGTGCGTGCCCAGTGGCCTTTCATGCCTCACCTAAAACATGAATTTTCTTCATTGTTTTGACGCACATTTTGCCCACTCGAAGAGTTGTTTTTATCATCATCTCTTTTCCACTTCAGTTGGCGAAAGGAATTTCCATTATATGGATGATGATGATGATGATAGTTATTTCTTCCACGGCCTCTTCCTCGGCCTTGATTTCGACCACGACCCCGGCCTTATCCATGATTTCCTTGGCCTCGACCATGACTGCGACCACAACCACTACCACGCCCATGCTTTTGCCCTTCATCATATATAGTCTTATTCACTTCAGGGAATGGGGCTGAACCAGTTGGACGAGATTCATGATTTTTCATTAGAATCTCATTATTATGTTCAACTACTAGGAGACAAGAGATCAATTCGGAGTACCTTTTAAAAACTTTTTCTTGATTTTGCTGCTGCAGAAGCATATTCGAGATATGAAATGTGGAGAATGTCTTCTCCAACATATCATATTCAGTGATGGTTTCACTACATAATTTCAACTGTGAGGTTATTTTATACATCATAGAATTATATTCACTGATGGTTTTAAAATCTTGTAGGCGGATATGAATCCAATCATAGTGTGCTTTTGGGAGAATGTCCGTTTTCAAATGGTCATATCTCTCGTTCAAATTTTCCCAAAAAACAAGTGGATCATTAATCGTGAGATACTCCATCTTTAAGTCTTCGTGGACGTGGTGTCGTAGGAAAATCATGGCTTGAGCCCGATGTTGATTACTTATCCATTCATTATTACTTCATTCGATAGTATTTTCAAAACTTCTGACGGCCAGGTGGGTTTCGACATCTATTTTCCAAGACATAATTTTTTCCACATATATATGTCCAGCCTTTCAAATTCGAGTTTAGCGATGTTTGCCATTTGTGAAAAAAAAACTATAAAAATGAAACATATATATTAATAAAATTATGACATGGAAATTTTATTTATATGATAATCAGTACATGTTAAAATGTATGTTGAAAGCTATTGTAACTGCTAACAGGACATATATGATACAAAAATAAGTAATAAAAATCTGAAAATCGTTTGGAGGGTATTCAACAACGAAAACCAATGCGGTGCACGCAATAATTAGTATGATAATAATTATCAACATTGAGTTAAACATTTTGTAGAAAAGGATATGGTATTGAGAGTTTGTAAGGAGGTAGTATAAATGTGAATAAGCTATTGAGATGTTGTATATATATGCAGAAAAAAATGACCGTTTATGACCATTAACTAGCCGTTTATGACCGTTGGAGGACAGGGATAAAAATCAGTTAACTAGCCGTTAGAGGAGAGGGGTAAAAAATGTAAAAATTCTGATTTAATAGAATTGCATTTATATTATGAATAAATATAAATCTTATTAGGAGCAATAAATTGATCATAAATAAAATAACTCTGCATGAATATTTTTCAGTCAACGCTATAGTCTATACAACTATTATATAGCATACATATATTCACGTCATGCTATTCGGCAAGCCATTCTGTCGGTGTTTGAAAGTTAGTAATAAGTATATATGTATATAAAATTATTCATATATCGAATTGAAATATATGTATATTTATAAATATTCAGTTTATAGCTTGGGGTTATATCCGCTCAAGTATCAACGAATATATATATTATGCGTAAAATAATAAATTATTATTTCGTCATCTCACCATATATTATTGACAGTGGTTCAGCCAACATTTTCTTAATAATGGTGATATACGATATATATTGAAGTAAATCAGAGACATAAAATAAATATATCGGTAGAAAATTTTACTGTTTGGGATTGTTAAGAGTAGAACAATTGTGCTGATAACGTGTTATAAAGTAACCGCAAATTGAGAACAAATAGTGTACTAGAGAAAGAGAGAGAGAGGGAGAGAGTTTTATTCAGAGCTGAAGGATTCAGGGGGATTGATAACTTCAAGCTGCTAGGTATTTATAACCGAGCAGCACACATACAATTGTCAAACATTGAATGTTTGACATACAATTTCTTATACATATTCACCATAGGCTACTGTTCATCCATCACTTTTACATTCATAATATTAATAAAATAAACGGGAAAATTCTGCCCAGTCAATTTTTTAAAGTTTTTAACACCAAAAGTTCATTGTTTTTTTTTCAACCTCAAAAGACCTCTTTTTGAAATATTGTTCCCAAAATGTCATCGTCTTCTTTAACAGCTCCGGCAACACACTTTGGATTAAAAAATCATGATTATTTGCTGCGAAACGGGGATCGACCTGCCCGGTTAAGTCGCGGGAGTCGAGGGGGCAGCGCCCCCGAAAGGCAAACGAATTTTTTGATTAATAAAATACGAAACTATAATGGATCTGTGCTGGGTTGAAATTTTTTCAGTTGGACGAAGGCGGAGAAAGATGAGGAAAAAGAAGACTTACGACAGAGGAGATGGAAGAAGCAGGTGGAAGACGTGGTCTGGTTCTTTATGATTTTGTATTGCGGTTCAAAAATAAATGCACTAAAATTGATGAATCGTTGTTCAAAAATAGACTAGCAATTACACTATTGAACCGCGATGCAAAAATTAATGCACTAAAATTGATGAATCGCGGTACAAAAATAGACTAGCAGTTACACTATTAAACCGCGGTGCAAAATTAATTCAATAAAAATTATTAAATCGCGGTTCAAAAATAGACTAGCAGTTACACTATTGAACCGTGGTGTAAAAAATAATGCGATAAAATTAATGAATCGCGGTGCAAAAATAATGACCTTCGTAGCGCGTCTACGATTCATTAAGGGTATCGTAGTCATTTTACCACTAAAAATGACTTTTTCCGGTTGAAAATAAAAAAGATGTAGTTTAACGATTAAAGTTTCAAAAAGTGAACAAACACAATTTTTTCTAAATGACAAAACGCATTTTTGGGCTACTATACTTTTCAAAAAATTGCAATTAGGCCACTGAGACGTCAAAATTTTCGGTGCGGCCACTGTACCAGACTTATCTTGCATGTTAACCTAATTTTTGGATGGGCGTTAAGTTTAACTTTTAAGTTATATAAAATACCTATTATGCCCATATAAGCTCTAAAACTATGTGATATTAGATACCCAAAGGGGTTCAACTGAAATAAAACAAACCCAAAGGGCTTATGTTCGAAAATACCTAGATTTTTCTATATTTGGGTTCAATTTTCCCTTCTATGTCATTTTCCAGATTTTTTCTAGGCAATACCCACCATTACCGGTGTATCTGTAGGTTCTGGTCTCTTTGAAATCCTTGGTTGCAGATCTTGCATACGAATTGATCTGATTCTAGTAATGTTTTTGGAGACAGAGACATTACTTTTGCATTTGGATCTACAATCACAAATAGTAATCCAATTAATAAAAATTCGAAAAACTGAAAATTATAATATTGTAGCAGAAATTAATATTGGTATGTGTACGTACCAGGAGTTCCAGCTGGTCGTCTTTTTCTCTAGTTATTGACTCCATGATCAACCGGAGAAGGGGAAGGATTGTTGTTTAGCATGGTTTTGTGTGGGCGTTGGGGGGTTGATTGATTTTTTGTCAAGGGAGTAGCTAGTTAGCTAGGTAATGGTGTATTTTGGGAGAAGAGAAGAAAACGATGAGCAGAAGAAGCACGAGGAAGATACATAAGCATATATTTATTCTTCTTTCTTTTATTAAATGTTAAGCTTTAAACTTTAAGCTTTTGCAGTGATCATTTCCCTTGTCTCTCTCTTTATCTTTCTCTTTGCCTTTTGTAGATGTTCATAAAGCTAAGTTTACACACTAGCTAGCAGATGAAAAAAGGACGGGTTTGCGAGAAAAGGAAGGGGGGAGAGAGAGAGAGAGAGGGGGTAAGTGGGCTTGTCTTGACCCAATCATGATGTTCAAAGATTGATTTCATAAGAATTCGCAGCAAGTGGACAGAAGCAAAAAAATCCCCACAAAGAAACAAAATTATCCTCATTATTTCATTCCCACATCAAAAAAAAAAAAATTTAAAAATTAAAAACCCAACCTTGCCCTTGCCCTTGCCCTTGCACGGTGGTCTTGTGATGTTTAAGAGAGAAATTTGGATGGGAAGGGGAAACCTTAAATCAAAAGAGAGGGGGCGAGGGTGGGTAGAGCCCAGATCTGGAAAAATCTGGAAAATGACATAGAAGGGAAGATGGAACCCAGATATAGAGGGAGAGGGAGAGAGAAGATGGAACCCAAATCTGGAAAATCCAGGTATTTTCGAACACAAGACCTTTAGGTTTGTTTTATTTCAGTTGAACCCTTTGGGTATCTAACATCAAATAGTTTTAGAGCTTATATGGGCAAAATAAGTATTTTACATAACTTAACAGTTAAACTTAACGCACATCCAAAAATTAGGTTAACATGCAAGATAAGTCTGGTACAGTGGACACACCAAAAATTTTGACGTCTCAGTGTTCTAATTTCCATTTTTTGAAAAGTAAAGTGGCCTAAAGGTGCGTTTTACCTTTCTAAAATAAATTAAATGGGTTTGACCTCTCTAAACCATGAGAGCCCACCTAAACCAGTCTACATGGATGAGAGAAAAGGTCAAAATATTCTAATTATATGATTTCTTGCTTTTAACATGCCTGTTATTTCATTTTTTTTAGTTGCTTGGATGTAATTTTTGAACGTAGGAGACAATGTAAGGGCAAAAGTGTAATTTTTGAACGTAGGTTGATCTTGAGAAAAATGGATACCTTTGGAAAAGTGTGAAAACTACCTAAAGGAAAAGAGCTACATATAAACAAGGTATGTTGTCATTCTCTCTTGGAACTATGAATCTTTGGATTTTATGGGTTGATCATGTATAAAGTGGCTTCCCTTGGTAAATAGTGTGAAAGGTTCCTAGTGACATGTTTTGTATAGCTTGAAATAAAGTAGAGCTTTATTTCTAGGGAAATAAAGTAGAGCTTTATTTTAGGGAAATAAAGTACTTATGGATTTTATTATGAGAAAATTTTTGGGAGAGAAGTATGTTTGAGCAAAGAAAAGATGCAAAAATTGCAGAAAATTTTATTATTGATGAATGCACCTCCCAATGCAGCTGCATCAGGAACTACATCGCTTTGATATGGTCTTTATCACTTATGTGTGAGTGCATTTTTTATTATTTTGTTTAGCTTTTAGTAATCATGTTTTAGGCATAAAATTTTAGGACATGCATTATTGGTAAGGATATCAGCTTGGTGAAATTTTGTTAAAAAATAAACTGTGCAAATCAATTTTCAAAAATTTCCATGTTGAAAAATATTTAGCGGATGTTTAATTTTTGTGTGGAACTAAGAGGTATTGAATCTAGCTATGAGGTGCTCAGTTATTGCTAAGGAATAATCAAGTCATGGTGAACACTTAATTGTGTTTTTCAAAATTTTGGATTTTTGAGAATTCCTAAAAGATTGTTTCTCACTCTTCCTTCTCCGGTCAAATAGGGGGAGAGAGATCAAGTGTTTTTGGTGATGATGATGAATTTGTAGATTCATCATTGTGATTGTTTCTCCCATAAACTGTTTCATGTTTGTTTTGTATGCATGTGATTGCATCATTGGTATATTATAATTTGTGCTTAGTAAATGATTTCTGATTTTATACCTTGCACAAATTCAGGGGGAGATGCGATTTACTAACCGATGCAGGTTAGATGGTTTGATTGATGTTGAATAAACACTTATCATTTGATTTGACCAGAAAGGTTCAATAAATGGGGAGATTGTAAAGGCAAAATAGGCATGTCCTATTTTTGTCTTATTCTCACATTTCTTGGTCCTAAAGTTTAGGTGTATATTTGGAAACAAAATCTTGATAATATTTTGGCTTTTTTTGTCCTAAATTTTAGGTGTATTTTTTGAAACAAAATCTTGATAATATTTGGTTTTCTTAATCCTAAAGTTTAGGTGTATATATGGAAACAAAATCTTAGTAATAATCCCTTCGTAAAACTTCTCTAAGAGTCCATGTATAATTGGTAACAAAATCTAGGTAATAAATGTATTTTATTTGATTATGGAATCTAACTCCTAATCATTTAGATACTTGGAGTCTTTTGTTATGGTATTGTAGGTCTCCTCCATTGTATAAATAAGGAGTACGACATAGAGGCAGAATACACAAGAGCAGAGAGAACAGAGTTGTGAAAAGCCTAGAGCATACATAATACAATTAGAGAGAAAATTCAGAAAAGTGTTGCTGCTGAAATTTGGATGTAGTTTCGGATGTAGCTTCATCACGAGCTACATCGCGAACTACATTGGACCTGCTGTTGTTGTTTGCTTTCCTAGTTTCTAGGGATCTTGTTTTTTAATCACACGTTTTCTATACCTTGTTGTTTGTGAGTTTTGCTCTCCAAGACGTGTTATCTTGTGAGAGTTTTTTTTTTTTTTTTGTGATTTCAGATATTGTTTTGTTAAAATACTTCATCTTTTTAGTGAATTTTTTTTTGTCATAAGGCTGAATCTACAAGTATAGGCTTGTAGATTGTTTGGTAAACCTATGTGTTTATTTTTTGCTTTAAATTAAAAGTCTTCCGCTGTTTTAAGTTTCTGACCAATGCACTTTTCAGTATAGCTACAGTAACAAGCTACATTGCGAACTGCATTAACAAATTTTGTGAATCCTAGCTACTATTGATCTTTCAGACAACATACTTAATTTTGATATAATTACAAAAGAATTCATGAAAGATTTTATTTTTTGCCAAAGAAACAGCAACTGGGACAAGCACAAACCACATGACCTCAACTATCGATCAAATATTCACTGCTACGATCAGGATCTATTCGGCTTCAACGCGACTAACAGATAACTGCACACTAGAAAACAAGTACGGAGTGAATCATAATAACTCAGTACGCTACTCCAAATAACAATATAACATAATATGAAACATTGTTATAAATAATCATGTGATCGTGTTACTACGACGAAAACACGTGAAGACGTGTTGTATACTTTAGATATTTTACAAGATAACATTTCCTTCTCATTTACTAAACCGTCCAAATGAACCAGTGTGAAATTCCTTATTCATAAATAAACCAAATGAATTAGAAAGCAATTCTCATAAAAACATCGTATGTAACTATGTATAACTATATATATACACATCAATTCATTCATGCAATTATCATGTATAAGTATATATATATATATATATATATATATATATATATATATATATATATATATATCAAGTCTTTCGTAGAATCATCATGTATAAGTATGTACACCTACAGATATACACACCAGGTATTTCTATAATCCACAATCAAGATAAACATGATCACTTAGATCTCATGTTTCAATTAACACTTTGTTGTCGCATAAGTGCTTGTACTTAATCACATAGGAGTAGGATACGTTATAGAACTGGTGCCACAATGTAGATCCTGAAATAAATGAGGTTACCTTAAGTGTGTTGTCAGATGCACGTGATTGATACATCGACCCATGACATGATAATATTATTCCAAGTGTCCTATTGGTTACGACGAGGTACTCTTCTCCACTGTGATCAGTAGTGAAGGGTGTGTGCATGATTATGGTACGACGATCCATCACTATCATGAATCTCGCAATTCGTGACGGTGATGCATCGTCTACCATGGAAACAATTCAAGTATGCAAATCAAGTAGAAGTTTACTTGCCATTCAAATCAAGTAGGGATCGAGCTTGACAAAAGCGAATTCGTCCATGTCAAGTAGATGTTTACTCACATTAAATCAAGTAGGGAGCGAGCTTCACAAGAGCGAACTCGTCCAAGTTAAGCATGTTATTCGACGACATGTTCATGATTAATCATATAGATTACAATAGGAGCTCAATTGAACCTCAAAAGTACAAGTGTCAAGTTGTCCACTCAATTCTATCAAAGTTTCAAAAGCTAGCAATCTAATCAAATGGATTCTAAATGTCATAAGATCTCACCACGATCCTCGTAAGGTCCAATTGTTCCTTAAACTCGACTCCGTTGACTCTTCGCTACAATTCATCCCAAATAGGGTATAAATGCTATATGCATTTCTATCTCTTCTTTATGTTTACAGTTTATGTATATCTAGGCTCTTATTTTATAAAGAAGTCTTAGTTCAACAAGTTCACCATTCCACCTATTAGTGGAATCCAATTTCAATACAAGTAAATGAATCAAATTTCAATAGGACATTAAGGCATTCAAGAGTAAATCATACTTTAAGCCAAGATACAACATATGTTTATTAAGTCATATTCATAAAATAAGTAAGAAGAACTTAATCATTAGCAAGGATCATGATCATGCTTTTTTAAGTCACAATGTAATTTAAACATAAAAATTCATATCGTCAAAACTTAATATAATTATGCTTTATAAGTCATAATATTGAAATAGACATCGAAGGTTATTTCTAGTATAATCCAAGTTAAGTTTATCACTTAACCAAACTCAATTTGCATAACCCTTGAAACTACCTAGATTATCTAGGTTTGCCAAATAATAAAATCATAACCTTAGAGGCTCTTATTAGCATGATATTTCATCCTAAAACCCCAAATTCATCAAGGCTTATGAACTAGGCATAAATCACCCTTAACACGTTCAAGTCCTTGAAGTCTCATGGCAAATTGTGTTGCAACACTAGGAGACCAACGTTTCAACCCAAAAGTATTAATGAGTTGTATTGGGTCGGTTTAAAACGGGTCGAACTCGTTGCCTGTTTTGGTCCGTAACTTTTTTATACTATAAATTTATGTTTTTTTGAAAAAAGTAGGGTAAAGACCTGTTACAAGTTTTAACCGGTCGAGCCATTTCGACCCGTTTGATATTTGGGTTGTAATGGAATTCGACCCACTTTAACCGGTTACTCATTCCAATCTGACTCAAACTCAACCTAACCAATTGCCAAACCTAATCGTGATGAACATATGAGAAGATGTCGTTGAAGCAGAGTACTATTGTCCTAAAATACATCCATAAGGAATATTTTCTTGCACTAATTTATTTTTTTTCAGATGCGACCCTTTTCTTGTGATAATGTGGGGTTAGAGTACCAATGACCAAGTATTTGTCATTTTGACGAGGTATGTGTATTAGTTTAATTATTATATGCATCGACTTTTGTCCCTCTTCTTTGTTACCAAGTATAAAATAAGCATAAGGGGAGGCATTCATTATTCAAATTGGGATGTTACGGATGACTTGGATATCAATACGTGACGTGAATTCAACAAACAAAATGCCCTCAAGAGTTTCTAATTCCAACTCTTCGTGGCGAACCTATCAACAATTATGCATTCTATATGCCGTAAATTGCTATCAATTCAACTCTCGTCACTTACGATTATTATATGTCAAAATATCGGTTTCTATTCACTATTCATGATAAGTTTTACTCCTACAATGCTATGTTATGACTTCTCAGTTCTCACCTAAAAACAAGCACGCAGAGAGAGAGAAAAGTTTAAAAAGTCTCTACAAAAAGTCCAAAAATAGATAGCCCAAGCATTCGTGCGTAGATGTATTTTGATATACCCTTTTACAGTTTTACTAATAATATTCTCCGGGACCAACGAGCTCTAGTCCAACTGGTATTACTCATTTCTCCTAACGGAGAGATCGGGTGTTCAAGTCTTACAAGAGACACCTTGGACTTTACATCTCTTAATAGAGAGGTCGGGTGTTCAAGCCTCTTCAGAGGCACCCTGGACTTTACATCTCTCAATAGAGAGGTCGGGTGTTCAAGCCTCTTCAGAGGCACCGTTGTTGTTCAAGCCTTACCCAAAAGGCCCATTTAGCTACTCACTTGTCTTAACGGAAAGGTATAGTGTTCAAGCCTACCCTCCAACCTTAAAAAGAAAACGAAAAGGTTGAGTGTTCAAGTCTACCCTCCAACCTTAAAAAGAAAATAATATTCTCCGGGAAAGTGAAGCACTAGTAGCTCTAATTTTTAACTTTTTTGGTATTAGACTATTAGTTCATGTCCAGTTGTAACAACTGCAAATATAATGCAAGCCAATAACCAAAGGTCATCATTTTTGCATATCAGAGGTTCCTAAAATGGATGTTGTTAGAAACCAATCGTTGCTCGATATAGAAGGGGTTAGGTTGTACAAAAATAAAAGCTTAGGGTGTTATTGAACCTTTTTTTTTCTTTTATGTTCCAAACCTTAACATGAAAGGAAATTTAAGGTCCAAAAACACCTACTAGAAATTCTAAATATTCAACGACATAATTCATTATTTTTAATCAGATTTCAAACAATCATCAACCACTTACAATTTCAAAAAAAAAACAATAATTCCATTATTTTGTACCAAAAAAAAAATATATATATATATATATATATATATATATATATATCTTCAAATTGTCTAGCTCGCCCTATATACCAGTACAAAATGAAATCTCATTGGCTTCATGGCAAGCTTTCTTCCATAGCTATCTCATTGAGTCAAAGAAGTCGACTAAGAACTAGAGAGAATTTTGCTTAGAGCGAGAACTTTTAATGTTGTTTTATCAAACTTATAACATCAAAAAAGTATTAAAGTTAAAAAATATTCAATTATTACCTTAAAATTTCAATTTGAACAACATGATCCTTTCAATCTATCTTCAACGGACCAAACTTTGACGTCATACAACTCAGTAATTGCCGGCGTGCAAAAACAATCAACTTTGGTCACTGACGTATTTATGTGATGTATAGACTAATACCAAAAAGTTTAAAAATACAAGGTGATGTGCCCGGCCCAAAACCAGTCACGACCAAAGCACGTGAGACTTCACGTGTTGGTCATGAGCTTTAAATATGAGCAGGAAAGGAAAGATGAAGTGAGCTCGTGGATGAGTCCCGAGCAGAAGACATAACTGTGGGTGCCCCGGAATCGCCCCCGGACCACGCACGCCTTTTTCTAGGGGAGTGCAGCGTGAGGAAGGACATCACGCTTTCCATTCCATCATCCCTTGTTTATGGGAAGACGAAATTAAAAGTACAGAAAGAATGTTGTCAAAATGCGCGTTGAATACGCTTCGGTCACCAAGTGAGCTTTGGTTCATTATGAGAGCTTTGGATTTTTCCGTATCTCACCCTCCCTTTTTTAGGGGAAAATAAGATATAGAAAACACATCACTCTTTTCAGTCTCATCGTCCCTTATTTAGGGGAAAACGGAAAAGTGCAAAAAAAGGATGTTGCGAAGGCGCTTGGGAACACACTCTGCCTCACTGTGGACTTTTTGAAAATTGCCTTAGGTCATTATGAGTGCATTGGATTTCTCCGTATTTCACCCTCCCTTGTTTAGAGGAAAACAAGATACAGAAAATGCATCACCTTTTTCATTCACATCGTCCATTGTTTAGGGGAAAACGGGAAAGTGCAAAAAAATGATGTTGCGAGCCTCACCATGACATTAGGCTTATTTTGGATCGCTATGAGTGCATTGGGTTTCCCCGTATCTCATCCTCCCTTGTTTTGGGCAAAACAAGATACATGAAATGCATCACCCTTTTCATTCTCATCGTCCCTTGTTTAGGGAAAAACAGAAAAGTGCAAAAAAAAAAAAAAGATGTGTGCCTCACTGTGATCCAAAATGTTTAAAACAGGGTTGTCATCTTTATTTTAAGGAGAAATAAAGAAAAACAAAAAATAACAAGAATTTGTAAAAAAAAAAAAAGGTTCGGAGGCTAAGTTACGAGGTGGGAAGGTGTTAGGCACCCAACTCGCTCTTTCGGTCTCAAAAATGGTTTTTGGCTAAAATATACTTTTATTATATTTATCTAGCAAATGAAATAAATCATTAAAAGAAGATATATCTATATCTGCATTATTTACAGACTTGCAGCCGTCTCCTTCCAATAATTACAAATACATTTAAAAATATTTGGTCATAATAATAACTCTTTTTAATGTTATTTTCCATAGAAATTCGGGCAGCACAACTGCTTATATTTTTTACATTGGGCCGGATGAAAATAACATTTTTTATATAAAAACTCTTAAAGGTTTACCTTTAAGAGCGTAAGGTGTGCTCGCTCTGTCCTTACGGGAGAGAGAGTCTTTTGTTGCTGCTACGATTCGGGTAGAATAACTGCTTCCGAAAGTTGCTTTCGGGCACCGTAAAATGGGCTGAGCAACTGCTTGCGTTTTTGCTGTCGTTTGCTTGCTGCTGGCGAAAATCTAGTAGAGCAACTGCTTGCTTTTGGCGGATTTGACATCTGGATTCGAGCAGAGCAACTGCTTTTTTGGGGATTTTTTGACCGGGAAAATAGGGTGGAATCCTAGCTGGAAGGCTAAGATTCACTTTGACCGGTTGGTTTTAAGTTTGGAGGAGATTTGGCAGAGTTTTGAGGCTTATAGGAGGTGGGAACTCTCTCTATCTCACGATCACTCTCTACCGCGTAAACTAAACGTTGTGCGTTATGGGTGAGAATTTTCTTGGCCTCAATTCTGAAGCCGGGCACCTGTATTTATAGCTGAGAGGAGGGACTCCTTCGACATTTGTAATTTTCTTCTGTGCTTCATCAGCTTGTACCGCGCGCTTGAGAGCTTGTACTAATTCTCAAATCGTAAAGCCACTATTTGGGCTGGGCGCCGACCCCATGGGATATGGGTGCCACGCCCTCTTTGAGTGTGGGTGGCGCCTGATTTCAAACTTAGCCTCCTTTTTGACACTCTGACCCCTGCATTTCACTGTTTTACGCATCATGCTTTGTCTTTTGCATTTTTAAACCATGTAACTTGACATTTGTTAAGTTTTAACAGGTCTTGATATCGCATATCATGTTACATACCAGGAGGTACAAAATTGGGGTGTCTACAATAACCGATCAGATTCATCCCTCCAAGTCCGCCTTTGTTCTAGCCTGGTCGGAGATGGCCACGCTACCCTGACCAAGGGCCATGCCAGGGAATAACGGATAGGAAGATACAAGAATATAAGCATTTGATCAGGCAAAGCCATGCCCACCCGACCAAATGCACAACTACCCAAACAAACTCATAGAAAAGTGTGCTCACCTGAAATCTAAGCAATCACTTCGACAGTTACGCAGTAAACTGGATTGGTAGCCATCAATCCCTGCAATCTCGCCTTTACTACCAATCCATTCGGATTTGGCTCCATCAGGGCTATAAATATCCCCCTACAACTATTTTAAAAGGTACCCTCACATACACATACACACCGAACTTCTGACAAATTGTCTTTGAGACTTGACTTTTACTCTCACGCCGGAGTGGTTTCGCGAGGCCTTGTCTAGCACTCCTACAAAGATGTTTTCTTTGAATTTCACAAGTCTTATAAAAATATCCAACCTAATTCATAAGCCCATATATCTTACATTCATCATTGGACGGCCCACGACTGATTTTTTGTATTATCACAAGGATTAGTGGTGCATTTAACCCAAGATTGTAAGTTAGACCTAGATTTGAAGTTGTGGTTTCAAATAAATTCAATTTTACTATTCATATTATTGATATACACTCAACTACAACAGCAGGATCCAAAGAGAGACTCAAGGGTGCAAAGTGCAATAGCTATTAGTAAGATATTTGGTCTATGTTAATTAAAGGATGGCGTGTGTAATTAGCTGTTAGTTGAAGGTAGCTTATGTTATATTTCTATTCCCTTATCATGTTTGTAGTCGGTTAAGTTAGGTATATAAATATACCTCTTAACCGTCTTTATATGATACAGAAAAATAAATGAGAGGCTCTCTCAATGTAATCATGAATTATTTTTCCTAATTAAGAGAATGAATGTTGTGCTTAGCTTAATAAAGCTATATAAGTTGGAAGATTTTCAGTATTGGTTTGCACACACACACACACGAAGATGTTGGCACCATTCGTGGGATTAAGTGTAAGTTATTATGATTTTTGGGTGAGTCTGCACACGTGTTGAGCATTTTCCTGAGGCATATGTGAATATTCATGCTATTGTGACTTGAAAATGATCCCAAAAAAAAAAAAATGGTTTTGTTATTTACTGCTTTAGAGTAATTTTTGTTATATGTTTTTTGTATTTAATAGTTTTTGTATTTATCTGCATTGTCGAGTCACTCGTTAGATTCTCCTTGAGTTTGTGGGTTTCTAAAGGAGTGTAAATAGTGTCACCCTACAAAAAGATTTTTAGTTTTTTGTAATTTTATCGCTTTTGTATTTATTAGTTTTGTAGTTTACTTGTGGATGAGCAAAGTCTAAGTTTGGGGGTATTTGATAGATGTGTTTTATACGCATCTATGGATACTTATTCAGCTTAGACATAGCGATTCCACGAGGCTTTTGGCTACTAATATGTGTTTTGGAGCTTATTTGTGAGTTTCAGGGTTTTAGATGAAATTATGGAATTCTTGAGGCTTTAAGTGAAGAATTGAGGGAAGGGTGAAAAGTGCAAAAGCTGCAAAGAAGAAGGACCAGAAAAGATGAAAGCATAGCGGCCGCTTTCCTTCCTGACCTTGTCGTCGCAAGGTCTCTAGTAAAGAAGCCCCAAAGGAGTTACAGGCCTTGCGGCCACATGCTATCCAGACCTTACCCCCACAAGGGTAACCGACTTCCAAAGACGGGAATTTTATTCCAATTGTATTTCTTGCCCTATAACTCTAGTATAAATACAAACCATGTAGCCTAAGTTATAGGTCGGAATTATTCCGAATTTAGCCTGTAATTTATAGGTTTTCTTGCTTGTAATCATAGTTTAAGAAGATCGTTCATGTACTCTTTTATCCAATCGATCGGTTCATCGTCAAAGATGAACTAACCGCTCATATCTAGGGATTGGAGGTAACTTATATCGAATCTTTTGCTCTATATTAATTTCATACTCAATCAAGTCTTGTTGATCACAGTGTTTATCAATCTCTTTGCTATTTAGATTTTTCCTAATGAATGGTATCGCAATAGTTAAAGACCTGGAGGTGTAGATAACTGCACGGGCATATGCATATGTCGTACACTGACTCACCATTGTGATAAATTACACCTATCGATGCACGAGGATGAAAGTGATGTAGCGGAAGGTAATTAAAAATAACCGATAAATATCAAAGCTGTTGAGATCGCACACGACTACTAGCGTTGATCTTCCAAATCCTGTTGAGGTTCACAAACATACCACGGTCTAGGCATCAATTCACGTTGATTCAATGAATACCGGAATTGGGAAAAGTAACTAGTTCATAAAATGGCCAAAGCTGCCTCTTAAACAACCCTAAAAGTGTTTAAATATGTCTAAAACCCTAAAAGCAATAAATAGTTGAAATTACAAAAAAACTCGAAACTGACAAAAAACGTCAGTGGCCAGTAACACTATCTAAACGACGTTTTTTGGTCTTAAAAAATGCTCGTAACCGACTAGAACTCTTAAATTTTTGTTCGTCTTTTTGAGAGCTTCATTTTGATATGTGGCGGGCCCCGTAACTCCACCCGAGTCAAAAGTTATGCCATTTTCCGCGCCCGGTCCAAACAGTCGAGATAATCAAGCGCGAGACTGCTTGCATCAGAAAGTTAGGGTTATGTTCATATGTTCTTGTTCTTAAGGGTATGAACTCGGATGAATTATTTGGGATGGAGACTGAATTATAATTCAACGAATTATATCAATCTTTCGTGAACGAACCCAAGATATATTGATTGATACATTAGACAAAAGAGCATTAGAGTAGATACAAGTGAATCATTATTCCTAGATTTCCTCCACAATCAGATCTTCACTAACTGTGTTGCTTGCTTTGCATAAACTGTTCGTTAGATTATTTGCTTTCTAGTAGAATAAATTAATTAAGTAGATAAATTAAACATTAGTTATAATTTTTACCTGTTAACTTGCTTTAGTTACTTCTTGTCTCTGTGGTTCGACTCTTGCTTTCCATACACTATACTCAATTTTGATTCGTACACTTACGAGGTAAAAAAATAAGACATCATAAGCCTATCTCCAAGAAAATGACAGGTTCCACTTGTGCTCATTCTGTCCACTTGACAGTCGGCATCGAAGTAGCCAACTAAGTTGAAAAAGGATTCTCTTGGATACAAGATACCTAGATTAGTGGTATCTGAAACATATTTGATGATTCTCTTGGCTACTAGAAGATGTGATTCACGAGGATCTGTTTGAAGTCTTACGCATACACCAACAGCATAGACTATGTCAGGTCTGCTGGCGATAAGTACATTTAACCTTTATCTAAGAAGGGTTATTTTTGAAAATAGTGAGGGACTAGTTTTAAAACGGTTGAGATATTTTTATCAAAAAATTACTTTTTGACTGTCCTTCAGTCGTCAGTCATTGAGTCTTTCCGATGTCACTCCTAAAAATCTTTTTTTCATTTTTCAGCCGTCAAAAATCATGTCCTTTCACTTTTAAAACCCCTCAACCGCCATTTTCCAAAACACTTTTCCTAAAAAGCTTTCCCACTCAAATTATCCTCTCTTCTCTCTCAAAAACCCTCTCACTTTCTACCATTGAATCTACAATTTCTCTGAATAACATATTATATTTTCTTCTCATTCATCTGCATTTTCTAAGATGGTAAGTCGAATCTAACCCAGAATCGTTTATTTCAGTCAAAATTTCATCCTTACGGAACTGTCATTTTGACTATTTTTTTCGAATTAGTGTTTTGTTACAAGTTAAATCTGTAACTTTCATTGGTCATCTGATAGTGTTTATCCTACTGTAGACTATTGAAATTACTCGACTTCTAAACGCTAATTTGTTGTATTTTTCTAAGTTGAGAATTTCATTTATGCATTTTAGAACTTTGCCCCAATTTTCCCAAATTCTTGTTTAAGGTAAATCTACAAAGGCTGGTGCTTGCTCTTCTGCTACTGCAAAACCTGCAACTACCCAAGAACAAGCTCCTGCCATTGAAAATCTGAAGCTGCCTGACGTCATATATCACCCAGGCATGTGCATGGATGCCTCCTCCGTCAGAGCCTATGTTGCTGGCGTAAAGGTCATTGATGACCTCAACCAATCTGGGCTTCTTCCCCTTCTCATGCTCGTGGACACAAACTACAGAGGACTTCCATCTCTGGCAAGGTTCGCTCTATGTCTATCACTGTCACGGCCTCGAGAATTGCCAAAATTATTGAGGTAGAATTTGATGGCACTACTGAGCTCACTGATGATGAAAGGTCTATAGCTTGGACTTATATGCGTGGTGAAAGAACTCCAAGGCAATCTCAAGGCAAGATGAAGCGAACTCTTTTTGCTAATGATGCCTATTACATCAACCATCTAGTTGATAAAAACTTGATTATCAAAAATGGCACTCACGATGTAATGATTGCTGACCAAGAGGAGTATACAACAACAGTCCTTCTCAACAAGAGATTCAACTGGGTTACCATTATTTTTTATCTTCCGTGGGATGCCATCGACAGTGTCAACGCATCACTATTATAGAAGAGGCCTTTCGTAAGGCTTATCAATGTCCTTCTGCACAGCAACCTCTCCATGGCCCAACACATCGTGCCTTTTGAACTCAAGAAGGTGACCAAGGCCATCCAGTTCACCAGCACGTTTGTAACCCCTTCTCACAAAATGACAAACGAGCGTCGCCTCAAACAAGGTCTTCCAACCCTTCCCCTGATCACTATTGTTAATCCTCCTCCATTTGTGGTCATAAAAATCAATCATGAGACCACAGTGGATGCTATGATCACCCGTCAGCTGGGCAGAAAGCAACAAAAGGATACTGCTCATGATGATTCTTCGAGCACATCTGCTGTCAACACTTCTACTATTCCTCCTCCCACCTCAAAGAAAACCAAAAGACAGATGTCTGCTGTTGAGGAGGAGCCGCCAACAAAGAAGAAAGCCCCTGTTGCCTCCATCACTGTTGATCCAAGGACGAAAAAGTATTTTACAACTGCTGCTCCAAGGACGAAAAAGTCTTCTACAACTGCTACTCCATCTGCCCCGGTCTCTACTGCGGCTCAAGCTGACCCTAAACCTGCTCCCATATGCCCTAGAAAACGTAAGTCGAAACATGTCCCTCCCTTCGAACCATTTATTCCATTTGATTCCTCCGAACCACCTATCCCTTCTCCCGTCTCCTCATCCCCCCTCCTCTTGACCCTTCTCCCCTTCCCTCTTCAACAGACCCTACTACTGTTGGGGAGGAGCTACCACCATTGTCCAGTCCAACTTTCTCACCTTCCTGATCAACCCTTGCTATTGTTGAGGAGGAGCCTACTCTAGTACCCAAGAAAACGCATACTTCACAAGAAGTATGTGGCTGCTGACCCTCCTTCTCCTCCTCCATCCTCAGAACCCATCCCCTCACCTCCACCTTCCTCACCCGACCTCTCTTTAGCCATCACTCTCGCATCTCTATCCTCCTCTTCTAAACTCATACCAGAACCCTTATGTGTTCCATCTCTTAATCCTCACATTTCTTCTCTTCTCTTTCAAACATCCTTCCTACGGAACCCTCCCAGTTTCCTCTCCTTGAACCAATCTATATCTCGTGACCTCGCGCCTTCTCGCCCCCCTCGCCTGCCTTTTTTTTTGCCTTCACTTCATTTTCAGATTAAACTCCATTACAGACATCTACCCTTCCCCCGCTCCTTCCCAAGACATCCGCCCCTGTCACCGGCCTCGCCCCGCCTTTTCCCGATCCTTCCTCGCGCCTTACGCTCTCTCCTCTCTCTCTCTCTCTCTCTCTCTCTCTCTCTCTCTCTCTCTCTCAGTGACTCTGACACTGATATTGAGGTTGACCCTCGACCTCCTACTCCTCCACCTTTTCCCTTTGTTGGCCCTTCTCCCTCCACCCCTACTGACGAGATAATCCCCGTCAACCTCAACCCTAACTACATCCCTCCACACCTAGCTGATCCTCAACTCCTTGACCTTCTCCGCACCACCCAAGCCCAGCTTGACAGACTCAACACCACTTTTTCTACCATGGCCATCAAATTGAAATGATGAATTATGGTTTAAATGCTACCCACTCCACCATTTTTTATCTTGGCAAGATTATAGAGCAGCTCCTCAATGATACTGCTCTAACCTTCACAGCCTACCAGTTCCTTGTTCAAGACCAGCAACAGTCTCTCCTAAGCATGCTCCACTTCCAACAGGCCAACATCCATTAGCTTTTTGACGCGCTCAAGAATTCTCTTGCCCGCGTTTTTATTGAAAGGCGTGAAGGCAATCTTACTGGTTGTTCGCCATGTTGAGCGTGCCAATCAACGTTCTGCTGCTACTGATAGGGCATGGGTTTCTTCCATCAGGGATGAGAAAGCTACACATCATCTGAACATTGCACTAATTGAAGAACAGAATAGATTGAGAGAACGACTCAGTGATCGCATCAGAATTTGGGTGGGTGACTATATAAATAGACGCCGAACACAACCCCACCTCTTCTGAATTGGTATAATCTTCGTATGTTCTATCTTTTTGTTCATCAAAGCTTTTGTAAACAAAACACTGCTGTTGAACAACTTGTTTAACTTACAGAAGCTATATATTTTCTTTTGGATCATGATGCTTTTATATCTGCTTACTTATCTGTCATGACCATTTAAACTTTGAGTTTAAATAATTGAACTGCTTATATATTGTTATTTGTGTATGTTTAAACTCTTATTTTCTCTGTACTTGCTCTTCATTCCTTTATCTTGTAAGTACTTAGACTAGTTTCTCTCAACTAAGACCACTGCTCTGAGAGGCATGTCTACTGTTAGTTAAATCAATTTTTTTCTTAAAGGCATGTTATTATCTCAGTGCATGTTCAATGTCTTCTAGTAGCAAAGATGATGACATAAACCAAATATGAGGAGATTGTTGACCCTCATAGGTTCTAGATTTGGTTGAATCATTTTTTAATTCTATTGAATAGGAGCTAAAAGGTCTGCGTACCGGTTAGTGTGGCAACTGTCTTTCGAATCAAAGTTGTAATAGAATAGTTTTTAGTGTTAGTTTCTCCAAGGCGTGGACAAGTAAACTTCAGCAGCAATCCTTGAAAGCTTCACTCTCAAGCAGACTTCCAAGTCTGCTTTGCTCAAACATGAAGTTAGTCAAACACGTGGAATCCAGGTTACGTATTATTTGAACTAGATATTTTAATATCTAGTCAAATAATATTCAAATTATCTTCATCAGATTTCCCTCCTAAATGAAGTCAACTATCTTTATCTGGATCCAAACAGCTGTACAGACCAACTGTTCCTCTAATGTCTGATTCATACAAAGTGTGAAGATATTACCTCTTTTGGCTAAGATGACTTTCAAGCTATATCTCCTGCAAGACTGAAACTTACTCTGAATGGTGTATCTGTCCTTGCAATACTGCATCTCTGATGACTGTTTGATGGACATAACCTATATGGCTATATAGCGCCGAATGCATTTAATACATTATAACATTGGAGATATCTTCCTCATCTCAGTCCAACGGTCCTGAATATCTCCCTTGGTATATATTCCAGCATTGAAGACCTGAACAAAAAAACACTCTTGAACATTCAATACTCAAGCATTTAAGAGATCAAAGGACAAGAACTAACACTCCACAGAATTCACTGAAGCTGCAGATCCTCTCTTACGAATTCATTACAACTTCTTTAAGTTTACATTTGTTGTTCTTTTACTTTAGCACTTGAGAAAATAAATCTTCATTGATTAATTCGCTCATCATCAAACACTTGGTTAAAAATTATTTTGTACACAATCCATTAGTGATCTTTCTATACTCACCTAGTGGATAAAACAAGTGCACCTTTCGAAATCCAAAGCTAACTACTTTGGTAGTAGACGTAGTACTTTATAGTACGAACCACTTCTACATCCTTGCGTACTGCCTTGATTGATTTGTCTTCATCATATCTCTATTGAGTTATTGCGCTGCCCAAACTCTTCTATTGAGTTAGTCTTTTTCAAAAAGGAGAAAACACTTGTGAAATTTTAAAAGTATAACTAGACTATTCATCCCCCCTTCTAGCCTAGATTGAGCCTATTTGGGACCAACAGTTTCAATCTCAGTTCCTTTGGAAGGGAATTATAGTATGGAGATGGCCAGCCTGAGGTCCCGCGGTAACAGCGTAGATGAAGAAATTGTAGTGGGGTTTGATGAGGAGAGAACTATACTAGATGACTGCCTCACAGGAGGAATCAACAAACGGCTTGAAATGGTGTTGATCGTGGGAATGCCAAGGCTTGGTAAGATGACTTTGGCTAGAAAAGTTTATAATCATCTGTTTATTATCCATCATTTCCATATTTGTGCTTGGAGTTGTATTTCTCAAGTTTATAACAAGAGGGATATTTTGATTTCCATCTTGAGTTGTGTGATTCAACTCACTGTAGATGAATATTATGATGAAATGAACAATGATAAGTTAGCCGAAATGTTGTTCGAATGCTTAAAATGTAAGCCCTACCTTGTTGTTTTGGATGACATATGGGATAGGAGGGCATGGGATGATCTGAAATTATCTTTCCCCGATGACAACAATGGTAGCAAAATTATGTTAACTAGTCGGCTTATTGATTTGGATTTTAATTTTGATTTTGATTTACGTGCATAACCTAATTTTCATCTGCGTTTTTTAACCCTAGATGAAAATTTGGTTATATTGACGAAGAAAGTTTCTCAATCGAAAATCCTCCCTCAGAAGTTGCAACATTTTGAAAACGAAATTGCAATAAAATGTCAAGGTCTGCCTCTCACACTTGTTGTAATACCTGGACTACTCAAATGTAAGGCTGCAACTGCCAGTTGCTGGAAATATGTTGCAGAAAGTTCAAGTTCATATATCTCGAATGGTGTGGACCAGTACATGGGCACCCTTGCATTGAGTTATAACCATTTGCCTCAACACCTGAGACCATTATTTCTCTTTTGGGGAGTATTCCCAGAAGACTATGCTATACTGGTATGCAAGTTGATTTGGTTATGGGTTGTTGAAGGGCTTATACATCAAGTAGGAAGGAAAAGCTTGGAGGAATTTGCGATGGATTATTTTATGGAACTACTAAAGAGAAGTTTGGTAGTGATTGTAGAAACAAGATTTGATGGAGGAATTAAAACACGTCGACGCCATGATTTGTTGCACGATTTAAGTTTGAGAAAAGCTGAGGAAAAGAAATTCTCACCAAAAGTTTACTGGAATGGCCGCTGAGTCCTTTCATTTTCTAATTCTTCATCTCCATCTACCTATTCAATTTCTTCTGAAAATGAGCACCTCGGTCTGCACATTCCTCATAATCTCTTTGGTACTCCATTAAAGCCTACTGTCGAGTTCATCCGGTCTCCGTCGTCTAATAGTGTTGAAATGGGTTGTTATCCTCTGGAGGCTAGACCAATATCATGGGAAACCTTCAAACTTCTTAGAGTTTTGGATTTAGAATACATCTATATACTCTTACTCCCCTGTGTGACGTTACAAGTAGTTCATTTTAGATACTTGGCAATTCGGGCCAAGGATGGAAGTCCTCCAACTTTGATTTCCAACCTTCTTAACCTACAAACCCTTTCCATATCATCAAGGAGTAATATTATTGTACCAAAAAGTATATGGAAGATGTTATGTCTGAGGCACCTTTATACAAATCAGGGGAGAATTTTGTCGATGACCCTTGTTTCGAAGAAGTGTTAGATGATGATCTCTACCCGATGGAATTGGAAAGCCTGCAAACTTTGTCACAAGCGTGCCCTTCTTCACATTTCAATGATATCTTAGCAAGGTCACCCAATCTCAGAAAGATTGGCTTTTATGGGCCTTTGATATCAGAGGTAGGAAATTTGACATTTCCCGATCTAGGTTTTTCGAACTACCTTGAAGCATTGAAGTTGTTAAATACAAATTCATACCCCAAAGCTGTAACTTCGTGCAATCCTTCTTTATTTCCAAAAAAAAACCTTAAATGGTTGACTATATAATGTACTACTCTGGGTTGGAAGGAAATGTGTACCCTTGGGCTGCTACCTAATCTTGAAGTTCTTAACTTAAGATTTCACACCTGCATCGGAGATTAGTGCGAAACAATTGATGGGGGATTTCGTCGACTTGGATACCTGAAATTTCAAGACCTTAATATTGTGCAATGGTAAACCTCGAGTTAGCACTTTCCAAGCCTTCGACATATTTTTATGCTCCGATGCCCAAAGCTCAAGAAGATTCCATCTGGGTCAGGGCATATACGAATACTAGATTTGATTGAGGTTAATAGTTGCAGTGACTCTGCAGTTCACTCTGCAGAGAAAATTAAGAAAAAGCAAAAGGAATTGGGCAATGCTTTCTTGAAAGTCCTCACAACCCCATGCAAAGTGGCATACTACCCTATGAATGTGTTCCCTGCTTGGCTTTGGTCTTTCCTCTACAACTTAGGCGAACGGAGGAGAAGTTCTACTCACCGATAGTATGCAAGTTGGAGTTTTCATATATCAGGAGGACCTACAAGCCAAGGGACAATGTCATGAATAGGAAGAGAGCAAGAGATGACAATAGACTCTGAATCAACCATCTTCCAACGCTTGTGTGATTAATGAGTATTTAAAGGCTTCAATGGAATTTTCGCTCTTTCTAACATCTTTTTTGAAACTATATTTGAGAGTTTACTCACAATGCCAATCGAGTAACTATTCTGGACTTCAGAAACCTTCCACTATTGTTTTTTATTGTTACCTGTGATTTTTAGATTTATATCAGTGTACACTTATTTTCCTAAATTTGTGATATGATGTAGTTATTAACATTGGCAACAAAAAAATCATCAAAAGTGACAGTCTGGGAGTCAAGACTAGTACTAGTTATTTATTTTGTGAACCAAGGATCCTGTTGTATCTATCTCAAACATCTTTTTGGTTGATTTTTGATATATACATCTTGAAGTTCACCAACTTCAACATAGTGGTACAGCGAAGTTTGAATCTCTTGGGAGTTCCATACAGTTTGGGAGATTTGATTGTGGGTAATTGGTGTTTTTGATGCTTTGCAATATTAATTTAGATGATTGCCAGAAAGTCTGACAATTCATGCAAAGTTTGCACTTTAAATATAAAGACAATAATTAGGGGACGAAGGGAGTATAAAGAGGAAATTAGTAATTATATATTCCGATGGATGCGAATGAGATGGAATCTAAGATGGTTACTATTTACTCCCTCCGTTCCGGGCAAAGAGTCCCCGTTTGAAAGTCAGACTTTTTAAAAAATTAACACTTTTAGCAGTCTATTAGTGATAAAAATGACACTTTTATGCATTATTTTTTGAAAGTGGACTCTTTAAGTGAAACATCTCAAAATGAAATAGTGGACTCTTTGCCCGGAATGGAGGGAGCAGTATTTACACTAGCAAATGAATTTTGCTTTTCGAAAAGAATCGGAAACTTTTTCATACATTTTCTTTCTTGTCCAAATATAGAAATGAGAATTTTAGATTCCCATCATACCACATCTTTTTATACTCCATCTAGGAAAGTCATGTCTTATTCAAAAACAAGTTTCCCGTGGACCAAACGAACCCATAGGACTAGAGTTACTTAGAGGTTAGCATAATATTACATTGAGTTACTAGAGTTACTAGAATAATATTGTTTGATTTGAAATTTGAACTAGCGTTGGTTAGCTTTTCTTTTATCACCGCAAAGCTATTATCAGCGTCTTCACCCCACTGAAACTTTCCCTTCTTCAAGCATTCTGTAATAGGAGCCACAATAGTACTGGAATTCCTGATGAAACGACGATAGAAGGTGGCGAGGCCATGGAAACTCCGTACTTCACTCGCAGATTTCGGACGAGGCCATTCCCGAATAGCGCGCACTTTCTCTTCATCCACATGTATGTCGTCTGCAGAAATAATGTACCCCAAAACAACAGCCTATCTAGCATAAAGCTGCACTTCTTGAGGTTAACATACAGTTCATCCTCTTGCAAAACCTGCAGCACTGACCGGAGATGGCCGATATGCTCCTCTTCTATACGACTATAGATCAGAATGTCATCGAAATAAACAACCACGAACTTGTCATGAAAGGGTTTCAAAATCTGATTCGTGATGTGCATGAAGGTGCTTGGGGCATTAGATAACCCAAACGGCATGACCAACCACTCATAAAGCCTTTCCCTCGTTTTGAAGGCTGTTTTCCACTCATCACCAGGCCTAATTCGGACTTGGCGGTACCCACTCTTTAGGTCAATCTTCGAATACACTTTAGCTTTGCCTAACATATCCAGCATATCATCAAGACGTGGAATTGGAAATCTGTATTTCACTGTTATCTTGTTGATTGCCCTACTATCAATACACATTCGTCAGGTCCCATCAGAGCGGAGTTAAATCCTGTGAAGATGGCGGCTAACGATGGCAATAACAATGACACCAACGCTGCTATACTGGCCATTCTTACGCAACTACAACAGACGATGAATGACATGGTAGTTACGATGAATAACATGGTAGTACAGAATCAACAGGGTGGTGCAAACCCTAGGCAACGGGCAGGGGCGACTCTAGCAGTCCAACCTGTAAGGAACGAGGTGAACCCTCCTCGTAACCCGCCGGCCAGGGCAGTGGTAGATTCCAATTCAGATGGAGAAAAGGTATCGTTTGTAGGAGCAGTGGATCGGTATCCGAAAATCAAGGCTAATCTCCCCTTTTTCACAGGCGACCTGGATTTGGAAAATTTAAATTTGCTTGAGCTTGCGTTTGGAAACATGCATGATGATGTTGAACAATTATTTTTCGAGCGAGACAGTTATGAGAAACATAATTTTGGGGATATAGGAGATTTTGGAGTTGCAAATTTATTTGATGAGGAAGATATGGGGCAGTATGCGACTACTATGGCGTGCCCACGATCACGCGTTGTGCCAAGCGAGTTACTGTTTAGTTCTCATAGTTTCTTTCGAGTTTTTGAGTCCTTTTCAATTTCAGATTTGTTCAAGGATTTCGAAGATTCAAGGTTGCATGAAAAGCTATACTACTCAAAATATCTCTTTGTTTGGCATGGACAATTTCAAGTTTCTGGTATGAACCCGAAGACGAGTTCTTTTCAAGGGTGGGTGACTGATGTAGGACAAGATTTGATTAGTTTTAATTTTAAGTTTGAGTATTTTTATTTTATTGTAATTTTCGTATTTAATTTTAATAGGATAATATTTTTATGTTTAGAAGTAGATTTAGGTATATAAGTGATGAATTTAAGTCTTGTTAGGTTACTATATATGTTAGGCTACTTTTAGGAGATTTTAACTTGTTTTCCAAACATTACTAGTCCTATAAAAATAGGCTTCATTGTAATTCTGAATTTAATTGATTATTTAATAAAATGAGAGTTTTCTCTTTTATTTGGTGGATTCCAGTTATTTCTTCCTAGTGGATTCTAGGTAGGTTAAGGTTTAACGTGTTTCAACCTTATTTTAAAGGGTTTCTCGTGGTAAGAGCCCTTGTTGTTATTTCCGCTGCTTCAGTTTATATAGAACAAGTGGCCGAGACATATTTGAGCAAAGTGTTAGGGAAGAGTTCGAAGTTAAGGGGGGCCAGCAGCAGTTTCTGAAAGTTGGATCGGTGGGTTGCTTCGCAGTTTTTCCATTAGTTTCCGTTAAGCACTAGTAGAAATCACTTAACGGTCGGCAGATCTTTAACGAAGCGTTACTTTTGCATCCGGATTAATTACGGGGCCCACCGCATATCAAATCGAAGCTTTCGACGAGATCTACAAGACTCGGGAGGTGGAGCTCGGTGAGACGTTCTTTTGAAGCCCAAAAAACGTTGTTTAGATACTGTTTTGGCCCTCGGAAGTTTTAGGGTTTTTCCGTCATTTTTTATTTATTCTTTTCCTTTTAGGGTTTGGACTGTTAGGGGATATAAATAACCTCTTAAACATTATTTCGACAACTTTGAATAAAAATTTGATTTTCTTTCGTTTTCTTGCTTGTGCTTGAAACTCTAAAGCCGTCATAGGCTTTGTTAAGGAATTTTTCGTGGAAAGAATTCCTTGTTATTTCCGCTGCGTCAGTAGCAACCCACCGATCCAACTTTCAGAAATTGCCGCTGGCCCCCCTTAACTTCGAACTCTTCCCTAATGTTTTGCTCAAATATGTCTCGGCCACTTGTTCTACATCATTTCCACACATGTTCTGCACATGTTGGAGGGGAAATTACATGTGAGACACTGTCGCTTGTATGTTGCCTTTACAAAAGACTTGATTCGCATTTTTTGTTCTTCGTATGGCTAGAAGTTGAACTTTTTAGAGTTGCATTTGATTTGACTGCTACCCGATCATTTTCAAGGACAAAATCATTTTTGCTGCCTTTAATATTTGTTGTCGATCATTTTTTGTCATGTTTTGGTGATGCAGTAGCTTTACACATCCGACAAGGACAGAATCCTACAAAGTGGGTTATCTTATCATGTTTGATAATTGTATGTGTAAATTAAATTTACATTGGGCTAGTGCTAATAATTTCTCATACATTGATTTCTACTTGTAGCCTGTTTCAACAAAGGGGAAGCCAACAAAGCTACACAAGAGGAAGCATCAAATTGGTTCTTTATACTATGATATGAGACAGAAAGAGATGGAGCTGGCTGAACGACGTTCCAAAGGCTTTCTTACAAAAGCTAAAACACAAGCCAAGTATGGGTGGTGACCGTTGGGTGATTCACTACGTCATGTTGTGTCTTCGCATATTCTCAAGAGCAACAACTATACCTCCAGATAAATTTGAGCCTTCTATGTGTTATATGAACATGGTAGCAAAGATTTTTGTTCTGGGTTGTTTTATTTTACTAGCTTCCAACTCCATTTGTTCATCACAAGAATGTTTTTTTTTGTAGAGAGATGTAACTTTGAAATTTTTTCCCATTTCTATAAGTGATCAAGCTCGAATGGTAGGTATGACTCTCACTGAGATGAGTTCCAATTGTTCTATTTTTCCATGTTGGCTAGTATTATCTGAATACGAGGATTAATAATGGGAATTTGATTCCAACTACCAACTAATGTAGTAATAATGTACATGTGGCTGTCCTTGCAGCTTCTCAATCCTGCTCTTTCAATTCAGTTTTGTTGATTGGGATGAACAATACAATATCGGCGATTTGGAGATCAACAGTCCGTTGAGAGCTTAATTAATTCTCAAACAAAGCAATTAGCAGCAATTTTTTCTCTCATAACCTAAGATCATATACAGACTCTAGAAACACCTAAAGAAGTAAATCTCATTATCTTACAACTACTGCGAACTCTATCTGTCTAGGATAAAAAATTTACTGTCCGGAATCAAGCTGTATTAAGACAACTCTAATACAATGATGTAATCGAATCATAAATTTTTGAATCATAAAAATAATGAAAATGTATTTTAAAATGAAAATGCATTTTAAACATAAAAATCCAATCATAAAAATAATGAAAATTTCGATTGACACATTTTTTTATACAAGGTTTTTTTCATAGAATATAAAATTTAAAATAAAATATATTTCATTTCAATCATGGTGGGAAATAAAAATAAAGAAGATGAAATATATATTGGTAGTTAGGTTTGTTAGTTGAGTTTTGAGAGATTTGAGGTTTATAAAGTGGTGTATAAAGGGTGTTTATTGGAGTGAAATATTTTTTAGAGTATTAAAAAAGTGTAAATGGAACAGAAAACGAGGTGACTAAAGTGTAGTATTGGGAGCGGATGCTCTAAGCAATTAATGTGCATTGATCATCCAAGTGGCCAAAAAATTTGAGACAACTCAAAAAGGAAAACACATGATAACTGATTACACAATCAATACTATTGAACATAATAGTGATCAGAATGTAAATCATGTTAGAAGATGTCCATCCTTCAAGAATGATTTACAGACTCTTAAATGCAGTTAAACTACCATCTGTGGATGTTTGGAAATGAACCTTCTGCTGCTGTTGCCTTGATTATTTATAGTTATCTAAACTAAACCAGGGGTAACATTGTAATTGTGCCTGATGGTAGTTATTGGGGTTAATCTTGTAATTGATTATGATTAGTCAGTTAGTTAGAGTAACAATGTATATATATTACTCCTTCCTTCTGTAATCGAATTAAGAAGAGAAGTCAGAAATACAAGAACTCCATTAAACCTCTCTCATGGTTTTCTTACGTTTCTTTACCTAATTTGACATGGTATCAAAGTCATTCGATCGTTTCCTTTCTTAAACACATTCCTTTCTCTTCGAACAATTCACATTGAATTGTTCTTTTCTCAAGACCTAATTCGAGATCGATTCCTGTTTCGGAAATTGAGACTACCTTGATCCAAGCATCACAATGGCGAACGGTGGAGAAGAAAAACCAGCGTCCCCAACAATGTCAGAACACAGCTACGACATCAAGGACTCAAGGTTCTAGCTCAATGGAAGTTCCTATTGATTCAAACATGCATTCCTTGTTCATCCACAACAACGACCATCCAGGTTTGGTCTTGATTTCTACCAAATTAACTGGAAGTGATAACTGTAGTGTCTGGTTTAGGTCAATGCAAATTCCGTTATCTGCTAAGGACAAAACTTCTCTGATTAATGGCAATTTTCCAATTCCTGAAACTGATTCAATTCTATATCCACTTTGGGCCCATGCGAATGATATGGTTATATCATGGATATTCAGCGTAGTCACAGAGGAAATGAGTAACAGTCTACATTTTGTGTCCTCTGCCTTTGTTGCATTGAATGAACTTAAAGAAAGATATTCTAACATAGATGGACATAGGGCTTTTCAGTTGGAGAAAGATCTCCATAAGTTTGAACAAAGAGAGATATCTGTAGAGGCCTACTATCATAAGATGAAAGGATATATGGGATGAGAGTGTTTCCCTAGATGCTATTTCTGCTTGTACATGTAATAACTGTCATTGTGGAGCTGTTAAGGCCCAAGAAACTAGGGAGCAAAGAAAGAAGTTGATGCAGTTTCTTATGGGACTACACGATTCTTATGCCAATGTTAGAGGTCAAACCTTAAGGATGAAACCCTTGCCTAGTATTGTAGCATCAATTCAGAATGTTGAAACCTGGGTAGTGGATTCAGGGGCCACATATCATATTTGCATTTCATTTCCACTAATGCATTCCATTGTTGAATTATCAAAACCTATCATTATGTCCCTTCCTAATGGAAATCATGGTGTGGTTACTCATAAGGGTTATGTCATCATTTCTCCTGAGCTTACCCTTCATGAAGTTTTACATCTACCTAGTTTCAAATTCAACCTTTTATCTATCCTTAAAATCCTATCTCAAACCACTTATGCTGTAAATTTTACTAAACAAAAGTGTGTCTTCCAGGACCAATTGAAGAGGGTCATTGCAACTGGTAACCTTCATGGTGGTTTGTTCCTGTTGCAAGGACGACATGGTCACTCTCACTCTCTTTCTTCCACTCACAATAAACAGCTGGAGGAAGTTCCTAGTAAATCTGCTTCTGATCTTTGGCATAAGAGATTAGGCCATCCTTCCTTGTCTACATTGAAGAAAATCCCTCAACTATCACATGTATTTCATTCTAAGTCCAGTAACACAGATTGTATTTCATTCTAAGTCCATTAACACAGATTGTATTTCATTTTGTACAGTGTGTCCCTTTGCTAAACAACACAGATTGTCATTCCCCATTAGTACTTCTCATAGTGAAAATTGCTTTGATTTGTTACACTCTGATTTGTGGGATCCATACAGAATTTCTACCATGAATGGATGCAACTACTTTATTACCTTAGTTGATGATCATACAAGATGTGTTTGGACTTATTTACTTCCAACCAAGTTGCATGTTTTCAAAACCGTTCAAACATTCAATGCCTATGTTAATAACCATTTCCAAACCACTATTAAAACCATATAATGGTACAGAATTTTTCAACCAAGACTTTGATTCTTTCCTTGCTCACCTTGGTATCACACACTAGTCATCATGTCCCCAAACCCCACAACAAAATGGCATAGTGGAAAGAAAACATAAACAGCTTCTTGAAATGGCTAGAGCATTAAGATTCCAATCAGGTTTACCTAAACATTTTTGGGGATATTGCTTGCTCACAGCTGCTCACCTTATTAATAGACTTCCCACTAGTGCCACAGACTTTCAAATTCCCTATGAACTCCTTTTCAAAACTAAGGTAGACTATTCCTTCCTCAAGACCTTTGGTTGCCTCTGCTATGCATCTGTACATGATTCAGTTAAATTTGAACCTAGAGTCATTCCTTCAATTCTCATTGGTTATCCTTTTGGACAGAAAGGATACACCCTATACAATCTACAGACCAAGAAAACATTAGTTAGCAGACATGTGATTTTCTATGAACACATATATCCTACGTCTCGATCCAATCCTAACCCTTCTTCATCTTCCTCTAATCTTATTCCTACAACCTTACCTTGGCCAGTTGTTGATCTTCCATCTGTCTTTCCAAGCAACACAATCCTGATTCATCCATCACATTCCTCCATGCATCCACCTCCTTCATTCTCTCATCCAGTTTGCACACCTCCTTCTTCTCATTTTGACTCTCACTTTCACCCTAATCCAGCTCCTCCCATTCCAAACCCACATCATGAACCCATTCCAAACCACATCTTGATCCCATTCCAGCCAATGTCCAGCATCCTGCTCCTAATCCAGCTAATGTCCAACATCCTGCTCCTAATCCAGCCAATGTCCCCCTTAGGAAATCTCAAAGGGTCAGGACTCCATCTGTAAAACTTAAAGATTTTTCCATGACCCCTGATTGCCCTTCCAAACATCATTCCAATGCCTTTCTTCATTATGACCAATTTGATTCTGGTCATATCCATTTCATTAATGCATTAGACTCTCATGTGGAACCTAGTTCATACACTCAGGCCATTACAAATCAACATTGGATTGATGCTATGAGAAAAGAATTAACTGCTTTGGAGGCCAATCATGCATGGCAACTTGTCCCTTTACAAACTGGAAAGAGGTTAGTTGGGTGTAAATGGGTCTATAAAGTTAAGTATCATGTTGATGGTTCCATTGAAAGGTATAAAGCCAGGTTGGTGGCAAAAGGGTACACTCAGTCACAGGGAATTGACTACCAAGAGACCTTTTCTCCTGTTACCAAGATGGTCTCTGTTAGAACCCTTCTTTCTGTTGCTGCTGTAAAGGGTTGGCCAGTCCATCAATTAGATGTTAACAATGCTTTTCTCCATGGGGATTTATAAGAGAAGGTCTACATGGTATTGCCACAAGGTTACTCCAAAGATGTTGATTCCAATATGGTCTGCAAGGATTCTTCTTCAACTGTAGTTCTGGTTTATGTAGATGACATCTTGGTCAGTGGCAATGATATTACAGCTATTGAACACTTGAAGACATTCCTTGACAAACAGTTTAGTATCAAAACCCTTGGCCTTATCAAATACTGTCTTGGTATTGAAGTAACCAGGTCTTCCCAAGGCTTTCATTTAAGTCAAAGGAAATATGCCTTAGACTTGATTGACAGTGCTGGTCTTAGTGATATTAAACCTCTGACAATTCCCATGGATCCAAATGAAAAATTGATTGCTCATGCAGGAGAGGCTCTCAGTGACCCATCCTCGTACAGGCAGCTAGTTGGTAAACTCATTTACCTTACTGTCACAAGGCCTGATGTGGCATTTGCAGCCCATGTCGTCAGTAAATTTGTACACTCCCCCACTACAATTCATCTTAAGGCTTTGTACAGAGTTTTGAGATATGTAAAGGCTTGTCCAGGCCTAGGTCTTCTCCTTTCTTCATCATCTGATCTCACATTGACAGCCTACCGTGACTGTGACTGGGCTGGGGATCCCAATGATAGAAGATCTGTGTTGGCAATTGTTTGTTTCTGGGTTCTTCTTTGATCTCTTGGTTATCCAAGAAGCAGTCAGTGACGGCAGAGGCAGAATATAGAGCTTTGGCCACTGTGAGTAGTGAGTTGATTTGGTTATTGCATTGCTCCAGGATTTACAGGTTACCATTCCTTTGCCAGTTCCTATTTATTGTGATAATTCAGTTGCCATTGTTATTGCCTCTAATTCTGTTTTTTATACCTATATGAAACACATAGAGTTGGACTGTTACTTTGTTAGAGAAAAGGTTCAACAAGGGCTCCTGAAACCTTTATACATCTCTACAAAGCTTCAACTTGCATTTATATTCACTAAGTCTCTTGGGAAAGTTTCTCACTGTTTTTTGTTGTCCAAGTTAAAGTTTCAAACTTTTCTCCACTTTCACCTTGTGGGGGGGGTATTGAACATAATAGTGATCAGAATGTAAATCATGTTAGAAGATGTCAATCCTTCAAGAATGATTTACAGAGACTCTTCAATGCAGTTAAACTACCATATGTGGATGTTTGGAAATAAGCTTGTGCTGCTGTTGCCTTGATTAGAAGAGTTAGTTATCTAAACAAAACCAGGGGTCTCATTGTAATTGTGCTTGATGGTAGTTATTGGGGTTAATCTTGTAATTGATTATGATTAGTTAGTTAGTTAGTTAAGAGTAACAATGTATATATATTATCCTTCCTTCTGTAATCGAATTAAGAAGAGAAGTCAGAAATACAAGAACTCCATGGAACCTCTCTCATGGTTTCTCACGTTTTGTGACCTTGAGCAGCTACAAGAATACATGGATATAAAAAAAAAATTTTAAAAAAAAACAGCACCAGCAGCGAGAACAACCCAAGCCACAAGAATACCATAACACTTGGTAGGAGACGTAGGGCCTTAGCTGAACCATTTCTTTATAAATTAAATCCTTGATTCCTTTCACTATTGTCCTCCAGTTGAAAAATGTTCAGACTCTAAGAAGAAAATAGATATTCAAAAGTTTGTTGGATAACAACACATTAATTGGAGACTGACCCCAAACGGCTTTTCCCGATTTTTGGAAATCTTTCCCCGTTGGGACTTGGTGGTTTGATTGTTTTGGTTTGCCATCCTGGATTGTGGATGTTTGTATTATCTGATGGTGGTGCAGAGAGTTATCTTGTTTGCTGCCGGATTGAGTTGGGTATTTGTTCTAGACTTCTAGTGCTAGGCCTGAGTAAGTTTTGCAGTTTCTAGCTATCTTCATTTTCCAATGGTTGTTTCAGTTTTCCGCTCAGTTTGCATTCGGAGTAAAGTTGGCCGGCGATTTCATGCTTGTGTCCTTGGTTAGGTTGGTAAGCTATAAATTGTCTAAACATGACATGGATGGATTGGCTTCAGCACGAGGTCGCAGATTTTGGAGATAAGTTTGATGCTGATTGGATATGGGGGATCGTGGGAAGGAAGCATTGGTGTTTCTTTTCTTTTATTTTTATTGTATAGTTTGTTGGTTTGTTTAAACTTTAAGTTGGTTTTTAACCTTAGGTTTTTAGATGGCAGTTTAGGTTGTGCTTTGTTTTCAACTTTTTGTAGTTTGATTTTATTGTCTTTTATTATCAGTGAAGTCATGTCTGAGAAATCAGAGGGATCAAATAGGTTAGATTTTGTGCTTTGTTTTCAACTTTGTGTAGTTTGATTTTATTGTCTTTTGTTATCAGTGAAGTCATGTCTGAGAAATCAGAGGGATCAAATAGGTTAGATTTCTGAGGGCGGGGGAGCTTCTTCGTTTTTTCGAAGGCAGGTCTTGCCATTAGCTTCTTCGTCTTTTGACCTTGGTTCTAGATTTACTGTTGTAGGTAAATCTTAGGTTGAGTTAGCCTTAGATGGCTAGCTAGACGCCTAGGCCGGTAAGTTGACAACTTGTTTGCTCATCTAATTTTTCTGATATTAATGACACACTTCGTTGGTAGCAAAAAAAAAAAAAAAGTTTGTGGGAGCAATTTATTTTCTTTATTAAGAAAATAATCATTTACTATCACACAAATTGTAAGTTTATAACTCCCCAAACCCACAAAATTGACCCACTACACATTTCGATTAACTGGGGTCACCACGGCTACCACATCAGGTAGCACCTCATTTTGTGCAATAGCATTAATCATATTAATCACATTGATCAGATTAGTCAGTTAGGTCATGTTAGAGTACGATAGCCCCTTTCAAAATACATCCAAAGCTGTAAGGTAATATAATGGACCATCAAAATCATATCATAAAGTCTATTCCACTTCTTGGAAAACCTGGGAGCATTATTATACTTTGACTAGTAAATTGTTAACACTATGTTTAGGAACACCAAGTTCACCCTGTAAATTTAGAATCCTATCTGAATTTTGAGTTCACTAAGCTTTGTTTTCTAATTGAAGTCTTAATTTCATGCTCAGAAATACTACAAAAGTATCAAATTACAGAATGGCAGCTGTACGTATACTGCTAGATGATGGTGTAATGAGATGCAAAAATGAAAAAGAAAAATGATTCACTATATAGTTCGGAAAAAAAAAATTAATAAATACCTTCTTAAGAAAAAATTAGTGAACTTCTTGATTAAGCAAATATTCTGGCACTGGAAACTGCATAATCACTAGTTGGAACATGTGAAGTAGCTCTTCGAATGTTCTTGATTCTGTTTCTTCTGAGAGAGTTTGGGTCTACTCCAGCCTTATGAGCTGCAATGACACCTATGGCTTCCCAATAGTTGGAGACCTTCACCTGCAACAAATTTTTGAGTTGTTTCTTAAGCAAATGCTTCAAGTTACCCCATAGTAAAAATGCTTTACGTAAATTTGAGGCCAACTCAAACAAAGATTTCATATCACCACCTTCGATCCACACTAAGAGTCAAATATTTCAAAAGCAAAACATTTTAAGGGTTGAATATAGTTTTCCATTGATACCCTTATTTTTATGAATAAAAATAGTTTTCCTGATATAAAAGATGACGAAAATTTTGGAAATTTACAATATTTATTAGCTTAACTATTCATACAAGACTGTTCAAACTTTCAAAATGGACGGTAGGACTCTTTACGTGGAACCAAAAGAGTATTTGACATTTGGGTGTGACATGGTGTTGTCTGACTAAATAAGGTTTGAGACATAATCTAGAACTTCTGCTGTTGGATTATAAGGTAAATATAAAAATGATACTTTTCATCTTCTGTAAGAAAAATTTACAGCATTGTAAGGGACCAACTTAATTTCTTTTTGAAAGCCAGTGTTGAATATATTAGAAGTGTACTTCTATTCTTAAGCTTCGGAACATTTAAATCACTGGTATTCAGGCAGTTGTAGACTTGCACATCATCACCGCTTTGCAAGAAGAAAATGATGGAGATGTAAATTGAAAATTAGGAAGATGCTGTATAAAGAATTTCAAGCATACCGCATCAATCCCGAGTTTATCCGGTGTATCCTTGAGAACCGTTTCATTTTCTGCCACGGTAATTATAAGTGGCTGCACCATAATCACCTTTAGCAAGTCAACATACTAGTAGCCAGAACCCACAACTCAGTGAAATTATGAAGGAAGAACATAACTCCAGATAAGTGGTAAGAAAACATTCTGCGCCCTGCTAACAGTTCCTTCTAAATCTAGCCAGATATTTATAATTGTTAATTACAAAAAAGAATGGATAAAGAGTAATGACAATACCTTGCTTCTTCTATTTGCAAATGCAAGAGCACCATCTCCTCCACAAGCATCTGCTGGAAGAATGACACTATCGACATCGTTCGCAAATATACAGCCTCCTACAGACTCGAAGTTTTGTGCCAAGTACTGGGGTGCATTACTTAAGCCAGCTAACACGCATGGCAGGAATGTGTATCCCAACTGTTATACAAAATAGAACATTTTACAAGCCAAATAAAGAAAGCAATTACAAACAAAAGAACTGGCATGGTGGTCACGTTAATCATTTTCCTTCTTGTACACGATACTATACAATGGTACTCTCTCCAGCCTTAAATGAGTTGCCTTTTAAATCCTTATTTTTCCCTAAGCAAGAGTCATTTTTCTAATAAATATAAGAAATTTACATTTGACAACTATCGTGTTCTAACGTGCACTTGCAACGATATAATGTGGAAATTTTATTTATTTATATTATATATGCTAATAAAACTGCTTAAAAGCTAACTATCTTAAATCCCGTGAAAAACTAAAATCTGGCACTCATTTATTTTAGGGACGAAAGGAGTACATCATAAGTCGCTTTAATTAAATTTATGATGTCAGTTACCTAAAGAATTTACAGAGTTTCCAATTTTTAGGCACAATATCAGCCTATTCTCAAGAAATGGACGGAACAGTTTTTACCTGAAACGAAATAAAAGAAGGCAGCTAGCTACAGTCGAAAACTAATTACAGTCTATTCAAAACAGTTCTTAGTATCCTTTTCATGTTTGTGATCATTAAACAAAAGTTCCCTATGATGTGTCAACATTCAGAACTCCAGAGAAAGTCCTAATGTTAGGCAATGGAGATTATTGACCTCATTAGGCATCCATGCATATCTGTGTTCACTGTTCAGTGATGCTAGAAGTTTAATTTACTACATCACATACACAACGTATTATTAGTTTCCTATCAAGAATCTACTCACTTCTTCCGCAGCTGATTTTGGACATAATGACATGGTCATTGGAGGGTGTAATAGCGCAGGAGCATGTGCACATGGGATCCTGAAATTCTTCACCACTAGATGGCTTATAACCGCTTCTACTCCAGCCAGAAGATCTATTCCCTGCAGAGTAGATTGCATAATGGAATTACATTTATTAAATTAATAACGATAGCTCCCAACCTTGTCCTAGATTACTATTTAAAAATTTCCTGCAAATAATGCAAAAACAAAAAATTAGCTCAAATAACCATAAGCATGGCTCAATACATTATAATGCTCTGTTAGATTTATTTATTTATATGGTGACAGATTCTCAAGCCGACTGCATATTGAAAATTCATCTACATTTTCTGAAGATTCTCGACGGAAAGTAGCACAAAAAAAAAAAGTGCAAGTGTGACACTAAGGATATGAAAATAATGAGAAATTGTACTTGAACCTTTCAATAATTCAGTAGCACTCATGAATGATTTCAACTGAATCACAAGCATGACCATTGGTAACGAACAATTATTAGAGACGTGTGGCCTAAGTAAAAATTATAATCAAATGTGCAGTAAATATTATCCACAGTTGTAGCAAACTTACAGGTGCTAGTCACCTGATCATGGTGGAACCTAATAAAACTGATCTGTGCCACAGCGGAAAGTATTATGCGTAAAGTACTGAACCATTTGATTACCTTACCATCCCTTGTCGATAATCATCCACATCTTCAATATCATCATCTGGGAACGTGCCACTACTGCAACTGCATTTACCATAGATCGGTCAACCAATGTTTGTACAGCTCTTAATAAGGAATCGGGATTTATAATCCTCCCTGTTGACTGCCCACTCTCTGGATTAACCCACTTTTCCACCTGAAAGAATTGTTATTGGTAGTGACCACAAAATTAAGATAGAGTAAGGTTTTGGTACCGACTCTTATAATCAACTACAAGGAGGTAAGTGATGCAGCTCTTTTTCAAAAATTTAGTATGACCAGTATATGTTTAACAATTGATCAACCTTGGCCGTCTGACATTATAATAAAAAAAACTTAGCTAATGGTTTCAGAAAGAGTCTTAATTTTTATAACCATCACAAATTAAAAGATTTTTTTTTAAAGAGGATCAATAGTGGTTCCCCACTTACCCCTCTTGGTGACTCAAACCGACAACCTGTTAGGGTAGGTGAGTTGTCTTACCACTGAGTTGTGCATTGTTGTCTACAAGTTAAAAGGTCTTCCAGTAGTGAACACTAGGCTTATCATTAAGTGATGTACCCATTCATTTACTGAGCTTCTAATTTTCAACGAATAGATGATGCATTAAGCAGGAAGTACTTAATTTCTGCTAAATTAAACAACCAGCAGAGAAGCTCCTTGCTTAATACAATGTGGTTTGTGGCTTTAAATAAACTATAACATGATTTGAGCAAAACATCTTGCAAGACATCAGCATTCACCACCATATTATTTTGGTTTTTAATTGCGATATTCAAAAGATTTCTACACCTTTAAAGGAGTATCGGTGACAATATACTCAACAATAGGCAAACCAAGAGAGGCTCTTGTTGCATCAGCTACTTGTAGATGGCGAATGCGTAACTCTTCCTCCATTCCAGCATCAAGGACTAATCCCACCTGTTTCACTAAAAAATTTAGATGATGACCCGCAGAGGGGATGACATGTCACCGTCAGCAACTCTATGACATGAAATTTATCCTTCTCGCATGTAACAAACCAGCAGTAAGAAATTGGCAATGCATACCCTATTCTGGTGAACTGGATGTAGTGCCCATAGGCCTTCTGCAAATCGATCAAGGGCATAACCCTCAACATATAAGACATTTTGCATTGGCCAGTAAAGCATTGCTGCATTAAGAACCTGTAAGAATTAAAATTTACAAAATGAAGAAAACAGAGGTATGTGAAAAGAACGACCTGCGCTATCCATTCCTGAAAAAGAGTTCACTGTTCCTTCTATGGATGTTCCAAAAAAGTGTCATGCTTTAAAAACTAGAGCATTGTTTTTGTGTCATGCTTTAAAAACTAGAGCATTGTTTACTGTTACTTTTACAAATTTGTCCTTTCTCTCAAATTAAGGAGTAGCATCCACACATCACATTCACTATAAGGGTACAGTTGGAACGTAAAATATATGTATATTACTATATTGTAATCATTTGGCACTCCTTCCTCTGTGTACCCGTCAAAGGGACTCTGTTTTGAGGACGAAGGGAGTACTTCACCATTGTCACATTTACTTTCAGGTCATTGCGTAAATCACCTCCCACCTAGTCCAATCACAGTTATGAAACGCTCAAGGTGCATCGATGCACAAAAGGGTCTCTCGTGTGGGCGTGCACTTTTGAGAAGTAAGTAAAGGTAATAAATTAGATTTTCAAATAAACTAAGAACTTCTGTGAATTTTCAAAAAGAACTTCTGTGAACTACTCATCCAACTAGGAGCATCAATTTCCTCATAATAAGTGGGAGACTCTCAAATTCTTATTTACCATCAAAATATAGATCTTCAGTTATTGGCCTAGGCGAACTAATCACCCTTCTTTGAATGAAGCAGAAAATCAAAGTAGCTTTATTTCTAATGAGTAACGTTATTTCATATTTCCGTAAGTAGCAAAATTTCCTCCATGGTTCCCTGCCAAGTAATAATCGCTGGAGACATATTCATAAATGTAGGGCTTTCAATGACGAGGAAGGGCCTATTTCTTATTTGAAAAATACCTTGCTCTGTACTTTATATTTTCTGGTGCTCAGAGACAGCGATTCCTTCCTCATTCTACTAATCCTGTTAATTCTATTGTAGAGTTTGTGAATAACTTTTCTATTGCCTCCTCCTATATATCTTATTACTTATAAAAAAAAACATATTTATAAATTGCGTAGAAACTTTATCCATCCTCCCAAGCTAACACTCATGAAATGGTTACATTAAGGTTTTCTCTTCCTTTTCCCGGATTTCGGCATAGCTGAAATGGTTAAAGCTTACAGGTATAATATTATATATGAAAACAAATGTAAGTAATGGTAAGAAAGTTCAAAAGGATTAAGGTGTGCCTAAGTGATGCCTTGAGCCTGGAGCCTGGGTGCACGGTGCACGCCTAATTGATGGGGTTGAGCCCAGCATAAGCAAGACACGTAGTGTGAGCCTTGATGAGCTTCAGGCCTAGCGCGCCCTTGGCAACATTGAGTTAAAATCATTCAAAGCCCCAAAAAAGGCATGAATACCATTTGCTACCAAAAACTTAATTGTGCGAGGATAGAAATATTTAGATACCCTTCTTTTCACGGTGTTTTATGTTTTTTAGAGTGCAAATGAAATGTGTCACTTCCACATAGAATAATGTACTAATTCCTTCTCAAAAAAAACCAAAGTTGGAGAATAACTTTTCAGAATCAACATTATCATTTTTATATAATTGACAATTTGACATACACCTATCAAATTTAGAAAATAAAACTGGTACTTCATAAATTACTTGACAATTTTATTCTCTTGAAAAAGTAAAATAAATTCATAATTCCTTTGTTCCCTAGGCAAAAAGTCTTGACTATACTATTTTGGGATGTTTTACTTTTAGAATCCACTTTCAAAAATTATGTCTATAATCTCCATAACATTTCAACTTCACCCGCCACATTTGATATTAACGTAATAATTATGCTAGAACATTATTATTATGACCAACTACAAATCTACAATGCCTTAAGGATCGAACCTGAGACCTCACACATTGTGAAGTCACATCTCTACCACTGAGCCACCCCCTTAGGGGCCTACAATGCTGCTTAGACTTTCAAAGCATGGACTTTTTAAGTGGAACATATGGAGTGTTAATTCTCATTCAAAAAATGGCTCAACTTCAAAATAGGACTTGTTTAAGGTAATACTTAAGTAACAATAATAGTCCAAATGGACATCCAAATGGAAATTTTTGAAATTCTAGTTATGAAAGCAAGAGATTGAAACATGAATTGGAGATCAAAAATGCAATTATACATACATTGGGATGTGAGATGAGGCAGTCAACGACGGAGGCGAGGGTTCGAGCAACAGGCAAAGCATCCCCCGCATAACCACCAATAGACGCACCTACTCCTGTTGGTACTATCATCACGCTAGTATACTCCCTTTTCCACTGTAAAAAATCTCCTCCAAACACGCATTTCAATCAAACTTAACATTTGTTATATATCAATCCGAGTGAAGGTGCAACTTGCTCACCTTGTTTGGAAGCTGTGAATTCGAGCAAAAAATCTGCTGTTTGTAGTTGGCGACGGTTCTAAGGAGACGGCTGGGGAGATTACGACCGGCCGTAAATGGAAATGGAGGAGCGTGATTAAGCAGCGCCATTATCAAGCTCCGCCTTAGCTGCGACAACCAGGCTTGGATAAAGTTCCCTCCTTATTCTCAAATTGAAGGATAATTCCTGTGAATTGTTTCATTGGAAAATCGCATTATTGGGCCCCGAATATAGTCCGGTAACTTTTTGTCAAATTTGGATGCAATGAATATTAAATTGAGCAAAATTTAAGTGGGTATAATTTTGAAAACATGTTTTTATCTAGGACCATTAATTTTTTGCATATTTCATAAAACTACAAATTGCTTGCCAAATGACAAAAATGTCATTAATGAAGACAAAAGTGATCCGGCATTTACAGGACCAAAATTAATACAAAAACTCTGATGTCAAGCCTTGACATCAGGATGATTAATTCCAGACATCAGAATGATTAATGGATTTCATAACATTATTCAGGACCAAAATTAATTCAAAAACTCTGATGTCAAGCCTTGACATCAGGATGGATTTCACAATATTATTCAGGACCAAAATTAATTCAAAAACTCTGATGCCAAGCCTTGGCATCAGGATGGATTTCACATTATTTTACAAGACCAAAATTAATTGAAAAATATTGATGTCAAGTCTTGGCATCAGGATAATTAATTCAAAAACTCTGATGCCAAGCCTTGGCATCAGGATGGATTTCACAACATTATTCAGACCAAAATTAATTAAAAACTCGATGTCAAGCCACGACATCGGATGGATTTCACGCTTGCATCGTGAAAAAAAATTCATAATCCGTGCATCAGCCGATGCCAAAATGCTGATGCACGCTGTTGTTGCTGATGCCAAAAACTCGGATGCCAAGCCTTGGCATCAGGTTGCTGATGCCAAGCCTTGGCATCAGGTTGTTGATGCCAAAATGCTGATGCCCACCGTTGTTGCTGATGCCAAAAACTCTGATGCCAAGCCTTGGCATCAGATGGATTTCACAGCATTATGCAACCTTTTTTCATCTTCAAGCACAACACAACCGATCTTTGCCAACCACTCGCCCACACTCTCAGATTCTCATCCTTCTAAACATTATCATGGCAAAGAATGAAATAATCAAGCAACAATACCAAGTAAAGGAAAAAATCAAGGAGAAATGGTCTCGAGCCAGTGAGTCTCTTTCAGCACCAAGACGCTAGCTACCACCCTTCGAGCGTAAGAAGATCCTTTGACTAAAGTCATCTAAGAACTTTCTTTCTCACTCTTTAGACTAAAGTTCTCATCCAAGAACTTTCTTTTTCTCACGCCTGCTCGGAATCGTCGAGAAGATGAAGGTATTAATTGCTCGGAAAGGGTTTGTTGAGAGTTTGACCTCCCATTCTTCGGCGAGTTCATCTTCTTCTCCGGCGCCAGCAGATCTCACCGTTGATGGCATCTCGTTCCATAAATTTCCATGTCTCTCTCACTTTGGCGGCATCCCGTTCATTTTTCGGCGAGTTCATCTTCTTCTCCGACGCCGGCAGATCTCACCGTTGATAGCATCCCGTTCCATACATTTCCATGTCTCTCTCACTTTGGCGGCATCCCGTTCCATGAATTTCCAAAACATACGAGTTCTTCTCCAGTGAGTTCCTCTTATTCTTCGCAGTTCATCTTCTTCTCCTAAGCTGCCAGATCTCATCCTGACAAAGATCACGTCCCATGATCAACTAGTAGAGAGTCCGGCCGTCTCGCCCTGAAGAAATTTTGAGATTCTTTGAGGGAAAGTGGGAAGAGCGAACAACCCACGAAGTAGTGGGGGGAGAGAGATAGAGAGAAGGGTCAATGTTCGTTGAGTAAGACGAGGCCGTGCACAAATTCATCGTCCACTCGTAATTAAGAATATGTGCATAAAGGGACAAAGATGTTTTTTGCTCCAAAAATAGTTTAAAATAGTTGGATTCATTTGAAAACATGTTTCAAAAAATGTATCGGCTTGTAATTTTTTCTATTAAATTTTGAAAAAATTAAAAGTTGGTAAATGTTTTAAAACATATTTTTAAATGAATTCAGTTATTTTTTAGACATATCTTTTATGTATAATTTTGAGACAAAAGTACTTCTTAGCCCTTTATTTCGTCATTCCTTTCTTCTCATGCTCCACCTCGTGCCCGCCATACACGGCCCTCGTCCCCGTCATCCCCGTCCCCGGAGTAGTTGTTGAAGTTCTCTGCTCCTCCTTACGTCCCCCGGTAGCTTCTTCTTGATTCTCAGTCTTTCTCTAGTTGTTGAAGTTCTCTGCACTTCTTTGAGCCTATATTATTTCTGTCTTGGAAGTTTTGAAGGAGCATCTCGATCTCCTAATTCTCACTTTCAAAAGAGAAAGAATGGCACTTCACTCTCTACTAAGAGATTCTCAGTCTTTTTCCTATATGGGATTATCAGTCTCCAATCAAAGGAGTTTCTGATAGGTCTTATGAATGACTTTCTTTCCATATCTGCCAAAGCTTTTTCTAAGCATGGGACTGAGCTCTATGAATGGGCCTTCACTGGGAAGAAGTTATGAAAAATTCCCTCATGAGTTAACAAGTTATTCCTGAAATCAATGCATTTCTAAAACTCTTGACTGCTGATGCCAAGCCTTGGCATCAGGATTTTTGGTTTTTTTTGTCCTGAAAAACTATCAAAACAGTTCTGATGCCAAGCCTTGGCATCAGCATTTTTTATTTATTTATTTTTTTGGCTTGAAAAAACTGTCAAAGCAGTGCTGATGCCAAGACTTGGCATCAACATTTTTTTTTTCTTTTTTCTCCTTAAAAAACTGTCAAAGCAGTGCTGATGCCAAGACTTGACATCAACATTTTTTGGTTTTTTTTTGTTATGAAAAAACTGTAAAAACAATCATGATGTCAAATCTTGGCATCAGCATTTTTCGTTTTTTTAGGCAAAACCCTCCATTTGGCCACCCAACTTTTCAAAAACTTGCAAGGCAGCCACCGAAAGTTTAAAACTTGCAATGAGACCACTGAACATTAGTTAGGCTGCAAGCGAGCCCATTTTTTGAACGGCTGTTAAATTTGGCCGTTAAATTATGTAAAATATTTATTTTGCCCCTAGTTATTGACAAGTATCATGTTCGGCTCAGTAATAGTGATCGCCAACCCCACATTCTCCGACTGAGCATCGCCTAAGGGGAACGATTTGATAGAGAAAATGGCGTCCATGTACTAAGTCACGCGATAACTGAAACAAGTTGCCAGAAGCAGTAGTTCTGGCCCTCAACAGCAACGAGCTCGACTCCGCCTTCTCCTTCATCGATGACGCCAACCTCGCCATCTTCGATTCAAACTCTCTCTGTCTTCCATAAACCTCCCCCATTGCAGCCCACACATCTGCATCACCTCCTTCAGTTCTTCTCATCATCAATCTCGCCCATCCTTTATCGCCGGCAACCTACCCTATCTCCAATCGTCGCCTCCCCAACACAGATCAGTGCTCCCATCCTGTTTTTCTGTTGTCTCGTTTCGACCGACTTAAGATTCGCCATCCCACTCTGATCTCAAACTCCAAATCACCAGATCTTCCGTCGTCATGCAGATCCATTAAGACAGAGCCGCCAAGATCTCTTTGATTTCTTCAGCCTACTCCATCACCGCCATCTTACTTTAAAAAAAGGCTTGCCAATCTAAGACGATAGCTTATCTCAACAAAGAACCCTAATAATTTTTTAGTGAACGATGAGTTTATCGATGACGATGAGGATGGTGGTAATCATGATGATGAGCTCGACTTCTTTTCTTTTTCCTCTTACCACATCAGGAGCAATAGCACGACATGAGACAGACTTCCTACAACCCAAGTAAGAACAAAGAGCCCATATAGAGGAAGATAAAGAAGTTCCTGAACTCAATCGTCAACGACCATTTCTCTATGTCACTCTTCGTGCGTGAGGGAGAGATTCAAAGGAAGACGAGAAGACTGAAATGAAGCTTCCTCCCGTGAAAAAAATTGGGTAGGAAAGAGGTCTTTCAGACATATATGAAATCCCCGATTTTAGTTCTTCCCCAATTTCATCTGGGTTTGTCTCAAGTTAATCGATGTTAATTTTACATTTTAATTTTTTAATATTGTTTTTCCTATTTTGCCCCTAAATTTAACGATTGAGTCTAACGTCCGTCAGAAAATGGGCTCGCTTGCAGCCTAACTAATGTTCAGTGGCCTCATTACAAGTTTTAAACTTTCGGTGGCCGCCTTACAAGTTTTTGAAAAGTTGGGTGGCCAAATAAGGGGTTTTGCCTTTTTTTTTATCCTGAAAAAATTGTCAAAGCAGTGCTGATGCCAAGACTTTGCATCAGCATTTTTTAGTTTTTTTGTTATTAAAAAACTGTAAAAACAATCTTGATGCCAAACCTTGGCATCAGCATTTTTTTTGTCCTGAAAAAACTGTCAAATCAGTGCGGATGCCAAGACTTGGCATCAACATTTTTTGGGTTTTTTTTTTTTGGTTATGAAAAAACTGTAAAAACAATCCTGATGCCAAACCTTGGCATCAACATTTTTCGTTTTTTTTTGTCCCGAAAAAACTGTCAAAGCAGTGCTGATGCCAAGTCTTGGCATTAGCATTTTTTGTTTTTTTTAGGCCGGATGACTTTTGTCTTAATTAATGACATTTTTGTCATTTGGCAACAAATTTGTAGTTATATGAAATGTCCAAAAAATTGATAGTCTTATATGAAAACATATTTCTAAAATTATATCCACTTGAAATTTGCCCTTAAATTTTTATAGCGACAGTCCTTTTGATGGATGTCGTTAGCAAAATATCGTTAAGTTGTCCATGTGTATTTTGTAAGAACTAAAATGAAATTTTAACTTATATCAAAATTTAAACTTGAATCCTTAGAGTTTAAAAAATGACCCTACCACCTTCTTCCCCGATTTTTTTGATAAACCCACCATATTTAAGTGTAGTAAATTCATTAATTGATTTTTAAATTGACAGCAATCTCCATAGCCAAGTTTAAAATTCACACCCTAGCAGTTGGGACAACCGAAAGTCGAGTCGAGTTGAGACTTTCAAAATATTGAAAAATCAAAGAAACGTTGAAATTAAAAATGATATATATAAATACCTATTGGTGAGAGCAATCCAGCACAAAAGCAGCCTATACAGAGCAAAAGGGTCCATTTTTTAGATATGACATTTCTTGAAGCTTGCTCTCCTATGCTCTTAACAGACATGTTCATTCAAAATTATATTTAGATTATTCCACAAACAATCAATCGCTAGCTCTGTCAATAAGAACCCATTTGCAGTTTCAATTAAATGACCCAAATCAAAGCCACCCAGAAAGAATCCTACAATCTTTAGCAATAAAAATAACGTGAAACTTGATAACGCTCTAATGATGGGTGACTAAGCTGGCGATCCACGTAATGGATCAGAGCTGACGTGTCGATGATAGATGTCCACGTAATAAACTGGAATACTTGATGTATCTAAGAACTAGGATATTTGGGCTTTGTTTTCTCTTAACTTCGTGACTTATGTGTCTGACTGTGATCTCTAATGACCTGAAACGGAAAATACCATTAGGGAGCTGGGGGTTATCCTAGCTAAAGCCCTCCGGTGTAAAAGTCAGTAACAAGGTAAATTTGTGTGTCGGAGCTAAGTGTTCCCTTAAGCTTCTGGTGACTATGCTTGATATGTTTTGTGCTTGAATGCTTCAGATAGAACATACCTTTACAAAATCATCTCATGCTCCTTTTATAGCCTTGGTTTTGAGTCTCATGATTAGAATATGGGTCCCAGGACATGGGGGCTTATTGCTGGTCGACTAGCTGGTAACTCTTTACTAGTTGGTAGTCTACATGTAGCCCTACATAGTAGGTGGTTGAGTAATTATCATGTTATATCTGCTCTTCTAGTACAGGGGCATGTCGTTTGGTCGGTTTGTTGTTAATCCCTTACTGGTCGACATTTGCTTGCATGGACGACACGTGGCTTCCAATCAGGAGCTGACACTGGCGGTCGCTTGGTCGGAATTGATGAGCCCAAGATTTCCACGAATTTTCCTGGGAATTTTCTTCTATTTTGTGCTATTTTTTAGTTAATTATGATTTGGAAATATTATTATTTATGTATTTGTGCTTAATGTAGGTTTCTATGCATAATCGAGCAATTATATGGTGTTTAGCACGAAGTTCGAGACAATTCCGGGCTTAAAAGTTAAATTGGAAATTATTTACTCAATGTCCGTTAAGTCCATAAAGAGGTCCAAGTCAATTGAGGGCTAACGGAGGCTAACAGCACTGACAGAGGACCAAACTGAAGAGCTGGAAGTGGGCTGGAAAGCGGCGCTAAATATCAGGACTTCAAGGGCACCGGAGCAAGAATTAAAAATACAGGGGATGCCACCGCCTATTCAGCAAAGTCCCTCCGCGTTGTCGCCTTCCCACTGGTGCCATGTGTCACCACCCCAGCCTCCCTCACCAGCTGCTGGCTCGCACTTCTCCTTAGTGGACCCAAGTCTACCCATCCCATCCCCTTTCCTGACCCACGTCCCTGCCCGCCATCCAGTCCATCTTCACTCTCTTCACTAGTCCATTTCATCACCTGGGTGACCCGCGAGATTCCACCTGGTTGACCCGTTTGGCCCAGTCGTGCCCAGCCTATCTTTTCTTTCCCAAACAGCCCTCATTTCTTTTCTGTTTGCCCCAAATTGCCCCTGCCTCCTTTGGCCTTCTTCCTTTTATCTCTTCTAGCCCTTATTTTCAAAAAAACCAAGTCCCTATTTACGGGTGTGAGTCCTAAATGGGGCACCAGCCCAATTGATTTCAAAAATCCCTTCTTTCCTCCATGCTTGATCACAATTGAAGGTTTGGAACTTCAAATCAAGAGCCAACGAAGCACATACAAATGATTTCAACCCTGGAAACGCGATTTACTCGGTTTGATTCTTCCTATCTCTATTTTTGATAGTTGTTATAATTTATTGGGTTGATTAAATTTGTAATTGTTGAATTGGTTTATGCTTAATTTATTTATGGAATGCAATTATTTTTCTATGTCCAATGTAGTGTTTTAATTTAATTTATCTTTTTATTTAGTACACATTCATGTTGGTTATTATTTTGTGAAATTAATGCTTTTAATTATTTGGCCAATAATTAAATGATTTTAGAAATATTTAGGATCCACGAGAGCTACCTTTATATTTCGGACCAATCAATTTAATAGTTGGTGTTTTGTGACACACACCGATAGCCATTATGAGACTAGGTTTGACACGCGATCGAACCACCATAGCCATTCGCGAGGTCGGGGAGGTTAAGGTTAACTATAAGATGCGAGAGCCCGTAGTTAACTAATTTTAGTTGTCTCGGCTACCAACATGACTTGTAGAAAAATATAGAGAGTTTCTTTTTGCGAAATATTACCCATGTGCTTGGTTATTATTGTGTGTTCTTCATGCTTTTAATGGTGTAGCGAACCATTAGATGACCCCTAGAATGAATGATAGGATACGAAGCGAAAGCCCTTCCTATTATTCTGAAAACCACAATAGTAGTTTGTGTGGCGTGAGATCGAAAGGAGATCGTGCGTAGATAGTCATTGGATGCTTGTTTAGACATGCAGTTATTTTCTCCCCTATGTTATGTGTTGCGATGATATGAGCCTGTAGCAAGGTTGAGTGATAGCTAGATTTGCTATACGTAGCGAAAGCCCGTAGTGAATAAAATAACGCGTCCGACTACCAAGACTTGAGTTAAAGAAAAGCAAAAAGAGGATTAAATTAAACACCGGCTAGACTAGAAATATTGCACTCATATATTTTTATCTTGATTTGTTGTTGCCAAACCACCTCAGCAGTAGTGTAGATTTAATTGCTTTCTAGGTTGTTTATATTTTTAGATTTTAATTCATTTTCTTTTCGCTCAAATGTAATTAGTTAGCCTAATTTTGGTACTTAGTTGGAGTGAGAATTATGTGCATTCCATGTGGAATTGAAAACTCGTACTTAGGTACACTTTACTACTTGATACGGCCGGGTAATCTTGCCCGAGTTGCGTTTTGCGCACATCAAGAATGCTCGTATGCCGAACAGGGATGTTCCTCGCCCTGGTGGTCGGTCGTGCTCGGATCTTGGAACGATCCTCGGTATACTCGAGGACTTGATTGGTGAGTAGGTAGTTGCCGGCTTTGGTCGGCCCTTCGTTAGATGACCTGCCAGGTGGTGGTCCCCGGTAATGTCGAGCTGGAGGCCACGTGTTTGTTCCACATAGGAGGACCCAGGTCGGGTCCCTTCAAAACTTAGCTTCAAGTTCACAGCCATCTCAGCCTCCGAATTGCCCTAATGAGAAATATCTCCCGAAGCAACTCGAAAGACGGCATTTCAGCTACTAGTTGTTGTTAGTAGAAGTGAGAACATCACCGGTGAAGTTTTCTTGGATGATGGAAAGGGTATAAAGATGGGAGAGGATGGACAGAGGTGGACTTTGGTACGACTTAATAGCCAACTTACAGGAAATAGTATAAAACTCATAACAGAGGTCGTGAACAGAGAATTTGTTTCAAGTCAGAAGTGGATTGTAGAGAAGGTGACATTTCTAGGGTTGGAAAACGTTAAGAGGTTGGAAGGCTTCAGGTTAAGCCCTAATTTGGGAGCGAAACTTGGTAGGTGGGTAGGGGTAAGAGCAAAATTTGATACGAGTGGAAAGTTTTGTGTAGTGCAGATATCGGGCATGTCTCAGCTTATAGAACAAGAGTTTAGCTTAAAGTTGGATCTCAGTTGATGAAAAAGAGAATGCCAGCTTTGAATAAAAGTTTTATCATCTAGTACTCTCCTAAAAAATATTTATGAAAAATTTATGAGCTATTCCAAAATAGATGTGACAAAGTTTGAGTTGAATAAGTTGTTTATTGTTATTGGGAAATACATAGCCATCATTTTCCAAAATCCAAAGCTTTGGTGCAAGCAATGGTGACAACGTTGAATATTAGTAAGCAATGGTGTTAATTTTAAACTTGGTTGCGGAGATGACTGTGAATTTGAAAATCAAATGATGAATTTACTACATTAAATTTGGTGGGTTTTTAAAAATGAGGTGGGTTTACTAAAAAACTGGGGAAGAAGGTCTTAGAGTCATTTTTTAAACTCTACAGATTCAATTGTAAATTTTGATATAAGTTAAGTTTGAAAAAAAAATTATTTTAGTCCTTACAAAATGCATATGGGCAACTTAATAGTATTTTACTAACGTCATCCATCAAAAAGACTGTCGCTGTAAAAAATTAACACTCGTAGAACTCAAATTTGACAAAAAATTGTTAGAATACTATTACTTTGACCGGAAATTGTTAAGGGACTATTACTATGACCAGACTATGGTCAAGGGACCAATGGTGCGATTTGCCCTTGTTTCATTGTCAGGAGCCATAATTAACTCCCCCCCCCCCCACACACACTTTTTCATTCAGGCAAATGATATTACAAGGTAAAGCTTGTGATATTATTACAAGCTTTAGAACATCTCCGATGCTAATGTAGATGTGAAAGAATTTAGATGTCACTTAGGATTTACACCCTTTTTGAAAGGAAAAAATCTCTCCAATGCATAGGTGGATGATGAGTGTGGATATGATGTGACAACCAAATTTGTTCACATTGTGGATAACAATATCAATCTTTCACATTCTACTTGAGGGTGTAGATACATCATAGTCATTATTATTCTTTTTTAAAACTCTTTCTATTGGTTGTTATCTTTTCTTTTCTTTTTTATTTTATTTTTTTGTCAAAAATTATTTTTGTGGTGGGATGCATGCACATAAGATTAAATCCACATTTGTATTGAAGAGATCCATTTTGATTGAATGCGAATGAAGAGAAAAAAAAACACATATGATCTGTTAGATGATTAAATTGGTGATGATTTGGAGAGTCTGTGTCATTACAAAAAAAAAACATATTTCATCTAACGGTGTAGAAATCTAAGTAGATTTGATCTAACAGCACTAACACTAAAGTTAATAATAATATCACAAACTTTAACTTGTAATATCATACCTCTATTTTTTAAAAGCAAATCAGTACCTTTTCAAGAATTTCCATCGATTTTACTTTTAATACTAGTTACTTAGCCCGTGCTCCACACGGGTACAATGTGAGATACATTTTGTTTATAATAATAATATAATTTTTGGACATTATAATTGGATTGTTACACTCTTCAATTGTTATAATAATTTAATTTTTTTCTATTGTTACTAAAATTAAAAGTTTTTTTAATTAAATAATTTTAAAATCAACATAATTTTATAACTAATGTGAGATACATATTCTCTATTAGTAATAATAGTAAAAATATTTTATCTAAAGATATTTAAAACCAACATTTAACTTGATAATAATAGTAAGAGTCTTTTTGTTAAAAACTTTTAAAATTATTATTCATTTTTAAACAATGTGAAATGTTTGTTTTCGATTTCTATTGGTAATGAAAGTTTAATTCTTTTATTTAATGACTTTTAAAACTAACATCACTTTCTAACTATGTAGTATACATATTTTCTATTGGTAAGAATGATATTTTTGAAATCAACATCAATTTATAACCAATGTGAGATACATCTCTTCTATTAGTAATAATAATAGTTTTTTATCTAAAAACTTTTAAACAAACATCTTTTTTTAAACAATGTGGGATACATCTTTTTTATTGGCAATAACATAAAAATTCCATTATCTAATGAATTTTATAACAAATACTCATTTCTAAATAATGTGAGATACATTTATTTGTAACTAATGTGATATACATCATCTATTTTTTTTAAGTCAATAACACTTTTCTAATCAATATGAAATATTTCTCTTCTATTGGTAATAATGGTATGCTTTTAAAACCAGCATTACTCTTTAACCAATGTAGTACATCTCCTCATTTAGAAATAATAACAGAAGTCTTCTATCTTAATTTTTTTAAAATCAACATCTATTTCTAAACAATGTGGTATGCATCTCTTATTTTCTATTGATGATAAAAGTAGAAGTCTTTTATCTAAAGACTTTTAAAACCAACATCACCTTTTAACCAATGTAAGATATATATTTTTATTGGTAATAATTGTATTTTAAAACTAACATCTATTTCTAACAAATATGCGATATATCTTTTCTATTGGTATTAATAGTAAAAATCTTTTATCTAAAATTAAAATAAACATCAATCTCTAACCAATGTGAGTATACATCTTCTATTGATAATAATGGTAAAAGTCTTCTATTTAAAGACTTTGAAAACCAACATCACTTTCTAACCAATGTATGATACATCTTTTCTATTGGTAATAATAATATTTTTAAAATCAACATCAATTTCTAACCAATGTGAGATATTACTATTTTATTGGTAGTAATAGTAGAATATTTTGTAAACAATGTGAGATATATGTATTTATTCTATTTGTAATAAGAAGTTTTTAATTTAAAGACTTTTAAAACCAACATTTCTTTTTAAGCAATGTGACATATGCAGGGGCGGATTCAAGGCAAAGGCCACTAAGAACATCCAAACTCATCAACCTTTTAAACATTTATCCAGCATGTCACGTCATCAACTTAGAAACATTTTCATTTAAACATATTCCCTACACTCACATAAACCTTTAAAAAGCTTTATAGTATGGACCTACAACTAAATATAAGCCTTTTACCCCTCACTTTATTGGTATAAACCTTTGCAAATTGTCAAAAACTTTTTCACCAACTGGTACAAACTTTCAAGCCTTTCCTTAAAGTGCATTAGTGGGTATAAACCTTTTTGTTAGAATTGGACGCTTAGATAAGTGGCAGCCTTCTTTCATTCCAAGCCCAAATTCGCTCTGTCCCATCTCCTTTTGGTGACTTGCTCAACCGATTTCATTCTTACCTTTTCCACTCCCTTGGTTTTCTCCTTGATTAACTGTTGACCTATTATATATACTCCCTCATTCGACGCCCCTTGGTGCAGTGTGTGTGAGAGCAACAGCAACAGCCATCTTCTTCTTCTTATATATTATGTGGCTGAAGGCCCGTCCATCCTCTGTGATATAGTGAGTGAGTGAATGATTGGGTGAGCAAGTCCTCTTCTCTGACTGTCTCCTTCATTGTGATCGGATATTGTTGGCCGGACTGATTTCCGGTTGTCTCCTTCGTTGTGTTGTTGGACGGTGTTGTCAGACTGGTTTTTTGTGGCTCTATTTTTGGGTAATACTTATTAGTATTACAGTGGACTCTCTGGTGGACTTGGGTCGGTGAAAGGTGTCTGAGCCGAAGAGTTTGCAGCCTAGATCGTCGTGGTTAATAAAGGAAAGTCATGCTCGGGTCACGGTGTCATAGCAAAACTCTTCGTGTCCTTTCTTCCTTGTTCACTTTTAATTCCATTATTGTTGTTTCTTAACTAAGTTTTGCAGGAGCTCGGTGTATTCGTAATTTTAACGGTGAACAATATCTATTGGGTTATATTGGTTCGGTTTATCGTTAATAGCTTAGTAAAATCTGTAACTAGGCTGTTATTTGTTAGAGGATGTATTTTTGTTTAATTTAAAAGTGTTGTTTTGTGTACGAATTGTTCCGGGTAGTGTGGTACATATCCACAACAGTGGTATCACGTTCTGTACCGTAAAATGGTAGAGCCTCCTTCGATCAAAAACAGTAACTCTAAAAGTTTATTGGGTGAGCTTCTTTCATCTCGAAATAATTACGCTTTTTTTCTAGTATTATTGATTAAATCCGTGTTTAATCTGCTGGTAGAAAAAAATTGTCCCATAGTTATTTTGCTTGATTGTTGCTCTATTTAAACTGCCACTGTTTAGTTGGGATTTGTTTCCTTGAATTTTTTTGGTGATTAAAAAATCTTATTTCAAAACTTCTTATAAATTATGATCTGGTTTGATTGGTTGATTTTGTGTTGTTTCTCAAAATTGGTTCTTCATCTAATTATAGTTTGGAACCTTTTAATGGGAAACTGATTTTTCTATGTGGCAAAAAAAGATGAAAAACATTTTAATTAAAAAAAATGTTTTCAAGGCCATAACTTTAAAATATGCTAAAGACACTTATGAAGATGTCATAACTGAAATGGATGAATCTGCTTACTCCTCAATTATCTTGAATTTGTCCAAAACGGTTATTCAGAAATGTGGTGAACATGCACATGCTAAGAGTCTTTGGGAAAAATTGGAACAAATTTATTTTGGAAAAACATTGCCAAGTAAAATTTATCTCCTAGAATTATTATTTTTTCAATTTTAAATTGGATCTTAGCAAAGATATGGAAGACAATGTTGATGCTTTTAGCAAGTTGGTTGAAGATATAAAACAAACTGGTGATGAACACATTGATAATTATTCTTCGATTGTGCTTTTAAATGTTATACATGATTCTTATGTTGACGTGAAATCTGCTATTAAGTATGGTAGGGACAAGATCACACTTGATACGATGATAACCAGTTTAAAAGGCAAATAATTGGATTTGAAAGCTAACAAGGGTAAATCAAACACCGTTGAGGTTCACATGGTGAGGAGTAGGACGCTTGAGAGAAATAATGGTCATAAGCATAATCATAATCAAAACCAAAGAAATAATTAGAATTCTGGAAATAAGAGTAGAAGCAAAAGTAGGTCAAAATCAAGAACTAAAGGTAGGAAGTGTTACAACTGTGGTGAAATTGGACATTTTAGGAAAGATTGCCCAAATCCTAAAAAGAAAAATTTGAATCAACAAAGTTTTTGTAATTTGGGCTCTGCTAGTGAAGACTGTGGTGATGTTTTTATGGTAACTGATTTATTTGAAAATGTTGTTAATTATATTCATACCATGTCTGCTTGCGAAAATGAATGGTTAATTGACTCTGGATGCACTTATCACATGTCACCATTTAAAAAACTTTTTTTGTTCTTACAAGAGTTTATAAAACAGTTTTGTTTCTTTGGCCAATGAGAAAAAAGAGTTCTATAGCTGGAATTGGTGATGTATGTTTGAAATTTAATTCAAGAAACACTTTTACCTTGAAAAATATTCAACATGTGTTTGATTTATGTAATAATATAATTTTGTGTGCATCTTTAGAAGATGATGTGTTTAGAGGGTAAGTGGGAAAAAGGAATGATGAAAATTCTAAAGGGATCTTTAGTTGTCGTTAAGGCTGAAAAACGATGTAACTTGTATGTTTGTTATGTCATGCCTATTTGTCTTGATCATAACTTTGTTAATCTTATTAAAGAAGATAAAACAAGTTTGTGGCATAAAAGGCTTGGACACGTGAGTAGTAAGGGTCTTTAAATTTTGAACAAAAATGGATTTTTTGGAAAAGATAAAATTTCTAATTTGCCCTTTTGTGAAACTTGTGTGATGGGCAAACAAAAACGTGTTAATTTTCCACATTCCCAAAACGTGCACTTGATTATATACATACTGATGTGTGGGGTCCTACTACTGTGCCCACTCATGGTGGAAGTCGTTACTTCTTGTCAATCATTGATGATTTTTCAAGGAATGTATGGTTGTTTTTAATGAGAAACAAATCTGATGTGTTTGAAAATTTCAAAAACTAGAAAACTTTGATTGAAAACCAAACTGGTCTTAAAATCAAGAAATTTCAAACTGATGATGGGTTAGAATTCTGCAACTTTGAAATGGATAAATTTTGTGTTGAAAATGGAATTGAGAGGCACAAGATTGTGCCTTATAATCTGCAACAAAATGGTGTTGCAGAGAGAATGAAAATAGAACCCTATTGGAATGTGTTAGGAGCATGTTAGCCTCCTCGGGTCTCTCCAAAAAGTTTTGGGGAGAGGCAATTTTGAATGCCGCCTATCTCATTCAATAAGTCTCCTTCCGTCCCTTTGCATGGTAGATGTCCAGAAGTAGTGTTTTTTGGTAAAGAAATTGATTTTTCAAACTTGAGAATTTTTAGTTGTGCTATTTATGCTCATAGGAAATTTGATAAACTTGAACCTCGATTTATGAGATATGCCTTCTTGGGTTACCCCGAGGGTGTGAAAGAATACCAGTTATGGTTAAGAGACGAACTGGGATTTAAAGTGATAATAAGTAGGGATGTTGTGTTTAATGAAAATGAATTTCCGTGCTTAAATGTTCCTATTGAACATGTTGAACCTATCCCTCCCCCGGCTCCCATTATGGTGGAGCATCTCTTAAGATCTAATGATGCTAGTTCAAATGTGCAGCTTGAAATTGAGAATTCTAAAAATTTGTATGAATTTGATGAAAATGTGAATTTTGAAAATGATCATGATAATAATAATTTTGAAAATGTTGAACCTAATGAGCAAAATGAAGTTGAAAATGAACAAAATGAAATGCCTATAATGGATGAATTGCATGACTATCAACTTGTTCGTGAAAGACCTAGACGCATTGTTAGGCAACCCTCGCGTTTTGATGATTTTACTTCATTTGTGTTTAGTGTGTTTGAGTCCATTGATAATACCGAGCCTAAAACATTTAATCAAGCCTTGAAATCTGCAAACTATAATGAGTGGATTAATGCTGTGAATGATGAAATGAATTCCTTACATGTTAATCAAACTTAGACCTTAGTGCTTAAGCCGAAAAGTTGTTCTGTTGTTGTTTGTAAGTGGTTCTATAAAGTCAAGAATGAATCTGATTGAGTTAGATTGATTTAAGGCTAGATTAGTGGCTAAGGGTTTTACTCCAAAGGAAGGTATATACTACACTTAAATCTTTGCTCCGGTAGTTAAGTTCACAACTGTTAGGATTATGTTTGCATTGACAGCTCAATTTGATTGGGAATTGAAACAAATGGACGTAAAAACTACTTTTTTGTACGGTGATTTAGATGAGAAAATCTATATGCGGCAATCCGAGGGTTATGTGGATAAACAAATTCCTGATTATGTGTGTTTTCTTAAAAAGTCCTTATATGGCTTAAAACAGTCTCCTCGCATGTGGAATCAATTTTTTGATCAATGCATGTTTGATTTAAAATTTAGACGGAATGCGTATGGTCATTGTCTTTATTTTACGAATGATAGGAATGTGCTTGTTTTCTTGCTTATATATATAGATGATATGCTTCTTATTAGCCTATGTCCCAAATCGGTTGAAGTTGTTAAAAATTGCTTAAGTGCTAGATTTGACATGAAATATTTGGGTGATGCTAACAAGATTCTTGGCATGAACATAATTAGAGATCATAAATCCTCAATTGTTTACTTAAATTAGATTTCATATGTTGAAAAGATTTTGAATAAATTTTCTATATTAGATGTCGATTCTGTAGATGTCCCCCTTGCTGCCCACTTTGTGCTTAGTAAAGAGCAATGTCCTAAAAAACAATTTGAAATGAATCAAATGAGTAAAATCTCGTATTCTAATGTCATAGGTTCCATTATGTACTTGATGGTAAGTACACGCCCCAACAAAGCTTATGCCATTAGTTGTCTTAGCCGATATATATCGAACTTGGGTTTGCCCCATTGGCATGCCGTTAAGTGGTTGTTGTGGTACTTGAAACACTCTTTGAACTATGGTATTAAATTCTTCAAATCTGAAAATGGTGTTAAATTGGTTGGGTATGTTGACTCGAATTATGTCAATGATAGAGATCATATGAAGTTTACCACATCTTATGTGTTCACACGTTGTGGGTCTTGCATTAGTTGGAAGTCTCAATTGCAATCCGTTGTGGCCTTGTCCACAACCGAGGCTGAGTAGATAGCTATAACCGAATCAATTAAAAAAGCACTTTGGCTAAAAGGCTTAATTTCTGAAATCAGTTTTTTGAAAGAAAAAGTGGTAGTATTTTCGGATAGTCAAAATGGTATTCAAATGTGTCAAATACCAGTTTTTCACGATAAAACTAAACGTATTGATGTTCACTTTCATTTCATCTGTGATGTTGTTGCTAAGCGCATTATTTACTTGGATAAAGTTGATACTAGCTTAAACCCTGCAACTATGGGCACCAAGTGCCTTCCAATTAAAAAAATTTCTAAACTGCTTGAAAATTTTGATGTTGGATACCGGTGATCCCGGTAATTAAGGTTGTTCCATTTTCTTGTGATTTCTCGAAAAATTCCATGGTTGTTCTTTGTGAGCAGCTTTGGTGACTTGATTGATTCTGCTTTCCGCTTTATGAATTAGTTAAGTATTTAATTTATGCATCTTTGTGTGTGCTAGAAATCTTTTCCCTGCCTTGTTCTTACTTTGTATTGGATCAAGTGCAAGGATAGACGATGATAAAACTTTTCTTAAAATTTGTCCTTGTGAGTCCATGTATATGAACCAACACTTTTTCCAATGTGAAGAATGTTAGAATTAGAGGCCCAGATAAGTGGCAGCCTTCTTTCATCCCAAGCCCAAATTTGGTCTGGCCCATCTCTTTTTGGTGACTTGCTCAACCGGTTTCATTCTTACCTTTTCCACTCCCTTGGTTTTCCCTTGATTGACTATTGACCTGTTATATATATTCCCTCCTTCGGTGCCCCTTGGTGTAGTGTGTGTGAGTGCAACAATAGCAGCCCTCTTCTTCTTCTTCTATATTCTACGACTGAAGGCATGTCCTTCCTGTTTCTATGGCCACTGCTCCAACATGATAGCGGAGCTTCACACTTTCTACCATGGCATTCTTTGGCTTCATACCCATAACTACTTTGATGTTACAATTGAGACTGATTCAAAGGCCCTCTATGATTTCCTTTGTAATGGTCATTCCCCACCGTGGGAACACACTTATATTTTTAGAAACATTTCCCGTATCCAAGTCCGCCAGACGATTCTCTTTCAGTCATTGCTATTGAGAAGCTAACAAGGTCGCGGACAGCTTGGCAAATTTAGCATGTGACTCTCAGTCAGATAAGGAATTTTCGTCTATTTATGTCATTCTTCAATTTACGTGCAGTCTTATTTCTTTAGATGTTAGTCAAACTCCTTATGTTCGTATCTCTTAATTTTCTCTTTTGTAATTTTCTTTTCGATGTTAGGCTCTTCAATCCTCCCATCTATAAAGGTAAGGCTGGTTGTCCCCCTCAAGTTTGTACCTTTTTCTTTTTATTAATAAAATCTTACAGGGTGCCGTCCCTGTTTCCCTAAAAAAAAGGCCCGTCCTTCCTCTATGATATAGTGAATGAGTGAATGATTGGGTGAGCGAGTCCTCTTCTCCGATTGTCTCCTTCATTGTGATTGAAGATTGTTGGCCGGACTGATCTCCGGTTGTCTCATTCGTTGTGTTGTCGGACGATGTTGTCGGACTGGTTTTTGGGGCTCTATCTTTGGATAATACTTGTTAGTATTATAGTGGACTCTCTGGTGGACTTGGGTCGGTGAAAGGTGTCTGAGCCGAAGAGTTTGTAACTTAGACCTTCGTGGTCAATGAAGGCGAGTCGTGCTCGGGTCACGGCGTCATAACAATACTCTTCGTGTCCTTTCTTCCTTGTTCATTTTTAATTCAATTATTGTTGTTTCTTAACTATGTTTTGCAGGAGCTCGGTGTATTCGTAATTTTAAATGTGAACAATATATATTGGGTTGTATTGTTTCGGTTTATCGTTACTAGCTTAGTAAAATCTGTAACTAGGTTGTTATTTGTTACAGGCTGTATTTTTGTATAATTTTAAAGTATCGTTTGTTGTTTCGGGTAGTGTGGTACATATCCACAACACTTTTCAAAAGGTTTATACCACATTTTAAAAACATTTTGCAATGGCACTACGGCTGCCCTAAGGCAACCGCCTTAGGCCCATAATTTTAGGGATTGTGTATATAGTAGTTTTATAATTTTTTTGTTAATTATATATTTACTCCATTAATGAGGCCTTAAAAAAGGAAGCAATTCTCTTTCCTTCATTAAGTATAACAACCAGTAAAATTGAAAATTTTCCATATTTTGGGATTTGAAAATTAAGAAAAAAAAACTTTCCAACTTTAAAACAAATTGACTTTTGATTAAAATTGTTCACGTGTTTAAGTTAGACCTCTACCAAATCCACACCTCTTTCAATTTGTCGATCTCTTTTGCTCTTCCGTGACTGTTGTCTTCACTTCTTCCATTCCTTCCACATATACCTGATAATTCTTAGTTCTTCAATCTTCTTTCTCCTTCCACCAAGCAAATAGAGAAATTTCAATTTTCAAATATGCTACTACCAACCAAGTATCAAAATTCACACATCTTTAAGTACAAGCACAATCTCAAAGACTCAAACTTGAATCAAGATTCAAGAAAGCTTCAAACAAGGAAAAAGCAAAATTGCCACAACATGTAAAGCTTCAAAGTTCAAACCAACGTAAAGCAAATCAAGTTCTATCGCTCTGTTTATTTAGATCATTTTACTTTATTTTGTTTGAATAGTTTAAATTATAATAGTATTTTATTTTGTGTGCTTAAATTTAATTTGAAATTATGTCATGTAGAAAATCTGAATCTAGAAGGAACAAAATAAAAAAGAAAAGAAAAACTAAAGAGTTTATTCAATCACAAAAGAGAGCTCTTGATAAATTAGTCACTTTTAAAAAACAAAATAGAATAGAAACCTTAGTTGAAGATCAAGTTAATGGAAGTAAAGCAGAATTTGGCCTAAATTTTGCTCTTCATGCACTCTTGCTTTAGACCCTAATTTAGGTAGAGCCATCCCTAGAGATACATATCTTTTATTAGTAATAAGAGTTGAAATCTTTAATATAAGACTTTTAAAGATTAACATCTCTTTCTAAACAATGTAAGATATATCTCTTTTATGGTGATAAAAGTATAAAATACTTTGTAACCAATGTGAGATACATACATCTAATTCTATTTGTAATAAAAGTCTTTAATCCAAAAACTTTTTAAACCAAAATTTCTTTTTAAACAATGTGAGATATATATAATTTATTGGTAATAAGAATATAATGACTTGTTTGGTAGTCGGACAAGGATAAGCAGTATTATTAATCACAGTACTATTAGTCCCTTCGCTATTAATCCTCACTTATATATCGGAGGTAGTTTTGAGATTATAAATGTTAATCCCAATTTTTTTTAGTGAGGGCCCTAATAATACCACCCTTCCCCTTGGTATTAATAGTGAAGGGATAATGACTTTATCCGGATAACTCGTGCTATTATTCCCGATCACCTATTGCGTACCAAACATCAGACAACTTGGCTAATTAATCATATCTGACCTTAATCGACTACCAATCGTCACCTAAGTCTTTAATATAAGACTTTTAAAAACTAGCATTTCTTTCTAATCAATATAAGATACATCTATTTAATGGTGATAAATGTAGAAATCTTTTATCGAAAGACTTTCAAACTAACTTCAATTTATAACCAATGTAAAATACATGTTTTCTATTGGTAATATTAGTAAAGATGTATTTCATGTTGGTTATAAATTGATTTTGGTTTTAAAAGTCATTATATTAAAAATCACACATTTTATTACTAATAGAAGAGTTATATCTCACATTTGTTTGAAAGTAATGTTGGTTGTAATTTTTTTTATAGATAAGAGTTCTACTATTAACAATAGAAGATGGTGAATATTAGAGATTAATATCCCATTATATATTAATTATTAATAAGTATTATTAATAGGAAATAGTTGAGAAACAAAGAGTCACACATAAATGTTTGAAAATGTTTGAGAATGAAGATTTATCTAAAAGAGAGTGAGGTGACACAACTATAGTGCTCCTCACCAACTTTATATATATATATATATATATATATATATATATATATATATATATATATATATATATATATGTGTGTGTGTGTGTGTGTGTGTGTGTGTGTGTGTGCATTTTATTACAAAATGACGACTATACCCTTAATGAACTAAATATGTGCACCAAAGTAACGATTCATGCATCAAGATGCACAAAACTTAATTGTGATGCATGATTTGATGTATGATTATGTGCATCGCGATGCATGATTCCAATTGTGCGATGTTAAATCGATGCATTGCGATTCAAAAAGGTATGAAAGAACCAAATTTTATTTGAGCATTTCATCAAACAGTTGCAAGTATAACAACTTTTGATTACTTGAAATATATGTGTGTTAACAATTATAAACCCAAAAAAATAGTGAAGATAACATTGTTATACATAAAATCCTAGCAATATTAATAGAAAATTCACTTAAAAAAAAAAAGAATTTCAATAAGAAGCCCATAGAGATTGATCTACGGAAGGAAGACATCAGATAGTAGTCATTAATCACTAGGAAGACAAGTTTAGCATTCAATCAGTCGGACATAGAGGAGAAAGCTAGAAAGTCTTTTTTTTCTCTCTCAGTAAGATGGTAGAGCTGAGAGCTCCTTCCTCTCCCCTATGGTTGAGTTTCATTTATATCATCGGTAACATAAATTGGTTGAGCTCGCCAAAGATTGATTAAATTACTTTCGTCAGCGAAAGAATTTGAGTAGGTAGAAAAAGAGTGGGCGATCTGGTTAAGAAAAGACAGACATTTTAAGAACAATTTTATGAAAGAGTCTTTTACCGATTAAAAAAATATCAACTAACATCTTTTTTCTTTTTTTCGACTAACGAGAAGTCTAGAATGATAAATATTGACCTCATAAACTATATACCGTGGATTGTTTGGTTGAAGTCAAAATAATTATTTGTTAAAAAAACTTGAAAATTAGTATTCGTATATTTCATAAAGGATGAAATGAAGACAATCAAATATTTATTAATGAATAGTTGTCTTCATGTTTAAAAAAAAACGCTTAAAATTTTAGCTTTTGGCTTTGACTGTGCTTAGTTCAAACATTTTAAATATGATTTTCTAGTTCAAAATAGCTATATACCGTTGATTGTTTGGGTGAAGTCAAAACTCGACTCAATATGATTTAGTCGAGTGCATGCTTAGTTCACTTTCTAGTTTCTAGCTAAGCCATGCCCCCCCCCCCCCCAAGTTGCACACCACAACTTGGGTTCTACGGTTCTACCCACATCCCTGCATTTCCTTACATACTTTCCTAAAGTAGTTATTTAATAAAACTTAGCGTTTGAAATAACCATTAAGGTTTCGTGGTGTAGTTGGTTATCACGTCAGTCTAACACACTGAAGGTCTCCGGTTCGAACCCGGGCGAAGCCATCTCTTTTTCTGGAAGTTTTTACACCAGTTACCCACATTTTAGCAGCCTAGCCAGATCACAGATTTGAGAAACTTTTTTTTCATGCTAGTTCTATGCAGTCGAAGCAATCTTTTTAACCATAAGATCAATTGCTTGGAAAACTAAAATCATAATATAAGAATCAATTTCCATAATCTTGTTTTTATCGATCATCATTATTAGTGGACAGTGGACACGCTAACTTTGAATTTTAAAATGCTTTCGCAGTTGAGTCTTTGTGATCCCATTATGAAGTATGAACCTCAATCTAAATACTGAGATAAATTGTTGCAAATTATCCAACATAAATTCTCAGTATATAAAAGTAACGAGTGTGTGCAATTTTTGTGTTGTACAATAGAAATTAATCATCATCATGGATAGATAATCAAATCAAACTACAACTCCAGAAGCCATCAAGATACACAAGTTTTTGGAGACTTGTCAATTAACAAATTTCAAGGGTCTCATCATCACGTTGTCTTCATGATCCAGTATCTGCATTTATGCAAACAAGGAGTATAAGTTATACAAAATAAAAGGAAGACTAAAATAACGGTTAGGTCCATGAACTCAGTTGGACTGTAAGTGGGTTGTGCTTCATTGTCCATACAATCAATTTATGTTTCTTCAAAACAGAAAGACACTCACTTTATTTACCTTTTCAAGAAAAAAATTATTATCGACTAGACACCAACTTTGATATTGCTATAGACTTTCGAAAAAGTTTTCACGCTTCATTGTATGCTAACTTTATTTTTTAATTGCAACATCAAAAGTCCTTATTCCTCATTACTTTTCGTATGGAATTAGCTTCACTTAAAGAATGAAAACGAGAGGAAAGAAAGCGGCTGATGAAAATGTACAAAAATATAATATAAGGAGCTTACATGGCAATGATAGACGTATCCAGGCTCCACGGTTGCATCGAATGGGTACGATGCATTCGAATGTATAAATGAAAATCGGACAAGTATTTTTGTTACGTAACCTGGAGTCATCTTGTACACGTTCTTCCACCCTTTCTCGTGTGCCAGCACCTTCAATTTTTTGCCTTGTGCATACTTGCTTATGTTGCACTTAAGTGCATCATTGATTTTAGTCATGCATTCTTTGAACTCGTCCATGTTAACCAACTCGGTTTGATCCAACACTACAAACAGACCCAAATGGATATGCAATGGGTGGTTATCTTCAGTTAGGTTGATTACGTTCCAAATCTCTGAGGTCCCCACCTTAGGCAGCTCCGTCACGGGCTGGTCGTATGATTTCCCGTTAATGTACAGATGTGTAGGTTCGTCAGCGGGGCTAGTGTACTCATACATAGCAATGTAACGAGTCAGCGCAGCAGCTGATAAGTCGGGTGAAGGGTATTTGATCAATGTTTTGGGAACCCGTGATGAATCTAACACACGATGGGGCTTGATTATGAATTTCATGACTTTGCTATTACCTTTATTGACCGGGTCTCCGGATGGATAAGGGTACGGAGCGCCGTTGCCTAAGATGGCTGAATCAGATTTTGATTTTGAAAAGTCAACAACCACGTCAGCAATCTCGGATGGAGCCAAGAGAATCTCCTTAACCATCACCGGCCGTTCATTATAGGTTGAATCCGAACCCACGTGGATAAATCCAAGGCCATTGGTGAGGTAGAATCTGAAAAACCTAGCATTGCTTGCATTGATAATACGAAACCGATACTTTCTCCGTTTGACAATCATGCGAGGCCAAGCCTTGCCATTGACGATGATGGCATCTCCAAAATATTCAGGCTGCCATTGCGGGTGTATGGAGGGGTTGTTTCCGGTAGAATTCATATAAATCGAACCGTCGGTGCGAAAGCCACGATCAAAGATGACAAGCGGACGATCGAATTCATCGCTGGTTGGTAGTCCAAGTGCGACCTCAACATGAGGGTGACGTATGATGTAAGGCCCGAGTAAGCCAGCAAGAATGTTGACTCTGGTCAACCCCATGGCATGATCGTGATACCATAAGTTTCCAGGGTGTTGGTGGTTGTGGTAGTGATATAGTTTCTTGGTCCACTTGGGCCCTCGCTCTTTGAATCGAGCGGTGAACCATGAGTGGGAATGTCCATCGCTCTCTGGTTCGTCGATACCACCGTGGAGGTGGACAACAGTCGGAACTCCTTTCTTAGTCGAAGGTATGGCCGTTGGTATGGTTGGATCCCACGGTAGTATGTGTTTTGAAGGGAGGTAATTTTTCCATTTCACGTAAGTGTCAACTCCATGGACCGCCTCAATTGTTGGACCGGGGACTGTTGCTGTGTGCTTGGATGTACCGTAGGCAAACACCTCTGTTGGAGGGAGATCCCTGTGGAATTTCTGTGATTGCAAATTTGCAATAAGCAAAAAATATAAATAAGTAAATTAATACATATATACATACATACATTTATAAATAATAAATAAAGACTCCATTATTAACACGAGTGGAAAGTTCAAACAACCAAACATCAACTGAAGAAAATGTTATATACTTTAAGTCACATGTAAAGCTACTCAATTATACGAGAACACAAAAGGGAGCTACACTATATTACGATGATGTCCTTTTGATAGAGGGAGAGTTGGTGAGATTAAAATGAAATAAAGTCTAAAATTGCACAATAAATTACTAAATCACTCAAGATAAAACGACTCATAATCTCTTAAAATTGTGCTAATATTACAGTCCCTCTGTCATAAATTAGGTGTCTTAGTATCTTTTTTTTCTGCAAAATTACAAAATTCACCTTTCAGATCCATTATCTCTACAAATGTGGATACTAGAAACATTCATATATAAATTGTACTTCCCCCTTCCTAAATAAGAGTCGACGTATAAATATATTTTAAAAAACTAATTGTACGTTAGTACATTTTAAGGGCTCGTTTGTTGTGGCTGATCGCTTATGACTTATGGCTGATAGCTTAAGCTGGTGGCTGAATGACTTGTGGCTGATTGTATGAAAGACTATTTGTTGCAGCTGTTGAAAAATTGCTTATGAGTTGTTATAATTATTTGTTTAAAAAAAACTTGAAAATTAGTATTCATATTTTTATGTATATTTCATAAAAGGATGAAATGAAGATAATCAAATATTTATTAATGAATAGTTGTCTTCATGTTTAAAAAAAAAAAAAACCAAAAAAACTTAAAATTTTCGCTTTTTGGTTTTGACTTTTCAATGCATAAAGGATATTGTACTTTACTTATTGACTTTTAGCTTGTAAGTTAAAACAAACAGTCTAAATATGACTTTTCAAAAGCCAAAAAACAAAAATCACTCTAAATAAATTGCAACAAACGAGCACTAAATCATCGTTTAGATTATATTCCCTCCATTTCAAAAAATAAATCCACTATTGAATTTTGGAATGTTAAAGCAACTATATAATATAAATATAATTACTCCCTCCGTCCCTAAATTATCGTCCTCCTTTCTTTTTCGTCCGTCCCAAAATAATTGTCCACTTTGAAACTTACTTTTTTAGAACATCATTTTTACCACTTTACCCTTACTTTTTCACCCTACTTTAATTATGGGCCACATACACATGGGCTTTAAAGGAAACTACACATTAAACCAATATTAATAATCCAGTCAAATAGGTTTTCTTAAACGGTGCGCCGAGACAACCAGGACAATAAATTAGAGACGGAGGGAGTACTATATATGCTCGAGCATGTTAGCACTGATGTTCTACTCTAATGAGTAATGATTATATATAACTTAATTAATTAGTAGAGTTTTCAAATAGTGACACTTTTGGGTGGAACAAGGACAATAAGTGCTATTTTAAATATGTCTTTTAATTTTTGAAAAGTCATATTTAAAGTGTTTGTTTTAGTTTATAAGGTAAAAACAAATAAATAATGTATAACACCTTTTATGCATTGAAAAGTCAAAGCCAAAATTTTAAGTTTTTTTTTTTTTTTAAACATGAAGACAACTATTCATTAACAAATATTTGAATCTCTCAATTTCACCCTTTATGAAATATACATAAAAATATAAATACTAATTTTTAAGTTTTTTTTTTAAAATAATTATAACAACTCATAAGCAGCTTTTCAACAACTGTAACAAACAGTTTATTATACAATTAAGCACAAGTTATTCAGCCACCAGCTTAAGCTATCAACCATAAATCATAAGTTATCAGCTACAACAAACGAGCCCTTAATAGCTTTCGGTTGGACATATCAGTTTTAAGTTTTAAACATTTACCTAGAAACTGCCATATATAGTGGAGTATTATTCTTCAACCATTTATGGCCTCCTCAAATAAAAAAATCAAGATATGAATTAATTTCCCAATCAACCAAAGATATGTGTTAACGAATCAAATTATGTTACGAGTGGAATGATTTCCTCCATCAATTAATTATAGCGTCAAAGGAAATATGTAACTTTTTCCATATATCATTTTCAAAAACTAACTGTTATATAAGAATTAAGATGTTACGGGGTAATAATCACTAAAATTACTTTATTCTTATCGCTTTCAAAGGTACATATTAGTGAGAGAAAAAAAAGTACTTGTGGGAATAGAATAATCTTAATCATTATTAAGAGCTTAATTATACACGACAAGATTTGAAATGAAATCCTTTCGCTTGAAAACACGCAAAAAGACCAAATCTACTCTAGAATACAACCGCCACCAGAAGAACGGAGCAAGAACAAGAAAATAGACTACTTTTATTTAACTTTTATGTAACAAGAGAAAATATATAACTAATTAAATATTCCATCCGTTTCAAATAAGTTTTGTCTTATCTTAAAAGTCGTTCTAGTTTTCCATGCTTATTTTACCTAATTTATATCGTAAGACGGAGCTTCATTTTCTAAAAGTTTATTTATCAATATACAATAAATCGGATAAAGATAATTTATGTTATAAAAAATATAAATAAAATCGTTTTATCCAAGGTTTTTGCTTTTAGTATTTACTGTGCCGAAATAGTTTCTTGTAACTTAACGAATCATTCAGCTAGGGGACATACTGTGAGTGTCGATAGTTGAAAGAGAGTAAAAATAATCTAGAAAAAGTCACATGCCTGCCACAGGCTTATAAATTATGGAAAAAAAATTAATTTCCGGGGGGCCTCGTGCTCGTGCAAGAAGATAATTTTGTGGAGGTAAATAATAACAGGGGTGGACCTCGTTTATCACATCACATTCACGGGACTTGTCGGTATAGAACAATATAACAACTTTAAACAAAATTCAAATCAAGAAGATTATTTGGTAAATAAAGAAAGAGAAATGAGAAATTACGTACCCATTTCTTGTGAAACATGCCAATTTTGAGAGACTTAGAAACAGGGTCTCCATTTAAAACATCGTAACCATATATTCTTGGCATATCAGGAAGCTCATCGACAAACATCTCCAACTGGGTTGGGCCTAGTAGCTTCTCCTTCCCCCATGTTTTCAACACAAGTCCCCCAAACAATACTATGGAAATAAGATATTGGTACATAAAACTTCTACCGATCCTGTTCATCGTTAAGGGTGCATGTAAGAGAGAGAAGAAGAAGAAGAATGTAGAGAGAGAGAGAGAGAGAGAGAGAGAGAGAGAGAGAGAGCAAGTCACATGAAGAAGAAGAATCAGAAGATTTGTGGAATACAAGAGGGTATGTGGGGTAGCTGTATTTTTTTGTCTAATGCCAATGAAGGGGGTAACTAGTCTAAATTGTCCTCAAATTGCTTAGTGTGAAAATTTGGCCATGTTTGCACACAACATTGATTTTATGTTTCGTGATATTCTTTTCTAATTTTTTACTCCCTCCATTCCGGCCAAAAAATCTTAATTTAAAAGTTAATTTTTTAAAAAGAAAATAATACTTTTAATAGTTTATTAATAAAAAAATAATACTTTTAAGTCTTAATTTTTTAAAATACTCTTTAAGTAAAACCTCTAAAATAAATAGTGGACACGGAAGGGAGGAAATATCTTTTAATATATAGGGTGTGTTCTGTAATTCTAGATTTTTATTTGTAATAACCGAAAAAAGTAAGAGAGAGAGAGAGATAATACAAAATTTAAAATCAAAATCTATAAGTTCTGTAAGAATAACTTTTTCTTTGTGTTTTGTAATATTTTTTGTGTTTTTCATATTTTAATTTAATGATTCTATCTTTTTTTTTCACTCTAATTTTATCTTATGTGGATCTCTCCAATACAAATGTGGATTTAATCTTATGTGACATGCATCCCACCACTAAAATAATCTTTGATAAAAAAAATAAAAAAATAAAAAAAAAAAATAAGAGAACAACCAATAGAAATAGTTTAAAAGTAATAATAATGATTATAATGTATCCACACTTTCAAGTAAAATGTGAAAATTTGACATTGTTATCCATAATGTGAACAAATTTAATTATTACATCATATTCATACTCAGCATCTCCATTTGCATTGGAAATGTTTTTTCTTTTAAAAATGACGTAAATTCTAAGTGACATTTAAATTCTTTCACATTCATATTAGCATTGAAGATGCTCTTACTTTTGATTTAATAATTATAAAATAAAAACCATAATTACAAAAGGCAATGAGAACACAACAAGTGTCACAATTTTGCGCGGTCGATCTTTCCAATAAAATTACAAATATTGAAAAGCTGATATTTATTTAGGCCATTAGGCTTCTTTCTCTTATTACGCCTATATGTCACTTTCTCTTTATATTCCCTATTTTATAGTCATCGACGAAATTCCTGAAATGAAATAGTATTAGTGACAATCACGTTTGAAGATATATTAATTTTAATTTTTGATCTTGCAGAAGATTTAATATCCAGACAGCAAAAAAAAGTATGAAATTATAAGGGAGAGTGTTATTGTCTTCTTTATTTGAATTTTTTTTTATGTAATACGAGCTCACATTGCTGTCAAATATAAATTTACTTTTTTGTTCTATCAATAAAGTAATTTATTTGAGTCTGTTTATGTTCACCTCAACTTAATCTGTTTTTCTAGACAAGTCCAAGAGCACATCCACTGTAGTAGACCTACGCATGTGAGAAATACTCTCTCCGTCTCAAAATGAATATATATTTTTTATTTCTAATCGTTAACAAAAAATGACGCTTTTTTTTTTTACTGAAGAAGTACTTGTGTTGGGGATTTTAAGCCATTTTTTTTGCCATTTTTTTTAAAGTTAAGTTAATAAGTTTATGAATTTCTAAATCTACCAATGCTATGTTCAACTTTTTTTTTGGGAAAGCATGCAATATTAAATTTAAGGGAGAGACTATTTCCACTACATTTTTTGTTTATCTACTACATCCTTAATAATTATATCAAATAAATACATTTTTGGACAAAATTTTCTCTTAAGTACTTGTCTATTTTAAGTTGACTAATCAAGTTACTTTCCTAATTACCTTTTAATGTATCCAAAATAATGGATATTTGGCTCAATCTATCCATGATGTAATTAAGACCCAAACATGTGAAAGAAATTAAGAACAACCATGAACTACGCAGGGGCTTTCCCTACAAAAGCACTCTGGTGTGATAATCAGTAAACCAACAAACACATATATATTTTGAGAGAGTTTTTGTCTTATAAAATTGTGAACGCACCTCTCCCTTTATTGTAGAAGGGTTTATATAGGGCCAGTCTTGAGGGCTGGGACGTGGATATTAACTGCACAAGCGTGAAAGACGAGCACATCCATGGCCACGTACGGAATGTGGAGGTAGATTTCCTGGCATTAACTATTCATATTCTGGACGATCGTTACCATATAACTGGACAGGCTAGCCACGCTCGCTGAGACATCTGTCTGCTCGCTACAATCTTGGCCCCCAGACGACGGACAGGGGGCTACTTGCTTGGTATGTCAGGGGTGGGTCGTCAAACCTCCAAATATTATTTTCCTATTTTCGAATACTAGTATACAACAAGCAAAGTCGAATCCACTGGGAACGGGATTAATTTATTTTGAGTGATTGACAAGAAAATTAAAAAGGGGTGGGGGGTTTGATTAATTTATCTAACAACTAAATTATGTGATTAACTAATTTAACTAGGAAAATTATGAAAAAAAAATAAAACAGGAACAAGCGTAAAACACGTAAATAGATTAAGGAAATAACAGTATGAGAAAAACTCTGACTCAAGGGTCGGTACACTCAATTACGTCGTCGATCATAGGCTAAAAATTTATATTTTCCTGCAATTCAAGCATTCAACCAATGACCTATTATGATAGCCATAACAAGTCTAGCTCGTGTTTTCCTAATTTAATTGACCAAACCCAGCATCAGGTCAAAACTTATCGTTAATCAACTGGCCAAGATAGCGTTCCATATTGATTAAAAATAGCATTACACACTTTGAAAACGATTAAAACTAATTCTGATATTCGAGATAGCTGCAATAACCAAAACTAGTCACGTAGATTCATTTAGGCTAAATTAACTATGATAACACAACTAATTCAACCTATTGCTCTACGATTCCAATCATTCATGGTATCACCAACTCATGGATATCAGTAGGAAATTATCTATTGAGTCGAATTGTTAGATCAATCAATAGATAATTTCCATAAAATATGTAATGAATCTACGAATATTTGAAATTGAGCGAGAAACAATTTAGCACATAGCCTCACAACAATCATAATTGAAATAAAGTGACCCTTGAATCAGAAAAGAACCTTAGCCACACACGATTGAGAAATACATCTTCATAAAAAGTGTACTTGCAATTGTTACAATGGAAGAAGAAATCAAAAGCTTAAAACAAAGTTGTCGTCCAACAAAATCCTATGAGGGAGAAATAGTGCATGAGAATGAGGGAGAAGAGAGAGAGACGTGTGTTTTTAAATTGGGGGATTTTTCGTGTGACTCTCCACATGACTTCTTAACTCCAAATTTTCCTAAACCCCCTCAACAATTACCTAATTACAAAAATAGCTAAAAGTTTTAATGAAAATAAACTCTTCTTGAGCTTCCTCTTTAAAATTGGATTCTTGATAATTCCAAGCCCATCTATCTTTCATTTTCTCTTCAGCCCACTTGGTCCGAGACTTCAAAAAATGTTGCTCAAAAATCCATCTTTTAGTCCAAATTCACTTCAAGTCCACATATTTCCTTACCTACACCAAAAGATGATAAGATGGATCAGTTATATTAAATAATCAGATAAAAGTGGAAAAATATGAGTATAATATATAGATTAATATATAGAAATCAAATCGCCACACACCTAAACCATGCTTGCCCTCAAGCATGTATCAACATACACTAAAGAGAATTAACAAAATGCTCTCAAATACTCAACACTCCCCTGAACCAAAATATATCTCCCATTTGTTCCGAAGTCAATATGCAATGAAAAGATTAAGCGAACAACCTTCAAAGAGCAAGTGATCATGACTTCATATTATTTTCAAGAAAAACTTATGTGCCCCAACAATGGCCAACAATTTCAAGAATATCCAACGTGACAAGAATCAATACCTCACCAAGGATAGCACTCATTCACTCATTGGTGTTTGAAAGGGCATGTGTATCAAATCACTCATCATCAAAGCATAACATGTCATTACCATAAGCTTGCTCACATATCAAATCTCCACCACTGAGATATGAATTCATGCAAAAATCAAAGGGTCTTGTAAGGGTTGTAATGGGGCCATGGGTAATGGTGTGACAAAGGAAATATGAGGTGTAACAAGTCAAGAAGATATGAGAATTTCATGCACTATGACTTGATGACATACAAAACACCTTCGATGTTGATCATAAAAATCAATTTCCACCCCCTTTCTTTCTCACTTGGTAATCTCCAAAAACAACAAGACAATTCTCAATTAAACTCCACAGGAGAACCAAATGTTGACCCACTTCCTTCACAATTGCAAACTCCCACATATATAAAATCAAGTGAGTACATCAAGGGAGTGTCATACAAATCACAATGGTATTCAAAAAACTCCCCACCTTTCTTCATTGAGGCATGATTTTCCTTTATTTCTTTTCTCTTCTTTTTTTACTCGCTTCTCTTTTTTTTCCCTTTTTTTTGAATCACCTTTTCTTTTCTTTCCTTTTTTTTCCATTCTATTTCTCTCCCTTTTTTCCCTTTTTTTTCAAATCTTTTTTTTTTGATTGCCACAATGCCTCTTTTGTTTCCATTCCCAAACCCCCCTTAACTTCCAACAATCAAAGCACAAATCCAATCTTGACATATGCATTTCATTTTCACACTTCTTGACTAAAATGGTTCAACAAGATGGATGGAATGAACAAAAAGGGAACTTAGGCTCATCATGTATGTGTTAGTACAAAAGGAAGGCCACAAGCTCAAAAGGGCTAACTAGGGGGAAAATGTTAAGGTAGGTCAATCAAAGAAATGCCAACAAAAGGCTAAACCTAATTTCCCTTATCATCTTAATGAATGAATCCATTGGTGTGGTCTCAAAATACATAACAAAGCAAGTTCTAGAATGAGCATAATATGCTTGATCATACACAACAAAGAAATATGGCGCAATTGATTGATGTAATGCTCTTTAGGCCCAAAAGCTCACAAAAAAGGTTGCATTGTGTATTGAATCTTGCACATTTCCACTCCATCCATCATCAAGATTAATGAGACACATCATTTGTAAAATAGAGAAAAGCAATCAATCACACCACACTCTTATCATGCTATCACGCTCAACTCAACAATGCAAAGCAACTTGCTCCAGCAATGTAGCCCTAAAATGATCTTGAATTCCCCCCCCCCACACCTATCTCCTTCATTGTCCTCAATGTAGCCAACACATACACAACAAAGGAAGTGAAAATAAAACACGGAAAATATAACAAATAAAAATAAAGCATCAAAGAAAGAAGAAAAAGAAAGAAAAAACTTCCCTAAATGATGAATTACTATGCAAATCAGAAGGATCAAAGTCCATGAATCAGAAGAATGCATTCATATTCTCGTAAAAAACATCTTGCTTGACAATTGCATTACTCACTATGTGTTATCGAAGGCCCGGCAGTGTAGTGTTGGTTTTTGTTTTAAGATCAACGAGATTAGATCTCTGTCCTTAAGACAAAAACTAGAAGCCGTGTTCTAGATCTGCACGGCGTGAATCTAGTGAGTCTCCCAGGATATTGATCTTACGTGATTGGATGTTTGGCAGATCTTCAAAACTTCAATCACCAACGAATGCAACCGTTGCTGTAATCTCTGTAGGGCAGAAGGGAGAGTGTATAGAAAAGAGCAGAATTTTTCGATGCAAAAAATCTATTTGAAGGCTGTATTTATATGGCAGTTGGGGATGACGGTTGGGAACGGTTGAAGGCGGTTGAACCGGTAGCAAAAAGATAGGTTCAGGCAGGCAGGCCGGCCGACCGACCGACCAACCAACCAGCCGAGCGGAGCGCGCGTGTGTTTGGACCTACACCTAGGTAGGTCTTCCCTCCTACACAAAAGTGTAGTGGCCCAAGGGCCTGAAAGTAAAGCCTCAAAGCTCTACCTTATAAGGTAGAGCTTGTTTCATTTTGTTCCCAATGTGGGATTCCCACATTATACATTACATGACTTAGTTTATTCAAGCTATTGGAAACCAAGTTTCCAACACTATGCTCTCCAAGTCGGCTAGACGGGTGATCACATCCACAAGGCGGGGGACAGTGGGGGTAACATGCACATTTGCATCAGGGGTAGCATCTTCACCACATCATTAACCAATTCACTTCGTTCCTTTTTCAAATTATGTCACACTTCTGATGGACCTAAGGTTTTTCTGGGTAGCAAGAAGTTGAACACACCATCCTTCTATCAAACAATTCCCATTCTTTCCAAACATTTAGTGTCCAAAGGGGCCATCTCGCAAGCTACATGCATGTTAGTGGTACCAAGATCAAACAAACCAAGGTTAATGGCCAAACGAGTAATATAAGAACCTAGAATCAAAGGTTTCTTTTTACTCATAACAGTAGAAATTTGAGACGCAAGCCAATAACCCAAATTAACTTCCACATTATTCAACATAGCCCAAACGAAAAAGAATTCACTTCTAGTGCATGTAACCGGGCTACTCTTCCTACCCGAGAAATTGAAAGCTAAGAACCGATGCATATATTGCCATACAGGATCTTTGAAATAAATACTTTTGTACTGACTCGGATCATAACTTTGCTTATCCACTGACATAGACGTCCAAAGCCCGACAGGAAAAAAATGCATTATCAAAACCAACCCTTTAAGTCCTGTATGCCTCAGTTTGAGGGAAATCCTCGGTGATTACACCCAAGGCAAGATTAAATTCAGTGATAGATTGCTTAATTTCTGATGGGCGCGAACGCAACACGGGTAAGATTACCCGGTCGTATCAAGTAATAAAGTTCGTAACTACGAGTCGATCCCACGAGGATAGAGCTAGAAATAAATTATAAGTACTAAAATTGGGCATACCTAATTTTATCTAAGCTAACGGAAATTAGATTTAAAATAAAAATAAAATAAACAAAATAAAAGCAAGAAAGTAAACTAAATTAACGCGACGATGAAACGGCGGCAACATCAAATCAAGGTTAAAAAGTAGGATTGTGATATTTCTAGTCTAGCCAATGTTTAATTTAACTCTCTATATTTTTCTTAACTCAAATTTTTGGTAGTCGGGCGCACACTAATATTTGCTACGGGCTTTCGCTACGTATAGCAAACCTAGCTATCACTCATCCTTACTACGGGCTCGTATCATTGCAACACATAACATAGGGGAGAAAATAACCGCGTGGTAGATCAAGCACCTAATGACTATCTACAGCCTTCGACAATCGGTGTGCTTTAGAGACGTAAACAATTATCACGATTTTCAAAATAATAGGATGGGATTTCGCTTCGTATTCTATCATTCTAGGGTTCATTTAATGATTCATGACTTCATTAAAAGCATTAAGCACACAATGATAATGACCAAAAAATATGAACAATACTTCATATAGAGAAAAATTAAATTAAAACATCACAATCAACATAGATAACAATCACAATCCAAAAATATATTTAACTCATCATCAAGATATCAAGATAAATGCAAAATTTCTCCAAAAATTACAACAATAAAATAAATAACGAAGTGGAAGAATTAAACCAATTGAAGTTGCAATTTTTGGTTGACTTCACTTAATCTTGCTCCATTGACCTTTGATTTGATGCTCCAAGCCTTCAAAATGGATACATTTTAAATTGGGTGGAAGGTGGAGAAATGGATTTGAGGGGAGTTTTAGGGCTGCTGCCCTAAAACTGGTGGAGGCTTTTTCAAAAATGGTCGGCTGGGAGGAATAAAAGGTAAGGCAAAGGAGGAAGGGGTAGATTAGGAAGGACAGAATAAATTTAGGGGCAGAAAAGGGAAGAAACAAGGGGCTGGGTCAAGGCTGGGTGCGGGGCTGACCAGAAGAAGGGACGCGGGTTGCCCAAGGCCTATATGGGCTGGAGATGTGAGATGAAATGGGCTAGAAGGGTGACAGGTGGGCCGGTTGGAGCATGCATGACGCGGGTAGGATCCGATCCGGCAAAGAGGGAAGCGGGTCACTGGGCTAGTGGAGGCGGTGACATGGCAGTGCTGGGAGTCGACAATGCAGCATGAAAGAACTTTCAGGGAATTGCACTATTGCACCTGTGTCTTTTTTATGCCGCTTTTTGACACTTTGGCCCCTGTATTTTACTATTTGCGCATCCTGCTTTTTCTTTTACATTTTTAAACCATGTAACTTGACATTTGTTAAGTTTTAACAGGTCTTGATATCGCATGTCATGTTACATACCAAGGGTACGAAATTAGGGAGTCTACAGGTGGGCGACAAAGTTTTACTTTTCAATTCTCGCCTTAAGCTCATGCCGGGTAACCTGCGTTCTCAATGGCTCGGTCTGTTTATTGTTACTAATGTATTTCCTTATGGATCTGTGGAGATTAAAAGTGTAGAGACAGATGAGGTGTTCAAAGTAAACGGGCATCGTTTGAAGAAATTTCATGTGGACGTAGATTTGTCGTATCTTGTTGATGTTGAGTTGGAAGTTCCCTGTTATTTTCGGGATTGATGGAGTGGAAGAAGCCGATCATAGCGCGTTAAAAAGTTGCGCTATTGGGAGGCAACCCAATGATCTTGATTTATTTGTGTTTTGTTCTTTTTCTTATTAGTCTTGTTTAATTTTGTTAAGTTAGTTTTTTTTTGAGAAAAAAAGGGGTTTGGAGACTATTTTTAGGGAGGCGTGATCACGTCTTGTGCAAAGTCGAGTCTTGTTTAAGGGTGAAATTTTTGGAAAAGTCAGAAAATCAGATTATTTTAGGCGTGATCATGCTCAAATTAAACTAGTCTTCTACGAATTTTTGTCTCTGTTTGGTCTTGGAAAGGCAGAAGACTAGTTTTTCTTAAGCGTGATCATGGCTTCTTCAACCTAGTCTTCTGCCCTTTAGCTGTTAGTTTAGAAGTTTTAAAAAAAATTGAAAAAAAAAAGTAGAAAGGGGGGAAGCGATCAGACGTAAGAAAAAAAAGGAAAAAATATTTGTGCGTCTCTCTTTCTTTCTACAGGTTATGTCCAGGGCCACCCGTCCTCTTCTCCATTAGCTAACCTTCAGCCACCATCATTTTCTTCTTCTCCGGCCAGCAACCACTAGGCCGCAACCATTAGGCCGCCACCATCTCCAACCCTCAGCCCCCATCATTTTTTTCTTGTCCAGCATCCCTCCTCAAGTACAGCCCTATCCTATTCCAGTTCGAGGTTAAGAGCACGCACCAAACAAGTCTTGCGCCATCTTCTCTAGTGTCATGCCTTTCTCTCACCAGTTCTTCTCTTTCTTCGTTGTGAAGAATTAATGGGAAAAACTAAGAGTCATCCCGGTGTTCGCCTACAATCTAAGGTTCATATTTCAATTGAGGGGACAAACCCTTGTGTCACTCAAGAAAGTTTTAGCGCCGTTGAGTGCGTATTTTCAAGCGAGCAGCCCCGCAGTTCTCGGGCTCGAACAACGAAATGGAAAGTCATTCTAACCCCTTCCGAGGAGTTTTTGTAAGGTAATCTGAACTTCTCAACAAAGGTAAGAAAGCACAGGTATGAAGAGGTCTCTAAACATGAAATTATTCCATGTAAATGTGTTGATAGTCATACTTTGGAAATGTTTGATTTAAAAAATGATTTTGATGCTATGGTTAATGGGATTGGGTGGAGAGTGTATTTTGAAATTCGATGCCCTGCTTTCGTTGAGTTGACTAAGGAATTTTACACTATTTATAAATTTTAGCCACCCACAGATTTCATGTTAGAGAGTCCTAATATGGTGCCATACCGATTGTTAGGCAAGGAAATTGATAAACTTATAATTTTCCTTTTATTTTCATTATTTTCCGGAATTTTATTGATTAGTTTGAGCTTTGGTTAATGATTAATTGCGTTTGAGATACTAGTTTTTATATATTTTGTGCTTCATGTAGGTATCTCAGAGATATTCGAGATTTTATGGCTCAATACGTTCAATTCGAGGAAATTCTGGGCTTCAATGTTGAGTTTTGATACTTGCCGTTAAGGTCCATCAAGTATTCCAAAGCAAAGCAGGCTAACGAAAGCTAACAGTGTTCACTGCCTCTGCCTGACCGTTCCTTTGAGGGTATGTCACAGAAGATTACCAGTGCTTTACACGCATCTGCTTGCATGCCTTTGTGAATTTCTTTGAAAACTGGGTCCCATGGTCGGAACTATAGCTCGGGGAACACCAAAACGACACCAAATGTGCTCATGCACGAAATCAATTACATTCACCTCGCTGATCGTTGCTAGTGGTTTGGCCTCTACCCATTTTGTGAAATAATCAATGGCCACCACTGCGTATTTGAAGTTTGATCGAGCTAAGGGGAAAGGACCAATCAAATTTATCCCTCACATATCAAACTACCATGATGCCACTACGGGAGTCTGCTCGGTAGAGGGAAGGCGAGGAATGTCGACATAATGTTGACACTTGTCACACCGCTTGACATACATTTCAGAATCACGCCTCAAAGTGATCCAATAAAATCATGCGGCCAAGACATATTCTGCCAACAAATGTTATCCAGGGTGTCCGCCACACTTTCCCTCGTATATCTCCCCTAGTATTTCTTCTGTCATCTCTAGTCGCACGCATCTGAGTAGGGGCCTCATATATGATCATCTATATAGAACTCTATGCAAGACTGCATATCTACAAGCTCGCTTCTATATCACCATTGCTTCCGAATTATCTTCGGGCAAGGCTCCCAGCTCGATGTAATCCTTTATATCATCGATCCAACATTTTGTAGCGGGCTCAATGTCCATGATGACATCCTTCTCTATTGCGGGTACTTCCAAGTATTCAATCATGACACAAGGATGTAAGAATTGAATTTCTTCCTCTACCATCTTGGAGAGATAATCAACGCGCATGTTGTCTTCGCGGTCAATTCTGATTAATTCCCAGTAATCAAAATCCTTCAGGATCTCTTTCACCAACTAGTAGTATCGTACCAGAACCGGGTTATGTATTGCATACTCTCCCCTAACTTGATTCACGACCAGCTGTGAGTCACTGTAAACCACGATCTCCCGTACGCCAATGTCTTGTACGAGTTTGAGACCAACGATTAGAGCTTCGTGCTCGGGTGGTACCAACAATAGACTTGCCCCGCTTCCCAAATTGCTGGTTGCTCCATCAATATGTAGTTCCCAACAATATTCTAGGCGAGGTCTCTGAAGGGGGGCAGGTGTAGGCTCGGTCAGAGGAAGGTTCTCTCCTCCTAGCTTGTAGTGTTGAAGCTTGTTTTTGCTACAAAATCTGCCAGGGCCTATGCCTTTATAGCTCGATCACCAAGGGTGGTAATCTATCCGGAATTCTGTCAACTCAATTGACCAAGTGAGCAACCGGCCTGTAGAGTCAGGTTTATGCAAGATCTTTCTGAGAGGAGTGTCTGTGTATACAATTATTACATGGATAGAAAAGTAAGCTCATAATTTTCGAGCAGCAACAGCAAGCGAGTATGCCAACTTTTTGCATTCAAATAACGAACCTCCACTGCGGTGAGGGCGTTTGACACATAGTAAACAGGCTTTTGGACATTACATTCAACTAGAACAACGGCCACAGCCTGATCTGTGGCCGCCAAATACACATACATACTAAATTTATTAATTAATCTTATGACTAAAGTTATATTGTATAATAAAAAAGTATCGTTTTGACATTTTGTCTACCAAACTTTGAGTAAATATATGTTCATTGGTTATGGAAAAAATTTAAAGGATGTAATAGTAAAATAATCGAATAGTAAAATCATAATATAAAATAGTATCGTAATATTTAAATATTTTGTCTACCTTTATAATTGATTCGAAAATTTAATTCTTGAGTTGATTGAAACCAATATTCAGTTTAATATCTACCATAATAGTTGAATTGATATTTTAAAATAATATTTTAAAACTAAATTAGAATATTAACTTTTGATAATAAAATATCTAATATAATCTAACATGGTAGAAAATGCATTGATCATATTATTTTTATGATAATGGAATATGAAGCGTGTGTGATTATAAAAATTGATTAAACATATTTATTACGAAAAAAATAAGTAAATAGAATAATTATGTTGTTCATTGATGTTTGATCAAAAAAATAATATTAGAAGGTAATTAGGAAAATAACTTGATTAGTTAACTTAAAAATGAGTAGTTTTATCTAAACATGTATTTATTTAATGTAATAATTAAAAACATTGTGGATAAATAAAAATTATAGTAGAAATAGTCTCACCCTCAACTTAATTAGGAAAACTAAATCAATTCTTAAATATTAAAGATATCTTTAAGAAACTATTTTGTTCTTTAGATTGTTTGACTATTAAACTTAATTTTTTTAAGAATGAAGTGTATGGGTTTTCGCAATGTAACACCTAACACGTATTCCAAGAAACTAATGAAACTGTAGTCGTTAAGAATATATATATTACTTCACATTTTTAAGTCTTATAGACATAGGAAGAAGTTAAGTAGAGGGAGGCTTATCAAAGTGTGATATATTAGGTTTGATCCCTTTTTGGGAAAAAAAAAATCGTTTTAAAGTGTCTGAATTACTTAAAAAGGAAAAGAAGCATTTTTAGGGTTGGCCCATGTCAAATTTAGATTGCTTGTTTAACATTTTCTAACAAAAGTTATACATTCGTTTGGTAAAAACTTTCAAGTCTAAGCGGAGCCATACGTTCTCACAACTCAATCCACCAATACATGGTGTTTCAGGTAAAGAGAATCCGTCGTACAAAAAATATCTATAAGATCATTTTATACAAGTTTTTATCAATAATGTTTGGTGTATGTATTTAGTAAGAGTCATTGTAAATAAAATTGAAATAAAAAGAAACATTATTTTCCATTTTCCAGTAAAAAAATCGTACTTTTAAATTATAACCTACAAATTTTTACTCTTTCACGGATGAGAGATTATATACATTTCTTCAAAGTTTGCAAGAATAAGCAATTCTTCATATGTAGATGAGACCATTTCATTTTCGTACTAAATAAAAAACTTAAAAAAAATGGTTTTATAAGATGAAAAAAAGAAGAAGTGAGATATATTGATTTGACACCATTAAATAGTACATTGAGGATATTAAATAAAAATTAGATAAAATCGTTTATTTTCCTAAAATATTATTCATTCGTTAGTAAATAATTGTCATGTTTTTCTTTTTCGTCTGTTTCAAAATAATTGTCTTATTTCTATTTATTTTTCTTTTAAGACAAACACACCTACTATTTTACTCTTTACTTTTTATTGTTTCTTCAATGATACCCACATGCACATGAATTTCAAAAGAAACTACATGTTATATCAATACATAAATAATAATCAAATATATAGTTAATATTTTATTTTAATAATTAATACTCACTAACTTTTTTGAAAATTATTAATTACTAAATAATATAATTATTAATTATCTCACGTGGTTCCAAGCTGGTTCCTAAAAAAATTATTAAGTTATCGAGTATATTCATTATCAGAGTGCCGAGTATACTAGGGACAATTTATTGGAGCATTTTACATTACAAAAAAATATAAAGAAATAAGAAAGTCAGGACAAGATTTTTCTCAAAAAAAAAAAAAAAAAAAGGTCCAGACAAGATACTGTGCGTAATAATTATTTGAGGAGAAAATTAAAATTCCTTAAAATTAAAAAAAATCTACTCATCTTAGTTGGATTTTTTTTAATTATTAGTTGAAAGATTTAGATGTTTGTAGGAAAGTAGGCAACTATGTAGAAAGTCCACAAATTCAAGCTAGGCAAATTCATTATATGGACCCATACAAATTGATAGCTAGCCAACAGAAGGAGAAAGAATCATGATCCAAATGCCTTTTTCGACTGTCCACAGCTTTGCAAAATACATCCAAAATTGTAGGGAAAAAGGACCATAAAAAATCATCCATAAAGTCTTTCCACTACGCGTTTAGTCAGTACCTGAACTTTAAGGGTTTGTTTGCTAGTGGTATAAAGGTAACTAATATTCCTTTCTAAAATTATTGTCTTGTTTGATCCGTTAAACAGATTAAGAAAAAATAATTGAGTTGATTATTAATATTTGAATAATGTGTGGTTTTTTTTTTTAAAACTCATGAACATGTAAGGCCCAAAATTAAATTAAAAAGAAAAAGTAAGAATAAAATGGTAAAAAAAGAAACTTTCAAACAAGACAATTATTTTTTGACGGACAAAATAAAAAAGCAAGACAATAATTTTGGGATAAAAAAAGTATTATTAATCTAAGTACTATTAATCATCGCTTGTATATTGAGGGTAGTTTTGAAATTAAATATTTTAGTCCCAAATTTTTTTAGTGGGGGTGCTAATAATATCACCCTCCCCCTTAGTATTAATAGCGGGGAACAATAACTTTATCCGAGTAAATCGTGATACTAGTCCTTACTACCTACTAGTTTTACACACGTGCGTTAAACGTACTATCATACATATCTTTTAATTAAATTATTCTTAAATAAAACAAAGATTATAAACAAAACAAAAAAGTAAATAAATAACATGATGAAGGGAACAAATTATATCAATATTATTGATATTATGAAAAAGTATGTTAATCTATTATTTTATGAAAAAAAATAATTATCGTTCATAATTTTCTAGAATTTAATAATTGATATTTTTTGTTATTAAAATTTTAGGATCTTAAATAGTATAAATAGTAATTCAGATGTATATTCTTCTCTATATAACCTATAGATTTATTAATTATTTATAATTTATGGTTGACATCTACTATTATGATTTAATTGTATATATTCACTATAATTTACCAATAAGTTATAATTTATTGTTGTTATTTACAAATTTTTTTTATTTTTTTCATATTATAACTTCGGATACGATGAAAGAGACACAAAAATTTCAAATACATACAAGTCATATATGAAGATTTCCATAGCAGAATTTTTACAATTAATTGGGGTTATATTTTGTTTTGTAATCATGTGTATTCAATGTGTTTTTTATAAAATATTTGTTCTTATTTCAATGCTATTTGCTCATTTTAATTAATCAGTAAATTACGTATGCACAAAAGAGATTTGTATATATAGATTTTCAATGGGTGGATATTCCTATTAAATACTAGTACTAAATAGAAACTTGATATTTTCTACCACATGTGCATATTTCCATATTTCATAAATTTTGAGAATTGTGTAATCAATTAATCAGATTTGTGGTTTCAGTGCATGCTAGCTACTCTATAATAATACTTGTTAAAAATGATTTTCCTTTTTAAGTAAGTGTATTTTGACGGAATTTTATATTTTTTAGATTACCTAGGTTATATATATTATCTATCAAATATCAGACAACTCGACTTATTGATCTAATCTGGTTTTAATCCTGACTACCAAACAACACATAATCTTGCATTATACGCATTATCTTTGAATTTTACAAACTTGCTAACCTTATGTAAAGGAAATAGGAAAGCATGCTTCTCCCATTATAATTACAACTCAAGCACTACATGCTGAGGACAATGTTACAAATTGAACTCGTACCATTTTAGCAACACGAAAATTAGAATTAAATAACTGAGAAAACGAGAAATATTTTTATGTTTTCGGTGAGAATGGATTTGGGGGGGGGGGGGTGACACATGCCCTACGAGATAAGTAATTGTTAACTATTGATAGTATTAAGTGAAAGGATAACCGCATAAAAAACCCTGGCCTATTTAGGCATTACAAATTGAACCCTGACAATTGTTTATACGCTTATTGAAACCTAGCCTATTTTTTTATGTTTCAATTAGAACCCTCCGTCCATTTAATCTATTAAATGGTAACGGTCTGCTGAGTAGGATGCCAACATGGCATCCTATGTGTACTAATTTTTATTTCATTATAAACCTTGTACAAATTTTGTAATTTCATAAAAAACACTAAAATTTATTTTCACCAGATAAAGCCTTAAATTTTAAAATAAATAGTTATTTATATACTCATTTCATTTTAAGAAAATAAAGTTAATTTTTTAGAAAATAGGGCTCAAAATGTGATGTAAGTTTCAATGAGTATTTAATATTTAATACACATCCGATCCTAAATAATCGTCATGTTTGATTTCACACACAAATTAAGAAAAACAAAATTATCTCTATGATAATATTGATATAATTTGTATAAATTATTTGTTTAATATGTAATATTTTAATAAAAATTAAAAAATAATATATTTGTTTTAAAATTTATTTGTAATATTTAATATTATGTTTAAAACTATAATTTATTTTATTTATAAGTAATTTTTGAATATGTAATATATTAATTAAAATTATAAACTAATTAATAAATTTAAGCTTTCTCCCTAACAATTATCCAAATTTCCATATTCACATGCTTGATCTAACTAGGCCTACACACACAGATGTGAGCACATAAATGAAAAGACCATGTTGCCCTTTTTATTTTTTGTAATTATTTTAGCACGTCTCTCTCTTACATATCAAATCTCACTCCAAAGAAAAGGAAAACAAAAGCTAAGTCAAATACTCCCTTATCTCTCTCCTCCGTCCAAACCCATCCGCCAAATCTCCTTCGCCCAGCGGCCTCGCCCCTTCTCCGGCAAAGCTCCACCAAGGCCGCTATCTTCATCGTCCAACAGCCCCAGACCTGCTCGCCGGCGAGTCTTTTTCTGCCGCGGCCATCTATCTCCATCAACCGCCATCTCCCTTTCTCAGTTACAGATCCGACAATCACCAACTCAGCTTCCACACCCGTCATGTCTGAAGCAATTCCCAATATGTCTTCTCTCTTTTTCCTATGTTCTCTTCCTGCATCCAGCAGGCCCCATATCTCAACCCAGCCATCACCCGACCCCAACAACCCATCTTAAACCCGCTCCAAACCACCTCTGCTGCCGATCTTCTTTCACTCTCTTCAGCCTCCACCAAACACTCCATCTAGTTAGTCAGACCTCTCCACCATCTCCCATCCAACTCCGGCGCCCTTCCGTTCAAACCCAGCTATACCCAGCAGCTTCTTCATCTTCACCAGCCAATCCGATCCCTATCAAAACCCAAGCAATTAGCCGACGCCATCTCCCTTCTCTCTCTTCTCCCTCTTCTCCGTTCAAACATAGACTGGAGGATTACTTATAAAATTATAAAATAAATTATAAAATAAATTATAATTTTAAACATAATATTAAATAAAATAAATAAATACTTTATACAAATTATTTCAAAAATTACTTATAAATAAAATAAATTATAGTTTTAAACATAATATTAAATGTTACAAATAAATTTTAAAACAAATTTATTAATTTTTAATTTTTATTAAAATATTACATATTAAACAAATACTTTATACAAATTATACCAATATTATAATAGAGATAATTTGTTTTTCTTAATTTGTGTGCGAAATCAAACATGATGATTATTTAGGATCGGATGTGTATTAAATATTAAATACTCATTGGAACTTGCATCATACTTTGAGCCCTATTTTCTAAAAAAATAACTTTATTTTCTTAAAATGAAATGGGTATATAAATAACTATTTATTTTAAATTTTAAGACTTTATTTGGTGAAAATAAATTTTAGAGTTTTTTATAAAATTATAAAATTTGTTCAAGGTTTATAATGAAATAAAATTGGAGGGAAATTAGTTTTTTCTCCCACCAAGTCCACGTAGGATGCCACGTTGACATCCTACTCGGCAGACCGTTGCCATTTAACGGATTAAATGGACTGAGGGTTCTAATTGAAACATAAAAAATAGGCTGGGTTTCAATAAACTTATAAACAATTGTCAGGTTTCAATTTGTAAAACCTAAAATAGGTCGGGGTTTTTTATGCAGTTATCCCATTAAGTGAATGTTAATTAATTTTGCTAGACTTGTAGCTTTAATCACAATAATTTTTATGATAATTTTAATAATTCAAATTTTAATATAATTATTTTATCAAAAAATATGTTACCTTATACTTGCTTCATCCTAAAAATATAATCTATCTTTCCTCTTTAATTTGTCTAAAAAAAATCATGTATCTATAAATATATAAAAGGAGAGGAGTAAATTATGGAAAGTTCCCGCCAAAAGTAACTTACTAAATTTGGAAATATTAATAATTTGAATATTTATCATTTTTTTTGAAATTGAAATGAAAATCAATTAATGAAGTTGACAATAACTCTTCAGATTCAAATGACTTTTCAAATATCTTTAGTACATTTAATGTTTTTGACTGAGATTCAAAGTTGAAATATTTTTTTATTGTTCTTTTTAGCTTAATTTATAGCTCACAAGTATTAAAGTTAATTAATTTCAACTCGACATTCATTTGTTTGTGAATGCTCGTGTGACATTATCTTAACATGTTGACTTATGTCTATTTGGTTTAGTAAAATACCAAAATTATTCAAATGTATAACACGAGATAGATTTAAAAAATAGGTCAAAGTGGGAGATAAGACTAACATGTCACAATTTCAACCTTTTTTTCCTTCACTATATCGATGAATTTAATTTATTTTCAACATATAGTAAAAGACTCTCATTAGTAGTTATATTATTATTAATTTTTTTAAAATCAAGTTCCACTTACGACTGTATGAGAGCAACACATAGATGAGGAGATTGATTATGCTATTGTACAAATAAAACTAAGTATAAATATATGACTCACATTTGAAAATTTAAACATGAAATGATAATAGTCATTCCTTAACTGGCTTAAATATCAAATTTATCATCCTACTTCGAGTTGTTATTCATTAACGTCATCTTGTTATTTTTTTTCAATAATTTCATCATTACACTTTAGTCACTCCATCCTCTTTTGTCTTGGTTTTGGATGAAAAATGTTAACAGAAGTAAATTCTCATTAGTAACTGAAAACAATTAAAAATCTAAAAATATCTTTATATAAACAATTTATTTGATACATATTTACATGTTTATTCAATATTTGTCATATTTCTTGTAGTTTTTGGAGATCAGATGTTTTGAAATATTATGTATATAGTTTCCTTTAAAGTCGTATGTACGGGGCTTATAATTAAAATCATGTGTATGTGACTAATAGACAAAATAATGTTGTCTTAAAAAGAAAATAAACAAACAAGACAATTTTATTGAAGCGGACAAAAAGTGAAAACATGACAATAATGTATTAAGAACTTGGACAATGTAAAAAGGTTTATATATTTTAATTCATTTTTATTCTAAAAAATTATCGTTAGATTCTTAGATCTGAAAAATTAAATATATAAGTTATAGTATCTTTTTTTTTTTTTTACAAGTATCTTTTTTTTTTTTTACAAGTATATAGGCATTGCATGTATAAATTTATTTCTTAGTAGAAATTTTTAGTTTTTTTAATGATTTTAAAAAATCTAAACAACGAAATGCTTCGCATAGTCATAATTGAATATTATATTCTCAAAATTTTCCTAAATAATTTTTTTATAATAAATTCATATTCTGAATATATAGGTTTGTTATTTTTAGATATGAAACAAGTAGATAAAAAAACACCTCATAGTTGGTAAGATCTTGGAGAAAGAAATATGGTTTATATATTTTAAACTATAATTCTTCTAAGTTAAAATACATAATTATTAAACTCTATTTTCAAAAAAGTTTAAAAATTTCTAAACATTGAGATAATTGAAATATTCCAAATATAATATTAATTTCTTAAAATAATAAGAAAATAAATTATAAAATCTAACAAATCTTAAACATATAACTTTGTTATGTTTAGATCTGCAACATATAGGTTAAAAAACAACCACATTGGCTGAAATTAATGTCATTCAATAAATTTTGACTTATAAAAGTCATTTTCTTTCCCTAAGAAAAAAATCATTGGAAAACCATGTTTATAAAACAAAATTGAAGAACAGTTGAAGTATTGTTTGAATGAAAAATCAAAAATAATTTCTTAACGAACTCTTTCATATTTTACTATGAGATCATAGAAGGCGTTAAGGAATTTGGAGAAATAAGTCCTCAGTGTTTTTTTGGAACAAAATTTGAAACAGAGGGTCATCCAAAATGAAACGTTAAACAAACAAATGAGAAAAATTGTTAGGGTTTTGTGTTTTAGACGGCAAATGTAATAGGGTAGAATTTGTGTTTGAGTATTTTTATTTGGCTAATGTAAGTTTGAATGTACATGACCTATTTGTTTAGGGTTATTTAATTTGGGTCAGATTGAAATTTTTATTAGTTTTGAGTTGGGAAAAATTGTAGACCAGTTCCCTCTACAATTTTTTTAACAGCTCCGCTCCTCTTCTTCTTTTTAATCAAGAAAAGTCACTTCTTGCATCGCAATGCATGAAAGTGCTTTATTTTGTGCATTACGATGCACAAAATCTTGCATCGCAATGCATAAAAAGATTTTTTTCCCAATTACAAAAAAAAAAAAAAAGGAACGGGACCGAATTTCTCCCATCAAATTATTTCACCATTTTTTGTTGGCCCTTTTTATTTGCATGTTTATAGATTTAGGCCACTATTCATTATCCAATTGATAAGAAATATCTATTGCAATATATGAAAATTATATTCAATCAATACAAAGATAAAAAACTAAATTAAAATTAAAGAATAAAAGATTACTTCAATTAATAGCCAAATATCATTTGATCAAAATTAAATAATTCATTTTCAACCACTTAAATTACATCATTTGATATTATTTTTATTATAAAAATAAAGAAAAAATAAAATACATGCTGGTTGATTAACATTAATACACTAAAGTTTGGGCAACACGTTATTGAAAATACATTACCCATATTGCAGGGTTGTGCAGTTGAACAAGAATAATCATTACAAAGATTGATCATTACCTCGAGTAATGCAATGACACGAGAAATTGAAACCAAACTGTGAAATCACGTCTTACAAGATCGAATTCTTTCAAATGACAATTATGGTGGCATCATTTTGATTACAAGAATGTCACTAACATATTCTGATAATAGAATTTCATTCAAATTATAGAGAGGATAGTTCGATGATTGTGTCTTATACAATGTCTAGAAATAAGAGTCATGGTCAGTTATTGTCTAATGTAGAACATCTTAAAAAAACATTCTTGTAGCCATGACCAATTGTAGTCGTTTTGTGTAGAGTTACTAATCCTAAACGTTTTCGAATTTTGTTATAAGATAATGATAGTAGTAATAGTTGTACATGTTCAACGACAAATATTGTTTATTAAGAAATATTCTAAAATTAATAATAATATTTTAAAATATATGTGATTTACTATCTTTAATTTATTTTTATTTTGTTCATATTAAAGTTCTTAATTTTTATATTATTCAACTTTATTTAAGTATATAATTTTCTATCATTATAGAAAATTAATGGAGATACAACATAATTATATATAAACAATATATTATGTCAATTATTTATTAAATAATGACATAAGATCGTTGAAACCATATTTTAAAAGGTCGAGTTATTTCAAATTATGATGGTTAATTATGATATGAACATATGATAATAAACATGGTATATACTTCCAGAATACTATAATTTATAGGAAACTATGTTTTAGAAAGTCAAGTTCTTTCAAAAGGCCATTTTGGTATTATTGTTTTGATTTCAAAAATGTCAGTGACACCATCTGATCATAGAATTCTATTCAAATTCCAAAAAACACAGTTTCCACTGATGATATCTTACACAATGTCTATAAATAAATATTAGGGATAGTCATTGTCTAACATATGACTTCATTTGAAAAAAAATGTTTTTAGTTATAACATGTTGTATCTCGCTTTACCTAGAGTTACTAATCCTAAGGATATTCGAACTTTGTTATTTGATAGTAATACTTGTAATAATCGTACATGTTCAACAACAAATGTTGTATATAAATAAATATTCTAAAATTTATAATAACATTTTCAAATTTATTTGATTCTCTATCTTTAATTTTAATGTTTATTAATTTTTGTTTATTTTATTCATATTAAAGTTTTTAATTATCTATTACTCAACTTTAATTAAGTATATAAATTTACACCCGTGAACAAATCGTGCAACGCACGGGTGCTTCACTAGTAAAGGTAGTATCCTAGTACTAAAAGAGTACAAATATATGTAAAGCTACAATTTTAAATTTTGAGTGGCTAACTTTTGATGTGGAACAGGAACTCTGTAAATTAAAACGCGAGCTAGTTATACATGAGTAAATATTATTATACCTTTCATCGTTACTCTAATTGTTTTTAATTGGGAATGGAATCAAATGGAATAAGAATGATTACGAAAAAAGTTTGCATATCTCAGCTTAATAATAATGTTTTGTTCATCGAAAATTTATGAATGAAAGCTATCCAGATGTTGAACATTAATAATGAACCTCTCTTTTGGTTGGGTTTTAAATTTTAATTAATGGAGTCTGCCAACCAAAGATCTGTAAACGAGAATTTTTTTATTGGGCACTCGATCGTGGCCGGTAATGTCCATCATTAGATTATACTCTTTTAAGTTGGCATGACATTACTCTCTCTCTCTCTCTCTCTCTCTCTCTCTCTCTCTCTCTCTCTCTCTCTCTCTCTCTCTCTCGTGTCCTTCGTAATTGTTCATATAAATTTACTCCATAACCTAAGACCATTTTCAATGGTACCCCTAAATCCTCGTTTTGGGGGTTTGATGCTCAAAAACTTACGTCAATTGAGCTCGAAATACAATACCAAATTTGGGATTGGCTACAGTATTACCTACCGCAAATTTGGGGTTCCATTGTAGCTTTTTCTAAATTTGGTATTGGTGGGGACCATTTTATTAAATTAATTTTTAATGATTATACAATTGTTAAAATTATTTATAATATGATTTTTTTTATTTAACTGTATTAAAAATTAATAAATATATAATATTAGATAATATAAATAAATAAATAATTAATTAATAATAATATTAAGTATTTTAAATTATTGAACATTATTAATCCAATAATTTATAATTTATAACATTTTTTTCTATTATTTGTAGATTTCATTTACAAATAAATAAATAAATTATTATTATACTAATTAGAGAACATCAGTTTCACATTTAAACTAAAAAAATGCATACATATTAAAAGTATTAGAACATTTATAAACTTAAAATAATTATTATTTAAAAGGTTAATAGCAAATTAATATACATGTCGATAAATAAAGTAAACGAAATAAAAATAGAATATGCTAAGGAATATTATATTTTGGGTGAGATTTAGAGTTGTGGGTTCCAGGTGGAATAATATTTGGTACTGAAATGGATCAAATTAAAGGTAAAATCTGACCAAATTTAAAGTTTCTTATTGAAGATGGTCTAATGGAGAGGGGATCGAGGTTTGGGGGTAAAATGGGTTGTCTGCTTACATTCACTATTAATCTTCTACCTTTTAAAGGATACTCTCTCCGTCTCCAAATTATTGTTATATTTTCTTTTTTCGTCCGTCCAAAAATAATTGTCTTATTTAAAACTTTTATTTTTAGGATAATATTTTCACCACTTTACCTTTACTTTTTCATCTTACTTTAATTATGAGTCAGATACACATGGAATTTAAAGTAAACTACACATAAAATTAATATTAATAATCCAGTCAAATGTGTTTTCTTAAACCGTGCACCAAGTCTACCAAAACGATAATTTAGAAACGGTAAGAGTATAAGAGTTGTAAAAATACAATTATACCCTTCATTTGATGAAAAATATTACAAAACTAAAAGAAAAGTAACAAAAGGGGTGGCACTGCCCCTAAGGGGGTGGCCCAGTGGTAGACATGGGGCTTCACAATGTGAAGTCTCATGTTCGATCCCTTCCCATGCCCCCCCTTAGGAGAAAAAATATATTAAAAAAAAAGATTAAGCAAAAAAAAAACAAAAGGGGTGGCACTAGAACACCGCCAATTGCCAAACCCGTTGCGGGGCACTAGAAGCCGGCCAAACTACATGGGATGACGTTACATTTTAGGGCAAATTTCAAGTGTGTATAATTTTAGAAACATGTTTTCATCTATGGCCATCAATTTTTTAGACATTTCATGTAACTACAAATTGATTGCCAAATGACAAAAATGCCATTAATGAAAACAGATCTAATCCGACTTTAAAAAATTCAAAAAAGCTGATGCCAAATCTTGGCATCAGGTGAAAAAAAAAATCAATAATCCAGGCATCAGGTTGTTGATGCCTACAATTGTTGCTTGTGCCAAAAATGTTGCTGATGCCTACCGTTGTTGCTGATGCTAAAAATATTGATGCCAAGGCTTGACATCAGGTGAAAAAAAAAATTCAATAATCCAGGTATCAGGTTGCTGATGCCAAAAATACTGATGTCTACCGTTGTTGCTGATGCCAAAAATGTTGCTGATGCCAAAAATGTTGCTAATGCCAAAAATGTTGATGTCTATCAAACATCTGCAGCATCAGGTTGATAAACTCATTCTTCATCTTCTCTAGCATCAGGTTGTTGATGCTCAAAAACTCGTTGATCATCCGAATGAACTCATTCACGAAAGCAGAGATCCATAGGCTGCATTTTCTTCTTTATTTTATTCTTTCTAAGAAACTTTCTGTGATCGGGCAAAAAAGGGGGAGATCGCCGGCAGGAACGGTAATCCAAGTCAAGGGGTAATGGCAGACTCTTTTAGTCCATCTTTTAGTCAAGCTGTTATAAAGGTGTGTGAAGAGAGATGGCAGAATCAGTCCCTGACCTGTCAAATCAATGGAAAAACCTAATTATTAGAAAGCTAGAATTGTTAGAATAAAACTTTCCTAGCAATTCTTTATGCTTGGTACCCTAATTACTGAGATTCCCAATTATTTGACTAATGTCTTTTCCATCAACACTTCACCGTCAAATCGACGGCCGGAGTCGCAACGCCGGCAATTCGAGCTTCATTACTCCCAGTTTAGCCTCGAAAGTACGTTCTTGATCTTTTACGTTTCGTTGTTTTCTGTGGTATATTAATTGGGGACAGTGATGTACTTTTACCTTAAAAATATACTTAAAAGATATGTCTAAAAAATGACTGAATTGATTTGATAACATGTTTTAAAAAATGTATCGACTTGTAATTATTCATACATTTTACCCTTCCTTTTCTATATTAGAATAGAATATTATTTCGTGACGATTTTAACACAAACTCATATATCGGCCCAGACTACATAAATTGATGGGCATAGGCACGTATTATTTGCAAGTGGGCAAAATGGTACTCAACCTTGTTCATTAATTCATATGGGCTTTTGTAGACATAATTGTATGCCCGAATAGTTATCAATACTAAATTTACATTGGCATATGTGGTCATAAATAGACAACTTCCGGTGGTCATACCGCTTCTAGCGACTACTTGCGACAATCTCTACAAACACCACTGCCGCTGGCGTCAAACTCTGACCACCATTACCAACAATTGCGACTAACTCCGACGACCACCCCCTCCCCCACAACCAACAACAATCTCCGCCGGCCATGACCACCGATTTTTGTGTAATTTTGTTTTATTTCATAATTATATTGTAATGATTAAATGTGTCACCAAGTACATTTATGACCTTTTTACTTATACTTATGTTGTCTATTGAGCATTCATTTACTTGCTCATTTGGGCTACATAGGCGCCTGCTCATTTGTCACCTATATATGCAATGACACAAGACCATTCAATATTTTCTCACTCATCGTGGGTACTTGGTAGAGAAAAGAAACTCTCATGCTGAGTCATTTGCTAGGAACCTTTTTGCTTTTGAAGGACAATTATTAGGTCGAACTTAGAAAGTGTAGATTACTAGATTTTTCTAAGCAGAAACGCTAGTGAACTTTGTGGCTTATATACTCCATGATCTATCACATACATAATTAAAGGCAGATCAATACTATAACAACACGGTATTCATCTTACTCGCATATATTCGGTATCTCGAAAAAAAATAGTTTTATTTTTATTTAATCTATCAACTTGGTCAAATTAATGTTTATAAATATATATAGTTTTTTAATGAAATTTTGAAAATTATTATTGATTGTATTCTTGAAATTATAACCAAAGATATATAAATTAAATATATATATACTCCATTCATTCCGGGAAAAGAGGCTACTAGTATATTTTAGAATATTTCACTTAAATGCTTTACTTTCAAAAATTAATGTATAAATGTATCATTTGTTACTAATGAGTTCCTAAAAATGTCATTTTAAAAAAAAGGTTGACTTTTAAACGAGAACTTTTTGTCCAGAATGGTGGGAGTATATGTTAAGTAGTGATTATATATTTTTTCAATAAAGTATTGTTTTGGACGGAGGAACTATATAATTAAAGTGATTGCATTTCGTCTTAAGAGCAATGTGATGAGTGACAATGAATTGAAAATTACAGGTAGTAATGTTGTTCTTAAAAATTGAAAATTAGTAGTATACACATTTTCTTTTTTGTTCTACATGAAAGTTTGTTTTCTGAATATTTATCAATTTAGTCCTCATCTGTTGGCAATAGTTGTAATTTAAACTCTTTGAAATAACATAAAAAAATAGAATGACCATTACTAAGTAGTACTCCTCCGTCCTAAAATAAATGACGTTTTGGAAGAGTTTTTTTGTTCCAAAATAAATGACATGCACTTTGCAATTTTCAAAAAAAAATTTTTCCCTTTTTTCTAATTCTACTATATTTATTGACCTCGTAACTCGTGTTTGATTATTTGGACAAAAATATCAAGACACTTCATTAATATTTGGATGATGATAATTTAGTTTTTATAATATATTTCTTTCGATCTGTGTAAAAAATCCATAAACGTTATATTTTGGTTTAGAGGGAGTAAGTAGTTATCGAACATTTGAACGAGTGGTAAACAGCACTTCATATTTCATATCCACTCAAATATAAGTATTACAGAAAACAAATCATTATCATTTTATTATGATTTTCTTGTAGTTTGTGATTGTGATTTATGATGAATAATAATAATAATAATAATGTCTGATTAGAATTCATGAACTGAATGATTACCAAATTTCTTTTTAATGGGGAACCGCCGCCAACTTTCTTGAATAAAACTATGTCATTTTCTGGGCTTATCATCAACTGGAGGAAGAATACAATTCTTGGTGGATCTCCAAGTTTGAATGCACATTGCACTATTATTTAATATTATTATTCTCTTTTTAATGCTGATAACTAAAACTAAACAATTACAACTCTCTCTCTCACACGCACGCACCCATTGAGCTAAGCGCACACAAGTTTCTCTTAGAAGGACCCCTCAATTACTCCACGAGTCTAGAAGTCGTGGTTTTTTTTTTCGGGGGTGGGGGTTTTATTTGTGTAACATTAGTTGCATTGCAAACTGGCGTCTACTTACGAGATGAGATAGTTCGTACCCGCCAGCAAACACCCGGTAACGTCGTCCATTGACTCGCTGCCTACATTGATCTCTACATTTATGCCCACGTAAACCCCATCCCATATTGGGTAGGTACGAAAATTGTTTGTATTTATTAAGTGGTCACACTTTATTATTGGACATCAATATCATTCATTGGTTTTGGGTCGGCTTGTGATGAATCTGATGACCCAAGGTGTTACGTGCTCAGTGAGCCAATATGTAGGCTACACGTAGTGAACTGAGCTTTCGGACTTGAGGTATTACAAATGGTATCAGAGCGGGTTCCGACAAAAAATGTGGGAACAAAGTGTCATACCGTAAAAGGTGGGATTCACCTCTTGACTCCCGTATCGCCCGGGGTACGATTTGGCGAAGTCAAGAATTTAAGTTCTACTATTGGGCTTCAATATCATCCCTTGACTTTTGAGTCGATTTATGGTGGGTCTGATTGTTAAAGTAGAATGCCCGTCATTCCAATTAAATTAGATTTTTATTTTACTTGTAAAATAATTTTATTGGAATTTATATTTAAATGAATGTATTTATTTATTTATCTTATATTTATATTTTTAATTGTTTATAAATATATGATAAAGTCATTAGACCAATTTTAGCTATGGAGCATGATTGTACATTTGATGGTAATCATGAAATATGTTTCTAGGGCTTTGGTCTCAAATTGGTTCTAAGTCGGTTGTCATTTTAAGACATGGACATTGAATAGCCTAGTAAGACTTATGTGTATGATGTATGCTCGTATGACGAGGATGTTACATTTCATTAGCATCAACGTTGTGACGCAAGTACATATATAGCAAATGCTTGTTAGAGAACAAGTTCACTGAACATGATCCGTTGAATTCTTAAATGGAAGTTTTAATTGTCAGATTAAGAATTTTCACATTGCAATAATACATGATTAGTCATCGGACTAGAGGCACGATAGTAAGCTTGGGTGCATCACGTAACACTTTGATTTACTTTCTGATTGCTTGATAATCGCAAAGGGGTATTTTGGGTGTTGCACTGGTGTGCATGAATGTTAATCAATGACTAGCATAGAATTCGACATTTGTCAGATGATAAGAGAATTTATCCGATATTTAATTGGACTTGTAAATAGAGCACATCCGGTTAATTTGAAAGAAATAAAAAGAAGGATGGATAGTATTGTTAATATTAGATATATGTTAATCTAATAAGGTAATATATGGTATTAATTGTATTACCATATAATCTTACCAATGAACCACAACATTATTGTGTATACATTAGATGTAGCACATATTAGGGTTTTGATTATTTTGAAAGGGATTATGATGATACGGTTCTAAGAAAAGCGTATCCTTCATTTTTGTTTAAAAAAACGACTGCACTTTAATGACTCAATTATTAGTATTCATTGTCTTTTAATTTTTTGATTGAGGTGATGAAAAGTGGCCGGCCTCCTCCTATTTTTAGTTCTTTTGAGTTTTCTTTCAAAAACAATTTTTACTCAATCTCTAAGGAGACATGAAAAGATTTTTCCTTGACTTTTGATACTTGAACATAAAGAGATTAAAACTGTTAGCGAAATTTTTGATCCGGTGATTTCATCCATTCGTGTGGACTTACTTTGGAGGAGGGACGTGTGGACCTCTGCGAGTAAAGGTTCATTGAACTAGCCGGCAATTAATTGCCTCTACGTCATCATCAACCGAAAGCATTTTGGAAGCATTTCGGTTAGAACCCAAAACTTCCGTTTTTCTATTTGCATAATGTTCGCGATCGTTAAATTCGCTACGTGGTTTTTGGGACTAAGTTTTGAATATTGTATACATGTTTTAAAATTTTAAATTTCGTTGCGATTAGTCCTGCAACCTAGTGAACCCAACAATGGAATCAGAGCCACAGTTTCACAATTGTGCAAGTATGTTTGCGTTTTTAAACATGTTTTAATTTGTTAAAATATGTTTCGATGTTAATTATATGTGTGATAAAAATTAGTTTTATTCAACTTAAATTTTGGGATGAATAACTGAAATCGGAATTGGAATAAGAGAAGAAATTTGATTTCTTGATTCTATAATTTTGTAACGATTTTGAATCCTCTAAGTTTCTGATTCGGTGGGAAAGAAAAAGAAAATTGTTATTATGATGTTCAATAAAAGATGAGATACATGTCCATCCTTGAATTTTGATTCGGTGAGAAGGTCCCCTTTTCTTTTGGTTTTGACTCAACTGGAACGGTTTGGTGCTGCTTGTCAATGGAAAGTTTAAAACGTTTTGAAACTGTCATTCTTCCCTAGTCAGTACTTGAGGTGTTTATTGTTTGATTTTTGAAATCAAAACTAAGTTTAACATTATAATATTCAAGCAACAAAGTTTGACACATAAGATTTTTCATTAAAGAAAGCTTTTTTTTCCACCCGTGAATTTCACGTTTAATTTTTTTGTTTCAGTTTTTTCTTGAATTATTCAACCTTTACGATTAAATGGTTAATTTTAAAAGATTAATAAAATAGTTTTTATGAATAATCAAGAAATGTTTATCCCATAATTAAATTGACACATACAATTGGTATATTTATGTGCTTTATATTTATGTGATGAATGATTAGCATGATTTATTTATGGATGATCATGAGCCTATGACCAATGTGATTGGATATATTTATCTTTGGGTTTTTGGGGCAGCCTCTTATTCTATTATTTATAAGTTCTTTAAATTTTTACATTAAGAGTAGACTAGAAGGTGAGTTTTTATTTTTTTTTTGAATTGGAGGACGTTCGATTCGAAAGCTCACGCTTGTGTGAGTAGATTTTACAAATGTAATGGAATAGAATTTGAAGGCTCATGTTTGTATGAGTAATTATAATTAAATGTAATAGAAGTAGTTCTATTTATTTTGTCCCTTAGATTGACCATGGTCCATTTTTGGCTCAAATGGGTTGCATAGGTTGGTCATGATCATCCCACCTTTTTTTGCATAGGTTGTATGCTATATTTATTTAATGTTTTATGCTTGCGCTCTTATGATGATATAATGAGTTATATATAAATCCACCTAATAAATTAATTGGATGATATCTTGAAAGGAAAACCCTAATTTTTTGAAACTTAAAAGAAATTTAATTTGATTAAATTTATATCAAACAAATATGGATAAAGATATGTTAGACATATTGTTCCATGCCTTCCATCAAAGGTAGATGACATGACGATGCTACCGCTTTTAGTCATTGACCATTAGTCGTGGAGTGATTTTATGTGAGAAAGTTGTGATTTCTACCAAACATATAGATGCTCATGGGATGAACTTGTTTTTAGGTTGGTCGCGATTCGTGAGACTCTAAATACTCCATCTACACGATGGTTTGATGGGTTTTGTTTGAAATTTAGTACCATATGGGCTCATAAAATTGGGGTATATGGGAAGAGATGGGGCAAAATAATCTTGAGGGTTGTATATTGTTACAATTATCAAAGAGTTGACTACCGATGGAAATATTTCATGGGCTCATAAAATTGGGGTGTGAAATGTTTCTATTGGGCTTCAAGCCCACTAAAAAATTTTGATTCTCTAAAATCTATTATGGGGTTTATAGTTTTAAATAAAATAGTGGTATACATTTAATATGAAAGACCTTATATTGAATGTAAATATATATTCCATAATTTACTCATTTCTACTTCATTTATTTTGTAGATAACTCTACTAAAATGACTAAGAATCCAATCACATCAATTCTTGAGCAAAATAAGTTAACTGGGATAAACTTTAATGATTGGCTGAGAGACCTTAAGATTGTTCTTGAATTTAAGAAGAAAGCTTATGTGCTTGACACAATGCCTCCTCCACTGCCCAAGGACCAGGTATGGAGAATATCTTCGTCATGTTGATGACAATCTCCAAGCTAGATGCTACATGTTAGCATCAATGTCAGTTGAGCTGAGAAGGCAGAATAATGTTTTTCACACTACATATGAGATCCTTGTTCACCTACAAGAGTTGTATGGTGAGAGTGCACGGAAAGTTAGATATCAGATATCTAAGGAGCTTTTTAGAAGTCGTATGACTGAGGGTTCTTCGGTCCATAACCATGGAGTGAAGATGATATCACTCATTGAAAGGCTCGAGTCCCTTGGAGTCGTTATGGACAATGAGCTTTTTTTTTTCTTTTTCTTTTATATAGAGGATCAGTAGTGGTTCCCCACTTACCCCCTTGGTGACTTGAACTCACGACCTATTAGGTATGGGTGAAGCGTCTTACCACTAAGCTACACTTACTTGTCAACAAAATGAATTTTCTTATGGACAATGATCTCTAGATGGACCTTGTGTTGCAATCTCTGCCTCTCTCATTTGACTCGTTTTTTGTTAACTTTAACATGCACTCTATGGAAACTAGCCTCTCTGAGTTGGTGAATAAGTTGACAACGACTGAATCCACTATCAAGAAGGAGAAGTCGGTCCTCCTTGTTGGATCCTCTTCATGTTCAAAGACTCCAAAGTCCAATAATAAGAGGAAGTGGAAAGGAAAGAATTCCTCGAAGCCCAACAAAAAGGCAAAGAACAAAGGCAAGAAAAAGGTCAACTCTCAAACCGATGACAAATGCAGCCATTGCAACAAATTAGGGCATTGGAAGAGAAATTGCAAGGAGTACCTTGCGAGCCTGAAAAGTTCAGGTATATATTTTGTTGAAGTTAATTTATCTATTAATGATTCTTCTTGGGTATTAGATATAGGTTGTGGCTCACATATTTGCAATGATTTGCAGATAATGGCAAGAAGCAAGAAATTGGACAGAAAGGACAAGGTCCTTAGGATGAGGAATGAAGCAAGAGTTGATGCATCAACTATTGGGACTGTTTATCTTACTTTAGAAAATTGTTTTAATTTGTGTTTGAACAATTGTCTAATGTTCCGGATATTGTTAAGAATATTATCTATGTTCTTATTTTGGATAGAGAAGGTTTTAAGTTTATTATTGAGAATGGAAGTTGTTCCATTTTTAAGGATTTTGTTTTTAAATATACTAGTTATTTGACGAATTGTTTGTATATTGTTAATCTTGATAGCCCCATATTCACAATTCAACAAAATAAGAAAAGAAAATTAGATAATCAAAGTTCTTCCACTCTTTGGCATGCTAGATTGGGTCACATTTTAGAAAACAAATGATGCGCAAGTTAGGGCTGTGGGTTCCTGGGACTTGCGCCCACACCCCGCGCGCCCTTAGATAGGGGTGCGCGTACGTGCAGATGCGGGGCACCACTGCTCTCATTCCATTCTCCCTTATTTAGGGGAAGATGAAATTAAAAATGTGAGAGGAGTGTTGTCAAAATAGCGCGTTTGAATACGCCTCGGTAACTTCAGTGAATTTTTAGTCCAATATGGGAGTTTTGAGTTTTCTACATCAAGTTATCTCTTTTTTAGGGGATACCATGATATATGAATACATCACCCTTTCATTCTCATTTTCCCTTTTTTAGGAGAAAACGAAAAAGTGAAAAAAAGAATGTTGCGAGGCCCCACTATGGATATTATGAAAATTGTCTTATGGCCTATTTCGGATCACTATGAGTGCTTTGGGTTTTCTACATTAAGTTATCCTTTTTTTAGGGGATACCAGGATATAGGAATAAATCACTCTTTCATTCTCATTTTCCCTTTTTTAGGGGAAAGCGGAAAAGTGCAAGAAAGGAGTGTTGCGACGCCCCACTGGATCTAAAATGTTTTATAGAGTCGCTATCTTTATTTTAAGGAAAAAATAAAGAAAAAAAAGCAGAGATTGCAAAAACGGGTTTGGAGGCTAAGTTACGAGTTGAGAAGGTGCTAGGCACCCAACTCGCCCTTTCGATCTCAAAAGCGGTTTTTGGCTAAAGTATGCTTTTTGTTATATTTATTTAGCAAATAAACGAATCATTAAAAGGCAGGAAATAAAAGTAAATACATCAATGGCTACATTATTTACGGACTTGCAGCCGTCTCCTTACAATAATTACAAACACATTTAAAAATATTGACCATAATAACGGCTCTTTTACATAGTATTTTCTAACTAAATCCAGGTAGCACAACGGCTTATATTTTCTACATTGGGCCGGATTTGAAAATAACTTTTTATAAAATAAATGCCCTTAAAGGATTTACCTTTTAGAGCGGGGTGTGCTCGCTTTGTCTTTCTCGAGAGAGGAAGACTTTTTATGCTGCTGCTGTTGCGGTTTGGGCAGAGTAACGGCTTATTTTTTGTGGTTTTGGCCTTTTTACTCGGGCAGAGCAACGGCACTTTCCGAGGGTTTTGGACCTGGGAAATAGGGTGGATACCTAACTAGAGGGCTAGGGATCACTTCAATCTGTGAGATTTAGGTTTGGCAGAGTTTTGGTAGGGTTTCAAGGCTTTATAAGAGGATCACTCCCTATCTCACTTCGCTCTCTATTTTCTCAGCGTAACGAGGACGCGGAGAAATTTTATCGGTGTCTTCTGTGTGTCTGAAAGTGAGCCCCGAACTCTCTATTTATAGCTTGGGAAAAGGCCTCATTGGGGATTACAAATTCCTTCTTTGTGCTCAATTTCCTTGTACACCGTGCTACAAAAATTGCACAATGGATTAAGTTTGGGGTGTATTGTAGCAGCTTGGGCGCTGCCATATCCCTCCATGGGCGCCGCGCTAGGGGCCTCTTTAGGCCGCGCTCAGAGCACTGTTCCAGCTTGAAATTTTCACTTTTAGCCCTTGCACTTTACTGTTTCGCGCATCCTGCTTTGCCTTTTGCATTTCTAATCCCTGTAACTTGACATTTGTTAAGTATTCGCAGGTCTTGATATCACATGTCAGAGTTACATATCAGGGGTATGAAATTGAGGTGTCTACAGCGGCAAAAGCTCGACCTTATGGATGTGCAAAAGTTGCCAACGTGTGAATAGTGTCTAAAAGGAAAAATGGCCAAATCACCCTTTGTTGGGCAAGTAGAGCGAGCTGATAGTCTGTTGGATTTGATCCATACAGATGTTTATGGACCACTAAGTGTTAGTGCACATGTGAACTATCACTACTTCATAACTTTTACTGATGATTATTCTAGGTAAGGTTATGTGTACCTTATGAGGCTCAAATCTGAAGTATTTGAAAAGTTTAAAGAATTTAGGTGCGAGGTGGAGAAACAAATTGGTCGTAGTGTTAAGACTCTTCGATCTGATCGAGGAGGAGAATACTTGAGTACCGAGTTTCTTAATTATCTAAAAGATAATGGAATTCTCTCACATTGGACTCCTCCTGCTACTCCACAACTCAATGGAGTTTCGTAGCGTAGGAATCGAACCCTGTTGGACATGGTTCGATCGATGATGAATTTCACAACTTTACCTCTTTCATTCTGGGGTTATGCCTTAGAAACGACAGCACATCTATTGAATAGGGTGTCATGTAAAGTCATGTCCAGTACACCATATGAGATGTGGTGTGGTAAGACACCTTCCTACAAGTACCTTAAGGTGTGGGGGTGTGATGCTCATGTGAAGCAGCAAAGGGGAGATAAGATGGATATGAGATCCAAATTATGTAAATTCGTGGGGTATCCAAAAGAATCTATTGGATACTTATTTCTACGACCCTTCAGAACAAAAAGTGTTTGTTTCGAGGAATGCCACTTTTCTTGAAGAAGAATTTATTTCTGAAAAGGGTGGCAGGGTTGTGGAGCTTGAAGAAATTCAAGAACCACATAATATTCTCAATATTGTCATAAATAACAGACCAGCCGAAGCTAGACCATCTGAAACACAACCTCTTCGAAAATCAGAAAGGGTGTCAAAAGCACCTGAAAAGCTGAATCTTTTGTTAGAGAACAAAGAAGGGGGACTTATTTTGGATAATGATCCAAAGAGCTATGGAGAGGCGATGTCAGACATCTAGTCCAAGAAATGGAAAGGAAGCCATGCAGTTTGAAATGGACTCCATGTACTCCAACAAGGTCTGGACCTTGGTGGACCCACCACAAGGAATTGTTCCCATTGGCTGCAAATGGGTCTACAAGCGGAAGCTTGGAGTAGATGGAGAGGTAACAACCTATAAAGCGCGTCTGGTTGTAAAAGGTTATACTAAAAAACATGGTGTTGATTATGAGGAAACTTTTTCACCAGTAGCAATGCTTAAATCCATTCGGATTTTACTAGCCATATCAGCGTATTATGACTATGAGACATGGAAAATGGATGTAAAGACTGGTTTCCTTAATGGAAAGATTAAGGAAGAGATCTATATGAAGCAGCCTAGAGGGCTTCATATCTAAGGAAAGTGAGCAAAAGGTTTGCAAACTCCAGAGGTCTATTTATGGACTCAAACAAGCTTCTAGGAGTTGGAACATTTGGTTTGATGAAGTGATCAAAACGTTTGATTTTCACAAGAATCCGGATGAACCATGTGTTTACAAGAAGGTTAGTGTGAGCGTAGTTGCATTTGTTGTTTTATATGTTGACGACATTTAACTCCTTGGTAATGATGTAGGTATGTTGCATTCAACACGGGCGTGGTTGTCTAAACAAATCTCCATGAAGGATTTGGGAGATGCATCATTTATCCTAGGGATAAAGATTTATAGAGATAGATCACGAAGGATAATAGGACTATCCCAATCCATGTACATAGACAAAGTGCTAAAGAGGTTTAGTATGGAAGAATCCAAGCGTGGATACCTACCAATGAGTCATGGAATTTCACTTTCTAAAGTAATGTCTCCCAAGACTCCTGAGGAAAGAGAAAGAATGTCTCGCATACCTTATTCATCCGCTATTGGGAGCATGATGTATGCAATGTTGTGTACTAGGCTTGATGTTGCACATGCTCTGAGTGTCACGAGTAAATATCAGTCCAATCCAGGGGATGAACACTGGAAGACCATTAAGATGATTCTTAAATACTTAAGAAGGACTAAGGATATCTTTCTGGTTTATGGAAAGGGAGAATTGAAACTAGAGGGGTTCATTGAATCTAGTTTTTAGTCCGATGTAGACGACTCAAAATCGATGTCTGGGTATGTATTTACCTTTAATGGAGGAGCAGTCAGTTGGAAAAGTTTCAAACAAGAAATGACTGCAGACTCTACTACTGAGGCTGAATACATAGCTGCATCAGATGCAACAAAAGAAGCTGTTTGGATACGAAACTTCATCCAAGGGTTGGGTGTAGTTTCATCCGCTGTTGATCCAATAATGATTTATTATGATAACAACGGAGCTATAGTGCAAACAAAAGAGCCGAGATCTCATCAAAGATCCAAGCACATAATGAGGTGATACCACTTGATTAGAGAGATCATTTGTAGAGACGACGTCGTTGTAGATTGAGTCGCTTCAGCAGAAAATGTAGGTGACCCGTTGACTAAACCCCTATCACAGAAGATACTTGACCGACATCTTGAGAAGATGTGCCTAAAATATATGGGCAATTGGAACTTGGGCAAGTGGGAGATTGTTAGAGTAGAATGCCCATCGTTCCAATTAGATTGGATTTTTATTCTACTTGTAAAATAATTTTATTGGAATTTATATTTAAATGAAGGCATTTATTTATTTATCTTATATTTATATTTTTAATTGTTTATAGATATATGATAAAGTCCTTAGACCAATTTTAGTTATGGAGCATGGTTGCGCATTTGATGGTAATCATGAAATATATTTCTAGGGCTTTGGTCTCAAATCGGTTATAAGTAGGTTGACATTTCAAGACAAGGACATTGAATAGCCTAGTGAGACTTATGCGTATGATGTATGTTCGTATGACGAGGATGTTGCATTTCATTAGCATCGGCATTGTGACGCAAGTACATATATAGCAGGTGTTTGTTAGAGAACAAGTTCACTGAACATGATTTGTTGAGAATTCTTAAATTCAAGTTTTAATTGTCAAATTAAGAATTTTCACATTGCGATAATACATGATTAGTTCTCGGACTTGAGGCACGATAGTAAGCATGTGTGCATTACGTAACACTTTGATTTACTTTCTGATTGCTTGACAATCGCAAAGAGATATTTTGGGTGTTGCACGGGTGTGCATGGACGTTAATCAGTGGTTAACATAGAATTCGACATTTGTCAGATAATAAGAGAATTTCTTGTGTTTTTCACAGTTCATGATTCGAAGACCTTGACCAAGGCATGATGAATTTGATTCGTAAAGGATTAATCATTGGTACTTGAAATAGAATCACAGTTATTAAATCAATTGGATTTTGACTTATAATCTATATCCTAGATTTAATCAGGAAATTAGATTTACTCGCTTTTCACCTATTGCTAGGTATTCGTGCTACTTGCTAGGTGTTCCCACGATTCGTAGGTTCTTGAAATTAATGGGATAATTTCAAGTATATTAACTAATTGGATTATTTAATAGAATATATTGTTATTCGTAAGTTACAAAATTGTTGTAAGCCTACAACTAACATTAGTTGTGAACCTAAAGGGTCACACACTAAGAATGGAAGGATTCATTTGTTCAATAAAAGAATTAATCCAAATTGTTGGACGCGGTTGATTAATAGAGATTAGTTGACGGATAGAATTGATTTGATCAATTTAATTAAATTTGGGTTTAGTCAATTAATTCGATTAATTGATGAAATTTTATTTAAAGTATAACCCGATATTTAATTGAGCTCGTAAGTAGAGCACATCCTACCAATGAACCTAGACACTATTGTGTATACATTAGATGTAACATATATTAGGGTTTTGATTATTTTGGAAGGGATTATGATGATACGGTTTTGAGAAAAACATATCCTTCATTTTTGCTTTAAAAAAAAACAGATGTCACTTTAATGACTCAATTATGAGTATTCATTGTCTTTTAATGTTTTGATTAAGGTGATGAAAAGTGGCCGGCCACCTCCTATTTTTAGATCTTTGGAGTTTTCTTTCAAAAACATTTTTTACTCGAATCTCTAAGGAATAAGGAAAAGACTTTTCCTTGACTTTTGATACTTGAATATAAAGGGATTAAAATTGCTAGCGAAATTTTTGATCCATTGATTTCATCCATTCGTGTGGACTTACTTTGGAGGAGGGACGTATGGACATCTGCGAGTAAAGGTTCGTTGCACTAGCCGGCAATTGATTGCCTCTACATCATCATCAACCGGAAGCTTTTCGAAACGTTTTGGTAAGAACCCAAAACTTCAGTTTTTCTACTTACATAATGTGCGCGATCGTTAAAATTGCTATGTGGTTTTCGGGGCTAAGTTTTGTATATTGTATACATGTTTTAAAATTTTTAAATTTCACTGCGATTAATCCCGCAACCTAGCGAACCCAACACTGATAACCGAAGGTGTTACGTGTTTAATGGAACAGTGTGTGGGTTACACGTAGCAGACCGGGCTTTCCGACTCGGGCGTTACAAATTAATGGACTAATTGTCCATTTTTTCCCACTACAATTTGTTATGTTCCGATACCCATCTATAGTGGGTGGTCAGGGCTTGCATATGAGCATAAGCAAAAGTTACTAACTCTAGGCTAAGGGTTATAGTTATTGGAAGATATATAATACAAGTTTTCAGAAATGATTTTGAGCTAATACAAAGAGAATATGGTTACAAATATTCCAACATAAACCTCAAATTTGACCTTCAATGTCTGTCTAGTATATAAAAGTAAAGAGAGTGGGTGTGCTGTAACTTGTACAATAGATAATCAAATCAAACGACTACTATCGAAGCCATCAAGGCACAGAAGATTTTGGAGACTTCTCAATTGACAAATTTTAAAGGCCTCATCATTACATTGTCTTCATGATCCAGTATCTGCATTTAAATATGAAAACGAGGAGTATAAGTTATAGCTAACATAAAATAAAAAAGAAGGTAGTTCTAAGTATTATGGATAGGTAGGGCTTCATACAACACTCAACCAAAAGCTATTGAGTTCACATTCTATAAAACTGCGTGAGTACCTGTTGAATCTTGTGGACCAGGCAAGAGAACAGATTAGATAAACTTTTTTCAGGCCCGGCCCGGTGGTGGTGGCTTGAAGCTTTTCTCCAACCATAGATCATATAGAAACACTTGATTGTTTTCAAACTTATCTTTTAATTGCAACATCAAAAAGTCCTTATTCCTTGTTACTTTTTCCAGTGAAGCTCTACTTGAAGAATGAAAAGGAGAGGGAAAAAAAGTGACATTGATGGAAATGTAGAAAAACTACACAACTTACATGGCAATGGTAGACGTAGCCAGGCTCTGCAGTTGCATCGAAAGGGTATGAAGTATTGGAATGTATATAAGAAAATCGGACAAGTATTTTTGTTACGTAGCCGGGATTCATCTTGTACACATTCTTCCACCCTTTCTCGTGTGCTTGCACACTCAATTTATTGCCTTGTGCATACTTGCTTATGTTACACTTAATTGCATCATTGATCTTAGTCATACAATCTTTGAACTCGGCCTCGTTCACCAATTCTGTTTGATCCAACACTACAAAGAGACCCAAATGAATATGCAACGGATGATTATCACCCGTTAGATTGATCACGTTCCAAACCTCCGTGGTCCCCACCTTTGGTATCTCTGTCACGGGTTGGTCGGGTGATTTCCCGTTTATGTACAAATGTGTAGGTGTGCCAGCTGGGCTAGTGTACTCGTACATAGCAATGTACCGTGTGAAGGTTGCAGCTGACAAATCAGGTGAAGGGTATTTGACCAAAGTTTTGGGAACCCTTGATGAATCGAACTCACTGTGTGGGTTGATTATGAATTTCATGACTTTGCTATTGCCAGTATTTACGGGGTCTCCTGATGGATAAGGGTATGGAGCGTCGTTGCTTAAGATGGCTGAATCAGATTTTGATTGTGAAAAGTCAACAACCACGTCAGCAATCTCGGATGGAGCCAAGAGAATCTCATTAACCATCACAGGCCGTTCATTATAGGTTGAATCCGAACCCACGTGGATAAATCCAAGGCCATTGGTGAGGTAGAATCTGAAATACCTAGCATTGCTTGCATTGATGATACGAAACCGATACTTTCTTCGTTTGACGATCATGCGAGGCCAAGCCTTGCCATTGACGATGATGACATCTCCAAAGTATTCAGGCTGCCATTGTGGATGTATGGAGGGGTTGTTTCCAGTAGAATTCATATAAATCGAACCATCAGTGCGAAAAGCGCGATCAAAGATAACAAGTGGACAATCGAATTCATCGCCGCGTGGTAGTCCAAGTGGATCCTCAACTTGAGGATGACGTACGATGTAGGCTCCGAGTAAACCAGCGAGAAGGTTGACTCTGGTCAAACCCATGGCATGATCGTGATACCATAAGTTTCCGGGGTGTTGTTGGTTGTGGTAGTGATATAGTTTCTTGGTCCACGTGGGCCCTCGCTCTATGAATCGAGTGGTGAACCACGACTGGAAATGTCCATCGCTCTCTGGTTCATCGATACCTCCGTGGAGGTGCACAACGGTGGGAATTCCCATCTTAGTGGAAGGTATGGCCGTTGGTATGGTTGGATCCCACGGTAATATGTGGTTTGAAGGGAGGTAATTTTGCCATTCTATGTAAGTGTCAACTCCATGGATGGCCTCTATTGTTGGACCAGGAACTGTTGCTGTGAGCTCGGATGTACCATAGGCAAACACCTCAGTTGGAGCGAGATCCTTGTGGAATTTCTGTAATTGCAAGAAGCAAAAAATATAAATAAGTAAATAATAATCACTATGTTCTTAAATTATTAACATTTTCACTTTTTGAGTTAAATAGATTGTCTTTTCAAATGCAAATTGGTATATATAAAATTTCACATTATTTAAATTTTATAAAATTATAATATTTATTGAATTCAAAATCAATGCATCCAAACGAACCCTTATTTAAAACGAAAGATACAATATTTTATTTCGATATGTTTATTATGTTATATAAATATATTGGCTATAAATATTTTCTTATACTAATATACTCGCCAGACCGTCAACAAATTGATTGGTATGGGATAAAAATGAAGACTACTAAAAAATGTACTTATTGTTGAAACGGGTGAGTATAAGTTTTTCAGTTATATATTTGTAAAAGAAAAGACACACTTATCAAAAAGTTTGGTGAAACCAATCTATTTTATATTTGCTCCCTCCCATCCTAGCAAAAATTATGTGTTTCAAAACTTTTTTAAAAAATAATATTTTTAGTAATCCATTAATATTGAAATAATACTTTTATACCTTAATAATTTTTAGAGTGAATTTTTAAAATAAAATATTTTAAATTAGAATAGTAAATTTTTTACGCAGAACAAAGAAAGTAATATATATGTTGGTTCAAGAAACATATATAGTAATCAAATAAAACGCGAAATAAATTAAGCGTAAAACAACATGTTTCGCCTTACTGAAAACAAAAAAAGTTGCAGTAACTTAGTGACGTTGAAAGTAATTAAAAGTACTCTCACCGTCTTAAAATTATTGTCTTGTTTGTATTTTTCGTCCGTCACAAAATAATTATTTTTTTTAAGTTTCTTTTTTAGGACATTATTTTTCTCACTTTATTCTTACTTTTTTTATTATTTTAATTTTGAGCCACATATTCATGAACCACATAATATTCAAATATTAATAATCTAATTAAATATATTTTCTTAAACCATACACTTAATCAACTCAGACCGTGATATTGAGACAGAAGGATTATGGGAAGATGATTACGTAAAAGGTGAAGAATGGTTGACAATATGAGTATGACAGAGATATATACGAAAGAGAAATCAAGAAAAAGTGTCACATGTTATACTCAACTATTGACTTTCCTTAATCGAGACCCACCATCGTTTATCATTAATTCTAAATAATTAATTCTACTTACATCAATTGAAATTGTATAAAAGTGTCCCTTGAATCATCCACCCGCAATATTAGCTTAAAATTAATATAGTAGAAAAAAGATAATAGCGTACCCATTTCTTGTGAAACATGCCAATTACGAGAGACTTAGAAACAGGATCTCCATTTAAAACATCGTAACCATAGATTCTTGGCATATCGGGAAGCTCATCAACAAACATCTCCAACTGGGATGGCCCTATTAGCTTGTCTACTCCCCATGTTTTCCAGACTATCCCAAACAAAACTATGGAAATAAGATAATATTGGTACATCAAATTTCTGGCCATCTTTAGGGGTGCATGTAAGAGTTAGAAGAGAAGAAACAGAAGAAAAATGAAGGCAGAGATAGAGAAAAATTGATAAACTAAGTCACACGAACAAGAAGAAGAAGAGTTGTGGAATATAAATCGGGGGCAGATTGAGACTTGTAAGACTTGTGGGGGAAAGCATCCGACGTTGGCTTGCCACAGGGAAACCGGAGCTTGTTTTAACTGCGGCAAGATGGGACACAAGGTCAGAGATTGCCCTGAGCCACTGAGGAATCGGGTGGTACCAAACAATGGTGCCAGGGACCAACCTAAACCCAGGGAGCAAGGTAGGGTGTATGCAATGAACGCAGGAGATGCTCGCGCTACTAATGATGTGGTGGCAGGTACCGTCCAACTCTCTTCTCGTAGTTTGTATGCATTGATTGATCCGGGTGCAACCCATTCTGTGATATATACATCTCTTGCACAACGCATGAAACTGCCCTCACAAAACCTAGACGTTGAGTTAGTTATAGATACACCAACAGGGGAGTCTATTCCAGTGGATTCAGTATATAAGTCTTGTTCGTTGAATTTGGAGGGTAGGGAAATGCCTGTAGATCTTATTTCCTTGGATATTCGAGATTTTGACATAATTTTGGGGATGGATTGGTTAGCCGCTTTTCATGCTAGGGTAGACTGTTATGGGAAGGAGGTAATATTTTGCATTCCAGGAGAACCAGAGTTTCGATTTAAGGGTTCTAAGCCGACGGCCTTAACAGGTTTTATCTCGTCAATGCAAGCCCGTAGATTGTTAAGGAAGGGTTGCCAAGGTTATTTGGCACACATTACTGATACACGTAAGGAAGGGGTTAGTCTTGAGTCACTTCCTGTGGTTAGGGAGTTTACGGAAGTGTTTCCTGAAGAATTACCAGGACTTCCACCAGAGAGGGAGGTGGAATTCTTAATTGACTTAGCACCGAGGGGCGCCCCAATATCTAAAGCACCTTATAGAATGGCCCTGGAACTTAAGGAATTGAAGGAGCGATTCTGAGGCTGTTGGAGAAGGAGCTCATTAGGCCTAGCGTATCGCCGTGGGGTGCTCGGTTTTGTTTGTGAAAAAAGAAAGACGGACGATGAGGTTGTGCATTGATTATCGGGAGTTGAATCGGGTTCTGGTGAGAAACAAATACCCATTACCAAGGATCGATGATCTTTTTGACCATACATGGTGCATGCTACTTCTCTAAGATCGATCTTCGTTCGAGGTACCACCGGCTTAGAGTCGAGAAAGGAGGATATTGCTAAGGCGCATTTAGAACAGATACGGACACTATGAGTTTTGGTGATGCCGTTTGGGTTGTGAGCGCTCGGCGGCATTTATGGACTTAATGAACCGAGTGTTTCGGAAGTTTCTAGATCGGTGCGTAATTGTCTTCATTGATGACATCTTGATCTACTCAAGAACTCGAGAGAGCACGAGCAACACTTGAGAGAAGTATTGCAGATTTTAAAGGAGGAGAAATTGTATGCAAGTTCAAGAAATGTGAGTTTTGGTGGAAACAAGTGAGTTTCTTGGGTCATGTAGTGTCAAAAGATGGAGTCTCGGTGGACAGGCCAAGATAAAGGCGATAGTAGCGGGAGAGACCGACTACGGAAGTTCGGAGTTTCTTGGGGCTAGCAGGATATTATCGTCGTTTTGTAGAAGGGTTTTCAAAGATCGCAGGACCTCTAACCCAGTTGACTCAGAAAAACAAGAAGTTTGTTTGGACGGAGGAATGTGAGGCAAGTTTCGAGGAGTTAAAGAAAAGATTGGTGTCGGCTCAATTCTTGTTTTACCGTCGGGATCGGAGAACTTTGTGATCTACGTGATGATGCGTCGTTGAAAGGTTTGGGTTGTGTATTGATGCAAGATGGGAAGGTGATTGCCTATGCCTCGAGGCAATTGAAGAACTTTGAAAGAAACTACTGACACATGACTTGGAGTTAGCCGCGGTAGTGTTTGCTTTAAAGATTTGGCGGCATTATTTGTATGGGGTGACTTGCGAAATATATACAGACCACAAAAGCCTTAAGTACATTTTCACTCAGAAGGAGTTGAACATGAGGCAGAGGAGATGGTTGGAGCTATTGAAGGATTACGGCGCACCATTCTCTATCATCAGTAAAGCCAATGTAGTGGCGGATGCTTTGAGTCGTAAGAAGCGGGGAACCTTGGCAATGATGTTAACAAAGGAGAAGAACATTTTAGAGGATTTCGAAATTTGGGTTTGGAAGTTCGGGTAAGGAGGAAAAGGTTATCGCACGATTGAGTCTTGACCATCCTTCTTTGGAAAGGATCAAAAGCGCGAGAAAGTTGACCGGAGTTAGTAAAAATCTGTGAAGGGGTAAAGATTGGAGCTCAGGTTGATTTTCGACTTGGAGGGGATGGTATTCTACGTTTTGGCAAGAGGGTCTGCATTCCATCGGATCCAGAGTTAAAGAGGGAAGTGTTAGAAGAAGCCCACAATTCAAGATTCGCGATACATCACAGGAAGCACAAAGATGTATCGGGACATGCGAGACACTTTACGGTGGAGCAATATGAAGCGAGAAATTGCGAGTTCGTGTCCAAATGTGCAGTGTGCCAACAAGTGAAGTGCGAACATCGAAACAGGAGGATTGTTCTGATCAATGCCTATGCCCGAGTGGAAGTGGGAACATATAACTATGGACTTCGTTGTGGGGTTGCGAAGACATTAAAAGGAAAGAACTCCATTTGGGTTATCGTGGACCGTTTGTGAAGTCGACACACTTTGTAGCCTTCGGGATAAATGACCCATTGGAGAAATTGGCCAAGATGTATGTAGATGAGATTGTCGGGTTACAGGAGTGCAGTCGGTCAATTGTGTCCGTCGTGACACGAGGTTTACATCAAAGTTTTGGGGTAGTTTGCGAAGGCTTTGGGCACCACTTTGAGTATGAGTACGACCTTTCATCCAGACAGACGGCCAATCGGAGCGGACCATTCGAGGCGTTGGAAGATATGCTTCGTTCTTGCGTTTTTAGACTTTCGGGGTAATTGGGATGATCATTTACCCCTAGTGGAGTTCACCTACAACAATAGCTACCATGCAAGCATCGGTATGGCGCCGTCTGGCGTTATATGGGAGAAGGTGTCGTGCGCCTACATGTTGGGATGAAGTAGGAGAACGAAAATTGTTGGGACGAGGTGAGTGCAGTTACCTCGGAGAAGGTACAAGCCGATTAAGAAGAGAATGTTAACGGCTCGAGTAGACAAGTCCTACGCCGATAAGCAGCGTGAACTTGAATTTGAAGTAGGGGATCATGTTTTCCTCAAGGTTTCCCTGGCGTGGAGTTATGAGATTTGGTATTAAGGGTAAGCTTAGCAGAGATTTGTGGGGCCATTTGAAGTGCTCGAACAAGTCGGAGAAGTTGCATACCGACTAGCCTTACCACCAGTACTGTCAGGGGTGCACAACGTGTTCCATGTTTCAATGTTGAGAAAGTATGCTCCGGATCCGAGCCATGTGATCGAGTATAAGCAGCTCAGTTTAAGAGAGGATCTTAGTTATGCTGAACAGCCTATTAAGATTGTAGATCGGAAGGATCAAGTTCTTCGGACGCGAATCATTCCTTATGTCAAGGTTCAATGGAGCAATCACAGAGAGGAAGCCACTTGGGAACTTGAGGAGGAAATGAAGGAGAAGCACCACGAACTCTTCGTTTGACTTGGTACGTAAGTTTAGGGACTAAACTTCTTTTAAGGGGGTGAGAGTGTAATACCCCGAAAATACTAGTAGAAAATGTAAAATTTTTAAAATAAATTAATCATTTGTTTTGGGCCAACCTAAATCTTTAGAATCAAATTATTTGTTTTGGGCCTATCTTTAGAATTTATCATCCATTTGTGTTGGGCCAATACAATTAGTAAATTAGTTGTTTGGGTTTGGATCATTTTAATAATAATAATAATAATAATAATAATAATAATAATAATAATAATAATAATAATAATAATAATAATAATAATAATAATAATAATAATAAGATAATGATAAACTAAACTAGTAATTATCTTATCCATATCTATTCCGAGCTTTTCAAACGAGCGAGAGACGTCTCGGGAAGAGTCTCGCGAGCTACGGAAGATTTCCTCGGGAGATAAGTAGAGAGATTTAAGGATTGGGTTATCAAACAACCCATACGTTCACTACTCAACCTTCGGCAGAAACAGAGAGAGAGAAGAGTTTAGGAAATCGAAGAAATCGCGCCGCAACGAGGGATCAAAGAAATCGCGCCGCAACGAGGGACGAAGAAATCGACTGTACGATCTTCTCTTGCTTGTACACCTTTGAACAATTAAGGTATTTTTCCTTGATTCTTCCTCTGATTCGAAATCGTCAATAAGTTTCATTTTTTTGTAAAGAAAACAGTAATGTACTGATGGGTTAATGAGGAAGAAAAGAATTTTGGTTAGATTTATGTGTGAGTTTACAGTAGAAATCAAAGATTTGCAAGTGGAAAAAAAAAAGGGGAAAGAAAAAGGGGGAACTGCCTGTGCCGAGAGAGAGAAGGAGGAGAAAGAGAGAAAGAAATTAATCTGCTTATAATGAAAGAGAGAAGAAGAGAATGGAGAGAGAGAATAAAGGAAGAAGGAAAAGTAATGTGAGAAGTATAGGCTGTACGGTAATTAAATGTGATGTGGGAAATTAATTGCAGCAATAGAGTATAGGTGTACAGTTTTTTTTTCTCTTTCATTTGTTATATGATGTGAGAAGTTAGTGGTGTTGTATTGGAAAGAGAGAAAAAAAATAAATAAATAAATAAAAAAGGGACAAATCGGTGGACTACTGATACAATTAGGATGTCAGTAAGTCACAGGTTGATGGTTGAGTTAGACCACTAAATAGATAGATAGGTGTATAGGTTTTCTTTTGACTTTTACGTTGTAGGATGGTGTGTGTATTCTGTGCGTGTTCCAAGTGTGTGTTTATGTGTATAATTGAGTTAAATTAAATAACAAAAATAAATAAAATAAGATAATAATAATAACAGTAATTTATTTAATAAAGTATTATTAAAATTCGTTGTTATTTTAATTAATAGGTTTTGGTTATTATTTTTAGTTAGTGATTGTGTTATATTTTAATTAGATTTGGACGAGACGAATTAAGGCTCCAATTTGCGATTCGAGACTTTTGTTGTGAGCACACCTAAACAAGGTAAGGGATTACGTTTCTTTAGGTACTTTGAAAAAGTATAAAAATACTTTTAAATTTTAGGCTTCCGCAATTTCTTGAAATTTATCCGTTCTTCCATTTGCCATGCCCGACCTCGTGTCGGTAGTTGCTTTTGACTCCGTCGGTTTGCGTTATTTGAATATCTTCGTTACACCTTCGTTCTCGCAAATTTTCATGTCTACTCTGATTTTCATGAAATACATTGTTATTGAGAAATTTTATATGTATTCGTAAATTCTGTCAGTATGCTCTTTGATTTTGAAAATGACGAACTTTGATATTATTTTTGTTTTGATAATAGTACATTAACAGTGCTATTTATATTTTGAAATTTATTTATGATCACTAAGTATGAACAACCCGTCACGGGGATTTTCGTGACAACATTTGAAATATATTGAAATTTGCACCACTTGGCCTGTGAGTGCGGTTATCCGGATATACCTTAATATTGTACCCTTCGGGGGATTCGTGTACCCTTCGGGGGATTTGTGTACCCTACGGGGGATTCGTGTACCCTACGGGGGATTTGTGTACCCTTCGGGGGATTTGGTTCTTGGTCAAAAGACCCTTATGTGATCTAAATAAACATTTTGATATTCGGTTATTACTGGCTGGTATGGGACAGTCAGTAATGACAAACTTGTTTGATCCATATTTGCTCTGTTTGAAACTCTCCTTTTTAAAAAAAAAAGAGATTTTAAGTCTTTCGTTACTTATCTTTGATTTTTGCAAGTTGTCAAATATTTAAAACTCTGATTTACATTATCCTGATTATTCTTTGAGTCACCCCTCCTTAGAAACCGGAGGCGGCGTATGATCTTCTTGAGCTTTGTTCGCTCACCCTTCACAATCCTCTTCTTCCAGGTCGAAATTAAAGGCTAAGTTTGAGGTAGAGGACACCGGCGAAGAATCAAGATTTCTAGGTTATAAATATTATGTGTTGGAAGTTAATGATGGCAGATGAAATTTTTGAAGACTGTGTTCCAAATTTTATTTTGGATGACTGTATTTTAATTGGAGACTTTTGTAATATTAGTTAGATATTGTTTTAATTTAGTATTGCAATTAAGTTTGAATTTGTAGTGACGTGGCCAGATGTGGGCCCATGTAGTGGGACCCGAGTTTGGGGCGTTACACGTATGTGGGGCTAGGTAGGTGCATTATACTATACTCCCTCCGTCTTTGATAAAAAAATTTATTATTTATTTTTGGATGTTCAAACTAATATTCATAACGACTTCTAATGTATAATTTTTTTTACAATTATTGCACATTTTAGAGAAAAAGAGTATGTGTGAGTACTGAGTGTGACGGATAAATACTTAATAAGAGCGAAAGTGCGTAATGAGTATTATTGTCACAACATAATTTACAACTCATCCTTTAATTATATTTCTTAATCCTTGTATTTTGTTTACTACAAACATTTATTTGGGACCGAGGGAGTAATACCAAACAAGGGTGTAAGTGTAACTAACTAATCTAATTTCCTCTCAAATTTCACACTGACATCCAAGAGATTGCTTAGTGCTAAAATTTGGTAATGTTTGCGCGTGCGACTGTTGATTTGATTATTATAAAATTACAAAAGGAAAAACGATATAACTTTCACGTCTAGAAGTTCCATTCTAAAGATGGACTTTAAAAGGATGCATGCAATTTGTTTTGTAATTGAATTGTACAATGGTGGGTGGGGCAGAGGGTGAGGGTGAGTCCGGGCGGTAGGCAGCGTAACATGATTCTCAGCCGCAGCCCCAGGCAATGCTTGGTGGAGTGGATATGTGGTAGGGGTGATATGCTTTCTAATGAATTTAGGAGCCGTTTGGTATACAAGATTAAGATTAAATATGATTAATAAATAAAGTTTACGTGTGTTCGGTACTTAATAGGTGATTTGGAATAATAATACATTTATCTGGATTAGACCCTTATCTATTTGCTAATTATATTAAGGGAGAGAGTGATATTATTAGCACTCTTATTAAACAAAATAAAGGATTAACATTTTTATTTCCCAAAATAGCCCCGATATATTATACCAGACATAATAGTTAGGGCAGTAATAGTACCAAGATTAATAGTACTGTTTAGAGCAAGAACAACAAAGCTCTCCATTTTGGGAGTTAACCTCCATTTTTTTTCTATTTTATTACAAAAATACCATTAAGCACCCTACTTAAGCTTTCTAATAAAAATACTCTTCCAACAATGCACAAACTCCAATATTTTTATATATCACATCATCTTTATCTCCAATAATTTAATATTTTTATAGAAAAATGGCTAAAAATTTGAAAAATTCATAGAAATTTTTTCTGATATCCAAATGAAACAAACCAAGTCTCTATTTGTAGGTAAAAATGTTTACTTTAATACAGGAAAAAAATTTAAAAATATATTTTATGACTGAAAATTGACCAAAAAAAAAGAAATGGTGGAAAAGAAAATGATGATGTGACATGTGGGATGGAGGAAAAGGGAGGAAGTGGAAGGAGAGGTGCAGCGGCCGTGCAGGTGTTGTCCCTTTTTAGGGGTAAAAACTCAGTCGTTTCTTCCCCATTTTATGTTAAACTACATTGTTTTTTGTCAAACATTTTTGTTAAGCATGGGAGCTTGTTTTGCTCCTAAACCACCTTTTTGCTTATAAAGCATTTTTCAGGAGTCTTTGTTGTTTCAAAAAATCCCAAAGAATTCTTTAAGCACCCACATTAGCTCTATTGTTGTTTATGGTCTTATACTTACCCAACTACCAAACAAGTACTTAAATCACTAATACTCTTAAATCTAGTTTGAAACATACTACTCCATCCATTATTAAAAATTTGTCATATTTGACTAATTGACTTGATTAAAAATATTAATATGTTATATACCCACTCCGTTCCAAAACTATTATAATGTTTTTCTTTGTCGTACATTCCAATAATTTGTTATGTTTCTAAATTTTCCTTTTTCAAAAATTATTTTTATCCATTTTATCGTTATTTTTTTTATTACTTTAAAAATATTTACTTATTATATCAATATGTATATTATAGTCAATTAATTTTTTTTTATGTGTGTACTTAGTCAAACATGACTATCATTTACGCGAGAGAGTATATTTTTAAAAGTTTGTGTACAAGTGGGATCCATCATTGAAATAGCAAGGAATGTAAAATTAAAATGGTAAAGTGTTTTTTCTAAAAAATATATAAAATAGAAAAAAAATTAAACAGCTTAAAAAATTAAACAATTTTTTTTTTAAACCAATGAAGTAATTTAAAGGGGTGACCTCAATAACGACAATACCATTGAGAAAAAGTCATGTAAAACGGAACCTCATTTAAGACTCAAGTATATATATATATATATACATATATACATATATACATATATATATATATATATATATATATATATATATATATATATATATATATATATATATAATGATAAAGGTATATAATAACAAAGGTTTATTTCTTCCTCTAAAATCATACTTTTGAATTTTTGACTTATGAATTACCATTTCACTATTTTTTTTTTCTCATATCTTCTCTCTTCTGGTTGTATTTCTCTTTCTCTCTCCTTTCTTCTCCATATTTTCTCTATCATCACCTCCATCTTTTTTTAAATTATGTTTAAACATTTTTCTCTCTTTAAACCAAAAAAATAGTAACTAAAACAAAAATAATAGTTTCGGAGTCAAGAAAACAAAAATATAAGAGGTTAGTAAAATAAAAATAATTTATGGAACAAGCCACTACAAAAATATAAATTACAGAATCAACAAAACAAAAATAATTTAATGCAGATGTTAGTAAAATAAAATAATTTACGGAACAAAAGTTTTAAAAAATTCTTATAAAAAAAAGTAAAATAAAAAATTTGATGGAACAAAAATAATAGTTACGGAGTCAATAAAACTAAAAAAATTTAAACTGAGGTCAGGGCCGGCCCGGTGAAATTGGGGGCCTAAGGCCAATTACGTCGAACGGGGCCTTCCTTTGTTGCATAATTTTTTTTTTTGAAAAATTAAAAAAACAAACAAAAATAATAAAAAAACACTTCATCACAGAGTCATGGATATAAAAACACGAAATATTTACAAAGTACAACTTAAATGTCGATCTTATAGCACATTTAGAATAAAATCAGTAATCAAAGTATAATAATCAATTTTTCAACCCTATTATTCTCAATAGATATCATAGCTAGCCCATTCAAGCATTCTTGAGATGCTTTCGTGATGTCATTTTATCTACTTACAATAATTGAGATCAAAGCTTACAAATAACTAACAAAAAGAATTCAAATTTCATTATCACTAAAAAAACAATTTTCCATATATAATTTCTCTATTATAGTATATAATTATAGTGTATGTACAAATTTTCCATTAAAATAAATTAACGATTAATCTCAATTTCTCTATTTTAGAATTATAGTATATGTTCAAATAATCAAATTTCAATTAAAATACCACCAATTAACGACAAGTCACTCATTCAAATACTTAAAAGCCCAAAATTTTCAATTATATTATCAAAATACCAATAACTCATAAAGTAAGAAACATTTTAAAAAAACATAATTTTTTTGGGGGGAAAATGGAGAGGACCGTATTAGAAATCTTACTTTTGTGCTTTTTCTTTAAATTATAGAAACTAGAAATAGTCAAGCTAATGTAGGCTATCTCTGTCACTCACTATCTCACTCTGTCCGATTTGTTAGTGTTAAACTAAGGGTAATTTTTTTTTAAAATACTCCCTTCGTTTTCAAATTATTATCTACCTTTCTTTTTTCGTCTGTTCTTAAATAATTGTATTATTTCAAAATTTTCCCTTAAAAAAAACATTTTTGCCACTTTACCCTTACTTTTTCTATCTACTTAAATTATGACCACATACTCAAGGGTATTAAAGAAAAACACACATTTCACCAATATTTATAGTCCAATCAATTCGTTTTTCTTAAATGGTGTGCCGAGTGAACCTTGACAATATTTTAAAAACGGATGAAATAATAGGCTGGGTTTTTTGAGTTTTGGGGCCTAAAAATACGGAATTTTTTGGGGGCCCAAGGACATGGTCTCACTTGGCTTATGGAAGGGCCGGCCATGACTGAGGTTACTAAAATAATTTCGTTATTTTTTATTTTAGTTTATTTTCTTATCAGAAATTTATTTATTCATAAAATACAAATATAGTTTAATAAAAGTAATCATTCAAAATGAAAAACTTATTTGAGTTCAGATTTTATTTGTAGGGTGGAAAAAATTCAAGTTTGTTCAAAGACATTCATTTTAAAGAGTTTTTGAATAGTATAAAGTGTTCATGGTTGTCAGACCATGAATTGACACTTAAAATTGGTGTTCCAATAATGCTATTGAAAAACATTGACCATACTACAAGGTTGTGTAATTGAACAATATTAAACATCATAAATCTTGGGGATCATATTATTGAAACAAAATTTTTGAAAGGAAGCAATGTTGGAGAAAACGTTTTTATCCTAAAATTGTCATAAACTTCATCCGATGTAAGTGTGTCTTTCATATTTCAAAGAAGACAATTACCATTGCTGGTATCATATATAATAACAATTAACAAGTGTCAAAGTCAATAACTACGTGTAGCCGTAGGTCTCTTTTTGAGGTAATTATATATTGATATGCAATGAAAATGAAAAATCAACTAATAAGATAAAAAATGTTGTGTATGATGAATTTTTTTAGAATCTATAATGATTAGTGATATACTTATGTGTAATTGTTAATAAACCGATTATTCTTATTTTATCCTTTAAGATTTTTTATCCTCTTTTATTTTATTTATGTACAATTTAGTTGACGTGCGTTTAATGCACGGGTTAAAACACTAGTATATATATAATGAGAACATTGATTTTTTCCGCCTAAATTACTTACCATAAATGAAACTCAAATGTGACTTTTCATATACGTTATTGGAAGTTGAGATACTTTAATTAGTATGAAATTTGTATTTTTCATATACGTTATTGTATATGGATATCTTCAATTTATAACTATTGCTCCCTTAGTTTTCAAATTAAAGTCTTCCTTTCCTTTTTCGTCAATTCTAAAATTATTGCCCTCTTTCAAAATTTTCTCTTTTAAAAACTCATTTTTACCACTTTACTCTTACATTTTCTACTTATTTTAATTATGTGCACATGTTTAAGGGTCTTAAATGAAATAACATGGACAAAAAAAATTATAATACAGTCAATTATTTTTTTTCTTAAATGGTATGTCGGGTCAAAAAAGACGATAATTTGAAAACAGATGGAGTACTAAAATAGTTATATAATTTTATTATAAATAGTTTTAACGAACAAAAATATTATTCGAACCTCGCATCGTACGAGTATAATAGGTTTTGAGGTGGTGTATTGCTTATATAAAATAAGTTAAAATAGAAAACTTACTTGGCATGAGGCTTAAGGGTGGAATTGAAATTTTACTGTTGTAGCTTTATAAATAATAGACATTTTAGTGTTTTTCAATGGGTTTTTTTATTTCTTATTTTGGAAATGGTCATAAGAAAATAATATTCTTCATCAATAATTTTGTTGAAGTCTTTTGAATGAGATGTATTAAAATCTTTTGAATTATTTAGTTCGCGAGTTGAAAATAATAGTATGTCTGGATGATTTTTAGTGTTTATTTCTTTAATTTAGTAATATTATTTAAATTGTATTGCAGAAAATATTGCTTCCCAACAATATAATATTGGAGGTTTTAATCAAAATGTTTTGCATCCTAATTTAGTTCTTCATTTATTGGATATCACGAATGAGACGATCTATTATACTATTTTAAAGTAAATTTTATTAAAGATTTTATTTTATATATTTTTTTAAAACATTATATATTTTTTTCCAGCTACTACACAAGTACACATCACAGATAGAGCAATTTTTATACCTACTCACTTTCACAAGTTTAAGTATCTCGCCCATTGTTGATTCAACAAATCATGAAAATGTTCAAATCCTATTGTCATTTCGAACAAGAAAAAACATTTAAATAGATATGTCTCACTTACTCAATGTAATTTTTTTTATCATGTTTGTTACATCTTTAATTTGGTCAAACGCTTGATTTTTCATAATTTAAAAATATAATAATAAAGATATCATAAAAAATAATGATATTTAATACTCCCTCCGTCCCTAATTTATTGTCCTGGTTGACCCGACGCACAGATTAAGAAAAAACAATTGACTTGATTATTTATATTGGTTTAATGTGTAGTTTCCTTTAAAGCCCATGCGCATGTGGCTCATAATTAAAGTAAGGTGAAAAAGTAATGGTAAAGTGGTAAAAGTGACGTTCTAAAAAGGTAAGTTTCAAAGTGGACAATTATTTTGAGACGGACGAAAAATGAAAGGAGGACGATAATTTAGGGACGGAGGGAGTATATTACAACTTATGATTAGTACTTTACACAAAATGTAATTGACTTTCTTAATTAATATTTTTGTTTATATAATAAGTTTAAAGGGAATATATGAATCATACATTTAATGTAAGTATGATGTGTATTTTTTTATGATGCAAATGTAAGAGTGAAGAATAATAATAAAAAAACTGACTCAAATCAACGTAAAATATTATATTATACTTTCAATAATAATATTTATTTTTTCGTTTTACTTGAATATCATTTAATTAAAAAGACTTTTGTTCAGTATGTTTAACATACGAGCATAAAACTAGTTGCTATAAAACTCATACTCATATGTTTAATTTTTGCTACCAATATGATTAATTTTTGCTAAATGTTTCCACAAACTCATCCCCCTTTTCGCTCTCCAACCCATGGTTAATTCTTGCAACTGTTTCCCCAAACCCACCTCCACTTTATCTCTCCAACCCTTTCCTCCGCTCTCTATGACTCCGCCCATTTTCTTCACTTTCCAGTTTACTCTCCAACCCTTTCTTTGTTTTCTCTCCAACCTTTTCTCTTTCTTTGTGACTACTTTCCCCCTCTTCAGGATCCCCTCAAGTCGTCATCAGAATTGTCTCCAATTTGATTTTGAGGTTATCTTTTCTATTTTTGAAAAATATTGTTATTCAATTCAATTTCTTTCTATCTCTCTGCCCTCACTCTCAATTTTATTTTTCCAAATATTTATTTCTTTTTTGTCACAGCGGCGGAGGAAGTATCACCCCTTTTTTGGTGGGTCGAGAAGGACGGAGTCAGAGATGAGGTTGGGCGTATCTAGTGTTCTGAACCTATCCATATGCGATCTTATATGGAAATTGGCATTGCCTAATGGTGAAGACCAGGATCACGAATACGCCAACATTAGATTAAGTTGTTTTAGGTGAAAACTCTTGGTTAACGGGTATTGCTCTGTTGATCGACCATCAGATGAAATTTGCCGAAGTGTTGGAAAAATAGGACATAAACAATGTGGCCCAGTTTAACGAAGGGTATCATGTGGTAGAGCTTTTTGAGTTGAAATAGGGGTGGCAACGACGATACGATAGCACGAATCAGCACGATACGATAGTATGAACCAGCATTACACGATTACAGAGATAAATGGCACGATAAGACCAGTACGATACGACACGACACGAAACACGTCACGAAAGACACGAAATTGTTAATATATTTAGAAAAATAATTATTGTTATATTTATGATCAAATTAGATATATAACATAAAAACACGATAATGAAACACGAACACAAAACGATAGTACGAATTGTCACCCCTAGTTGAAAGAACTAAGGAGCTTTTTGTGTGGCTTACCACTTTCATTTTCTTGCCAATTGTCTATTAAGAAAAAGTTCAACTGATTTTTGTTATGATAAATTTTTTACTAGGAGTTACTGTTTTACAATGTTAACCATGAATTATGTGTTTTACTAAAATTTACTGATTTAGTTTTAAATTTTTTTACTTGGATTTACTGTTTTATAAATATTTAGTTTGTTAATTGATTTTTATCGTAATCAACCGAATCTCAATTTAGTTTTTGTAATTTTAAATATTCGTATTTTATTTTTAAAAGAATTTGTGTTAAGTTTTCCTTATTAGTATGAAATCTTTGTGATTTTAGATTTTAGATATTTTTTTTGTTAGTTCTCTCTGTCTCATTCAATTTATATTATTGTTTTTGTTTATCGAGATTTTTATTTTTGAGTTTATTTCATTTAATAGGTACTGCGTTGGTGTTTGTCTGTGAGAGAGAAAATGCGTTTGAATGTTTAATTATATTCTTTATGGATGAGATACAAAATTTTTAATCCAATAAAATATGTTATTTCTTTAGTTTTGAGATGTTTTTTTTTATATATATAATGTACATTGATCCGACCCGACCCCCTATAAAATCTCGATTATATATTAATGGCCAAATTACTTTTTACCCCCCAAAGTATCCACCAAATCCCATTTTACCACCTCAACAAAGGTTTGTCTCATTTTAGCATTCAAGGTTGCCGTTTGTCCCATTTAACCCCCTCCCGTCTGGTTCCATTTGAATGAAGTCGTTAAATTGCACGTGGAAGAACACGTGCACGGGGTATTGTCGTATTTTCACTGCATCTCAAGCGACGAAACCCAACTATGGTTCGTGTCCACATATTCCGATCGTCGCCCAGGATAACCGATCGTCGGCCACATAATCCGTCAATCAGCGTCGTGAGTCATCGTTCGTGTCCTCCACGCGTTACGCTCACCTTGAAATTCCGGTGCATTCATTGGGATTGAGCCATGGCGGTGCGCATGGACATGCTCTTTCAGAAGATGCAATGCCCAAGTGCGTTGGAGGTATGGGTGTAAGTGGTTCGGTTTGGTTTGGTTTATGTCAAAACCACAAACTGAACCGCCTCCTAGTGGTTCCAAAAATCTCAAACCGAACCGAACCGAGTAAGACTTGGAACCGAACCGAACCGAACCACTCGGTTTGGTTTGGTTTGGTTCGGTTTTGTGGTTTATATAAAATATTTTTAATAAAATTAACCAACATTAAAAATAACAATAAAAATAATATTTTAATTTGGAATTAACATCAAAATTAGGAAATAATCTACTAACAATAAATTATCATAAATAAAACAATACAAATTCTAAAATAAACACAAACAATTGAAGAAATAATAGTTTTCCAATAATCAAGATTTTGTTTGGTTTAGTATCCGTATATATATATATATATATATATATATATATATATATTATGAATAAATCAAAGGTTCAAAATCGTTAATAAATGTAATATAATATATATTATATAATAAATAAATAAAAATAAATAGGGTGGTTTGGTTCGGTTCGATACCAAAAACCGTGAACCGAACCGAACCGCGTGGTTTTCCAATTGAACCGAACCGAACCGTCTTCGACCAAAACCGAACCAAACCGATTAGTTTGGTTCGGTGGTTCCGATTTACACCCCTAGTTGGAGGTTTGTTAAGCGTGGTGGTACAGAATCTCCGGCTCCAGCTCGGATTTGTGTCCAACTCAGCTCCGGCGAAGATTGCAGCGGTGTATTAATGTACTTCAAGACCAGTAGCGCTTGGGTCGGGTTCAATCAGGGTTGGGGATTTTTACGCAGAGGAGGAGAGAGAATTGCTAGTGGAACTAAAAGTGCCATTATCGGCTATTAGGGCCCACCACGTACTGTCCGTGCGATGCTCTCACAAAGACCCGCCAACTCAAGAGGTGATTTACGGGAAAGAGCAGGTGTTGTTGGTACCCCGACCCCACGCTGTCCGGTCGTCAGCACCAAGCATCCAACGGGTCAAATATATTTTTGTCACTATGAGGGCCATGGCCGAATGTCGAAGGCTAGCTGATCGAAACGACGTTACATGCGCTCATCACATGCTGGGGTCGACTAGGGTTCTGTTGTTGCAATCTGATTCAGCTTCAGCCGGTGAGTTCGTGCGTAGCGTGGAAGTCGAGTTGTCCGAGCTGCAACGGAAGTGTCAGAGTCAAATGGTGCAGCAGAAGCAGATCCCAAGGAGGGAAGTGGGCTACGTGGATAAGATGCAGTGAAAATACGACAATACCCCGCACTTGGTCTTCCATGTGCAATTTAACGACTTCATTCAAACGGAACCAGACGGAAGGGGGTAAAATGGGACAAATGGCAACCTTGAATGCTAAAATAAGACAAACCTTAGTTGAGGTGGTAAAATGAGATTTGATGGATACTTTGGGAGGTAAAAAGTAATTTGGCCTATATTAATTTATTCGCATCATATTCCATACACTGATCGCATCTCATACTGATACCGTGTCATAGATACATACACGAAATCTAGTGTTTATACAAAAGACGACACAAGTTAAAGATGTACTTTATTTGTTTTTAAATTATTTTTTTACATTGACTTTTTTAATCAAATCAAGTGCTTTATATTTTATTGATACGGTGTCATAATCACGGATACGAAATCTAGTGTTTATACAAAAGACGACACATGTTAAAGAGGCACTTTATTCATTTTTAAATTATTGTTTTACATTGACTTTTTTAGTCAGATGAAGTGCTTCATATTTAATGAAATTTTGACATATATTTTTTATTTGCTTTTAAAATCATAAAAGTTGTAACTTGTTACTGTGATAAAATTGAGATCTGAATTAACAACTATCAACAGGCCCGGTTTTGGGGGAGTTCAGAGTGATCGATCGAACAGGGCCCCCAATTTAAGAGGGCCCAATTTTATATATGTGAAGGCTAGTTTTATTTAGATATATAATAAACAATGTAATAGTAGTAAACAAAATGTCATTTGGCTCAATGGATTTGGTTTGTGTAAGTGTTGAGAGATGTAGGAAGTACAAGGTTCAAGCCCCTTTACTTACTTTTTTGTAGTTTTTTTTGGGTGTCAATTATTATTAGTATTATATTTTTTTGTAGTTTTTTTTTTAATTTTGGGTGTCAATTATTTTTAGTATTATTTTATATGCATATTATATCATATACTTCCTCGATTTAGTTAAATAGTATTCTATATTATTTTGAGAGATTTTACATAAAAAAAATCAACTTTTAAAAAATATGCTTATAATTTCACAATATTTCATCTTTATCCTCCACTTATATTGTAAGTATAATGGTTGTGGTTAAGTATTTTATTTATTTATTACCAACTTCAAATCTACTTATATATGTTTTAATTACTCCGGAATCTAATGAATAAAGAGTTACTATATAAAGATAAATATTTTGTATTCGGTTTTAGCAGAGTTATTCAATCTTAATTTTATTTTCCGTTCGCTAAATTTACTTATAAAAAAAAAGTTAGCTGACAATCAATTTTTTTATCTGGGTCGTAAAAAATAACAATTGATTGGGCATATAATATCAATATTTCAAGCAAAAATCAAAATTTATTGTTATGTTACTATAATTTTTAATTATTGCTTATGATTATTTAATTATTTGCTTTGTTAATTCATTGTTTTTTAACTTGAATTTATAGTGCACAATACATGTTACCAAAAAAATATCTATCTAGAAGTCAAAACATAAATAAAAGGAAAAAATTGATGAAGTATATTCTTTTTATTGTAAATTATTTTAACGAATGAAGAATACCGCGGTAATTATTTATCTGAGTACTTATTTTCTTATATGTTTGGGTATTATTCATTTTCAACACTTCAAATGATGAAAAGTCAAATAAAATTGTTTGTCTAAAATTCTTATGCTTATATTTTTTTAAGGGCCCCTTATTTTCTTTTTGCTCTGGACCCCCAAAAGTTTAGGACCGGCCCTGACTATCAAGATACCGGGGAAGTCCATTAACTGAGTAACGTATCAGCATAAACTGAACTAGATCAACATTTTTTATAGAAGCAAATAAGGGTGGGGCTATCAGTAAGTTCAGTTGACAGTAAATAATGCTAGAGTTAAGGTGAATAGCCTTTTAAAATTTAAGGGTCGTTTTACAAAAGTTGATGAATTGAGGATTCCTTAGTCGCTAACCATGTTAGGAGGAAAAATAATATTGATCAGCTTGCTGACACAGTTTAATATGTTTTCAAAAGATTACAAGTTATAAAGAATGAATTAAAAAACAATTTACAAACTAACTAAGTAATCAACTGATGAAACTGACTGGCTGACACTTACATAGATTGAAGCTACGTAAGTGTTAGGGCAGTTTGTGTAAGCCGATGAATAAAAGACAAAGCAGTTAAAGTGGTTCACATTGTAAACTGTTACGTCCACTATTAAATTAGTCAAACTTAGATTTTTGAAGTGTACTAATATTATTAATAATCTAGGTGATCACTAATGGATCAGTGTACAATAAAGACCGGTGTTTGGGGTGTATGATTTAAAGTCAATTACAATCATGGGATAATGAAATGATTCCTTAATGAATTGAAAAAAATAAGGAATATCAAAACAGTGATTGCCTAAAATAAGAATTAGAAATGAATAAGAATATATATAAGACTGTCTAGCTAATGTTTTGGTTGAGACACATCAAGTAAGAAATCTGTTTTGAGAGAGTATGAATGTTTTAGTTGTTTCTTCAAGTAGTTCCTATGAATATATATAAATATTTTTGAACTGCAATCCGTTAGAAACACATTTGAAATTTGAAAAGCTCCAATAATTCAACAGTATATCTTTCATAAGTTTCATAGATACTGTAAGATAGAGCTAATTAGGAGAGGTTTTTTATAAAACACAAACAAAGAAATCAGTTAGTAGTTAGTACTAAAGATGTTTTTCCATAAATAGAAACATCGTAACTGATTCTTGAAGCAATTTGTTAGTTGACATAGGTCAGTTGAGTACTAACTTAAGATCAAATCTAATAGTTAGCATGTATTCAACATTAATGGTTTTAAGCAAATCTAAATATGCATATTTCAATACTATCTACACCCCAAAGTTATATCTTCATACCTTATTTTCTGCAATAAGTTGTGATACATTATGTAATACATTACATTACAGTAAATAGAGTGTGAAAAACAAAGTTTGTGGTGAGGATAGCTCCACGGCTCCACCCATCAATGAACTCGTTATGGTACCCTTGAGTTCATAACCTTAAAAACCTTAGATTAAAGTAGAAAGTATTTTGGAATTTTGGGCTGAAATAGATTTTCAAGTCAAATGCTTGGCACCATAACAAGCTGCTCACTTTTAATACTCCCTCCATATTTTTGAAAGAATCCACTATATGATTATTTTAAGATATTTTACTTGAGTTTAATTTTAAAATTCATGTTAACAAACTCCTTAGCATTTTAATTTTATCCATCACATTTAATATTATCTTATGAATTATAGTTATCACTTAATTATTAAATTTTTTAAACATAGACTCTTTGAGAAAAATGACTGTGCTATCTAATCAAAAACAAGAATTAATTAATGGATAAATATAGCCATTTTACATATACATGTGTTCATGAGCTAAACCAGTAAGGCAATACCAAACTAGTCATTCTGACATCGGTACGCGTGATGCATGTACGAATATGTTCGAAATTCTTTATACGGAGTAATTATTATTTTGAAATTTTATAATTTATAATTTGATTAATAAATTATCTATAAAACACATATTATAAAAGATTACAAAAAAAATGTTTCAAAAAATAAAAAACCAAAGCACCCCCCTGGCCCCCTCCCCCAACACACTCCACAGTAAGCTTGTCAATGGATCGGATTTTGATCCGAATCCGATCCGAATTCGATGTTATTTTTAGGATATGAATTTAGTTTTCAAATCCGATAACCCGATTTTGATCCAAATCCGAAAATCCGAAAGCTTAACAAATCGGATATGAATTAAGGTGTTTCGATCCGTTAACAACCCGATCCGATCCGATATAAAAAATATATTAATATTATACATATAAAAGTTACTAATAATGTGCTTTTAGTCATTAATAATTACTAATTTTACTAAATATAAATTTTTCGACGAACTCTAAGATCTTACTAACATTATTATTCATGTTTGTGTAAGCTAAAAATATGAATTTTTAATTTTATTCAACATTTGATTAAGAAAAAATACATCAATATTAATTTTATTCAGTACTTTAATTAGGGGTGAAAAAAATCCGAATAAAATCAGAATCCGAAAATTTAGGATATGAATCGAGCTTTTGAATATCCGAAAGATAATCCGATTCGATCCAAGTCCGATAATTTCCCTTAACAAATCGGATAATGAATATGACTGATCCGATCCGAATCAAATCCATTGACAGGCCTACTCCACAGCCCCTCCCCCACCCAACACACACACGGCCCCACTCCCCGCAATTCCCAAACCAAAAAGTCAAGCCCCCCCCCCCACATACAAACATCCGGCTCCCTTCTCCAAGCTTTAATCTTTAATAGTGAACTTCTTAAATTGGAAGTTTTTTTTTTGTTATCACTCCTATATGACATTATAGGAAGTACTCCACCATTGTTAATATCTCATTCTTAATAAGGAGGATAAGAATTGAGTTTTTTTGAACAATGGTGATGCTCTTAGGTACCTAATGAGTACCTACATTAATACACCTAATGATATGGAAAATGATGTGGTATTGATGAACCTCATTTTTTTACTTAATTACTAACTCAATGGTTAACTAACATTGGTTAAATATCAATCCTAAAAGGTTTTTTTAAAAAAAAAAGAAAAAAGAAAACATAAAACAACTAGGGCTGCGAATTGCGATTTATGTGCCATTCTCCGACGTCGGCAACCGACTCGATGACATCCCGTTCTGCTTTTTCACCGGCGCCGGTAACCGACAATAACGATGGCATCTCTTTCGGCTTATCTCCAAGTCTTTATCTCTCTCTCTCCCTCCCTCAATTGCAATACAACTCTTATCATTAGCAAAACACTGAATTGATGTTATGATTTTCTGATATTTTTTTCACAATTATCCAATATGAAATAAAGTTACTTTAAGTTTAGATATGATTGCTTCACCAATGTTATGGGTTTTTTTTTAAACTAACATTGGTTAAATTTCACTCCAAAAAGTTTTTTTTTTTTTAAAGAAAAATGAAAACGTAAAACAACTAGGGTTGCGAATTATGATTTTTGTGTCGTTTGCCGGCACTGGCAATAACGATGGCATCTCCTTCGGCAACCGACTCGATGACATTATGTTCCATGTGGCTTATATCATTTGTTGTTAGAACTGAAGATGCGCTTGAGCAGCTTGAGAATAGAGTTAATCAATTTTACTTGAAGTATTATTCTTTTCGTGGCATTATAGTTAATCACCACAAACATTTTTTTAAAAAACATCTAATTGGAGTCACCACAATTATACATATAATCTGCATTTCCATCTATTTCCTTTCGACTTCACATTCACCTTTACCCTTATTTGCAAGAGCAAAAAACTTTTCATCGTATTAAATATGGTAACTAATATCAATGAGCATTCAAAACTTAAATCTAGGATTATAGTAAAAAAACATAATTCATGTGATATATCCAGGATGAGACATCAAGGACCTGTCTTATTAGTTGGTTGAAGATGAGACCATTTTATATTGTATTATAGTTGAATCCTTAATAGTTTTATGCGTAATATATTACTCCCCTCATTTCAAAATAAGTATTCCTATTTTATTTTGTGTCGTTTCAAAATGTGTCATATTTGCATTCTTTGAAACATTATTAAAGCAAATCATCTATAGGGAGATTTATTTTCACTAAAAATTTTACTTATTCACTTCGTTCATTAATATTTAACTTAATTAATGCAAATCTTGACACAATTATCCTCTTCATCACATCTTATTTACAAATTAAAAAAGTTTCCCAAGTTAACTAATATTTTCATTTTTGTCTTCCCAAGATAATAATTTTTAATATTGCATTAGAAAATAAATGATTTCATATGAATAAACTCAGAAAAGAGAAAATAAATAACTTAAAGGAAAGTAATAATAGGCCAATTTTCTTTTGCTTACAAAGAAGACAAAAAAATGAGAAAATAAATTAAAAAATGAAGTGACCTACTACGAGAACCTTGTTTCGACCCCTCTCGCATGAAAGTGAGTGGTTTCAAAACTTAAACGAGTGGAATACACTTGGTCTTGTTGTGGACTCTAAAGAATATATATAGAGAGTCATCACCTCTATTTTAAGGGTAAACAGAGAAAAACCAAAAAATACCAAAAATAGGGATTCATAGGCTAAGTTACGAGTTTGGAAGAAGGGGTTAGATATCAAACTCGCTATTTCGGTCTCACAATGAGTTTGCAAACATGCTTAGTTTGCTTTGTACATTTAGTCTAGAAAATATTTGTATTTATATATGATGAAGAAAATAAAAAAGAGATATTTTATTTAGCAGAGAAAGGAAAAGAGAAATGATAACAAGGAGAAAAAGAAGAAATAATCGAAAAGAAAAAAAAGGAAACAATGAATATTCTATAGTTTAAATTAATATAAACTGGACATATAAATGAAGTAAAAAGTAATAAAGTAAAACATAACAAAAACTAAATCTATAACATATTTACGTTACGTGTAAAGAAAATTAACTAAACATGATAACTAATTATTTTATGTTAAAGATATAAACATGAAAGGATACCAACGACTCTTACCTATTTTGGGTAGAGCACGCACTCACACAATAATTGTTTTTGCCTATTCTAAGCAGAGCGCACACACATACACACAAAACAAAAAGACTTCCTTTCTCGGAAGGATAAGGGGAGCACATGAAAATCGCTCATGCCAAGGTGTAACAGGTTCAGGCTATCATGCTCCAAGATGTAGGTATTGGATCTGATATTCTGTCAATGTAGCTATTTATTTTGGTGTGTAAATAAAATGTACAGATCCATAAAGTATGTATCTCTACATTTTATTTACACACCAAAATATAAAATAGCTACATGGACAGAATATCAGATCCAATACCTACATCTTGGAGCGTGATAGTCTGAACCTGGTACACCTTGGCATAAGCGATTTTCGTGTGCTCCCCTTATCTTCCCGAGAAAGGAAATCTTTTTGTTTTGTGTATATGTGTGTACACTCTACCTAGAATAGACAAAAACAATTGTTTTGTGTGTGTGGGATCTACCCAAAATAGGTAAAAGTCGTTTGCTCATATGTGTGTGTATTTGTGTATGTGTGTGTAGTGTGTGTGTGTGTGTGTGTGTGTGTAGGATGTGTGTTTGTATTGTTGGGTGTGTGGGTATGTGTATGTGAGTGGATAGTGGCTTGAGTGTGTGTGTGTGTGCTTGCTGTGTATTGTGGGTGTGTGTTGAGAGAGTAATCGAGCAGAGTTACGGCAGTATGGTGGGAATGTCTCTCTTGCAAAACTTTGGTAGCATGACGAAGGGAAGTTGTTGTGTTTTGGGGGTATCTCCTGGCGATAATTTGGCAGGGTATCAGAGCGAGTAATGGTGTGTAAAATGAAGGAGCTAGGGAAGCTCTCCTTTTATATGCAGCAGAGGAGTGGGGGAGGCTCCTTCTCGGTGGTTGGAACGGCAACTAGTGAAGGCAATCACCACTCTTGGCAGTGTAGGGGTGGCGTAGAGGTAGCCGCCTCGTTTTTACTATTTGAAATCCAACGCATGGAGTGATGAAACAGGAGCAACAATGCATTGCAAAAATGGCTCGAGGGCGCCGCACATGGGAGGAGGGGCACGACACAAGCTTTTTAGGCGTCGCGCAGTGTGGGCCTTGTGTCGCGCTGGGTTGGTCTTTTTCTCCTATTTTTGTTACACTTACCTCATGCCTTGTTATCTTTTTGTTCTTTTGAGCCCTTCTAAGTTTCTTTTGATGTCTTCGCCCCCCGAAACATTTTAAAAATAACGTTTAGTCCATTTTTAATTTGCAATAATATTTATAGGACATTTATAAAGTAGAGGTACAAAATTGAGGGTGTCTACACCTACTTTTCTTTAGGGTTTTTTTTTTGAAAGAATTGAAAGAAATTTTTTAGTTGACGAAAAGATATAATTTATTTAAAAAGATGATAAAATCACAAAAGATAATTAAGTTACAAAAGAGGATATTATTTGAAGGGCATATGTGTTATAAAAATAATTAATTTCAAAACAATGTAGTCGATAAGCAAAACTTGTAGTAGAAATAACTTTTTCGTGTTTATGTTATAAATTACAAAATAAGAAAAGGAAAACAAATCAATTTGTTATTGCCAAGGGCAAATGCATGCTTAGAGGTGAGGGGATAAGGACCCCGCTAAATAAAAATATAGAAAAAAAAGTTTCCTTACAAAAACGATGTAGTTTTGATAGAGACCTCACTCAATTTTTATTTTATTTTTTGCCTTCCTAGGTCAATTTTTAAACGATTATGCGTAGAGAGAAATGTAATTTCTAAGCTTTTTATGTAATAATTAATATGTGCAATAAGCTATCAAGGTCGCTCAGAATTGAAATAGATCGAATGAAGTCCGTAGGACACACTCACACAAGTCCAATAGGCCAGAAGCTCAATCGAGCCCAAATTTGCAACCCCCTCCGTCCCCCAGTCGGCACATGAGAGAGAGCTGAAAGAGAGCTCTCCTCGTAGAGGAAAATTGTGATTTCTAAGTTTCTTATGTAATATTCCCTCTGTCCCTAAATTATTGTCTTTCTTTCTTTTTTTGTCCGTCTCAAAATAATTGTTCAGTTTGAAACTTACCTTTTTTGAATATCACTTTTACCACTTTACCCTTACTTTTTCACCATACTTTAATTATGTGACACTTACATATGAACTTTAAAGAAAACTACACATTAAACCAATATAAATAATCAAGTCAATTGTTTTTTCTTAATCCGTGCGTCGGATCAACTAAGACGATAATTTAAGGACGAAGGGAGTAGTTAATACGTACAATAATCTATCCGCACAATGGCATGAAGCTCAATCGAGCCCAGATTTGCAACCCCCCTCCGTCACCAAGCAAGGGCGCATGAAAGAGAACTTCTATATCATACAAGCTTACCTCTTACATTAAAGGAACTTGTATATAAATTAGTCAAGTCTTTGTTAATTTCAAAACATAGGACAAACTGATATTCAATACCACACTTTAAACCTCAATAATTTATTAATTTAGGTATCAAATTAGACAAATAAATATAAGATTTCAATGCTATTATGGAGTACAATATATTTCCACAATTATCATTTTCATTACACAAATAATATATTGAAACATTTTTGTCTCATGTGGCACAATTTCTTGCCCGCAAGATTTTCTCCAAAAAAATCCAGACAGGATACACTACGTAATATTTATTCCAGGAGAAAAAGTCCGCAATAATAAAAAAATCATCTCCATTATTAAAAGTTGAAAAAAAAAATTAATTAATTGACCTACTTAGATGTTTTTGTTCGAAAGTGTGTAACTATATATGACGAAAGTCAACAACTTTAAGGTAGGCGAATTCGTTATATGGGCCCATATAAATGTATATCTAACAAAGAGAAGATCCAACAATCATCATCCAGAAGTCTTCTTGGACTGCCCACAGCTTTGTAAAATTTGCCCACAGCTTTGCCAAATACATCCAAGAAATAGTTGACATTTTTATGTTGGATCTCTAATACAGGAAGGTTCATAAAAGATTCATAGCTGCATGATATGTATCATCAAAAATATTTATTCCTAGATCTTTATATCTGTGACTATGGCATGGATTACACAGTCTCAATATATCTGATTTTGTTTATTAAAAAGGCAGTACCTAAATAAAATATGTGATTTCAAAAAATGTTAAAATTAAGGGATGCATTGTTTTAAGTGATAGTTGAGTGGTTGATGTTTTATAAGGAGTGACTGTTCAGAAAATTAATTGCAGGACATGACTTTGTAATGTGAAGATAAAACATATAAAGTAGAAAAATGGGTGGTTGCTCATAATATTAATTGTAGGGGGTGACTTGTAATAGAGAAAGAGAAAAAAATAAGGAGTTAAAAATTGATAACTACCCACACATGTGAATGTGAAGGTGAATGTCAATAATTAAATTTTGTAAGATAATTTAATTTCAACCTCTGAATAATTTTAATCAATTAGCTAACAGTTTTATAATATCGTGGAAAGTTTATAGACAATGAGCGGATTATGGAAAAATAAATAAATAAGTTTAATTAATAATGTATGTGATGGCCGATCATTAAAAAAGTGTATAATGAGTTTATCATAGTGAAGAAAAAAGTTTGTGAAGAGATGAACTTTTTTTTCATTGTGGCATCTATGTGTCGCATAAAATCCGAGAAAAAACCTTTTAGAAGGTTTACCATTTGAGATGCTCTTATTTAGTAATATATATAATCGCGTACAATAAACATACATATAAATAATTGAAAAATATTTTTGTTTATTGTACCCAAACCAAATTTGATCAAAATTATTTGTACTTTTGAATCGAATCGCTTAATACACGTAAAAAAACTTAAACATATTTTACTTCACGTATAAAACTCTAGTATACACAATTTTTTTTAAAATATAATTTCACTACTTCAATAATTCGATTTATGTTACTTATCGTACACAAATTGATCAAATTATAATATATTTAACAAGAGAATATTAATTATGAAGTCTAAAAATTAGTTTTTGATATATTTCATACTATTTGAATACAAACTGAGAGTATGTGTATAAATCATGATTTTATTTAACCAGTAGCACATACTTATTTTTTTTAATAAATATGTAATAATATGAAAATAATAGCTTTGAGAGTGTATATAAGTGAAAATATAAAATATTAAAAATGAAAGATGGAGAACATATAAATATATACAAATAAAATATGACTAATGTATTTTTTTTGTCTCATAGATTTCAATCTTATTTGTGTTATATCCATACGTTTGTATATAAAGATTTTTCTTGTTCCACAAAATTAGGCACTTTCATGCATCCTGATATATGATTTTGTGCCTCACGATGCATGACTTGCTTTTTTTCGATTGAAAGAAAGGTAGCTAGGGTTCTCATATTAAAATAGGAAAAGCAATGGATGTTACACATAAAGTATTTCATAATGTTGTACAAAATGTTGCACAAAATGTTGCAACATTTACAAATACATTCACTAAATAAGAAGCGGAAATAAAAGAGAAGAAGAAACAGAGAGAAGAGACACGGTCTTAAGTTCAAGTCTACAAACAATACTTGTAGACGAGCCAATATGACTAAAACTTTCATTGTAGAAAAACAATTGTAAATAAAGATTATAATTATGAAAACTTATACTAAATGAAAATCATATGAAAAACTCCTAACATAGCAAGATGTAATCAGTTCAGCACAAATGCTCACAAAAAACAATAAGTAAACACAACAGTGAGCAAAATCATGAAATCTGGGAAGCAGCAAGTCAATGTAGGTCACAATGTTGTAAGATTCTGAAGCCCATCAGTCGTTCCAGCAGCACAATCTCTCTCTCTCTCTAAATGCGTCGAACGTTTCTGAGCTTTGAGCAGTCCTTTTATACAGCTAGGGAAGGCTTCAAAGTCCTGTACGTTAAAGGAATGAACTAAACATGGAATGAATTAATTGTTAGACAATAAATCATTCCATATTTAACTCAATACTTGGTCTCCAAGATAGGTTAAGAAAGGCAACAACAATCAATCACCAAAGAAGGAAACAATGCTAGGAAATTTCCTAGAAAGAGCACATTAACACATGAATTAAACATATGCTAAAACGGGATAATTTCACTTTTGGTACCCCAAGTATAATCCATTTTCACATTTGGTACCCCTGGTACCGAGGTCATCAAAGTTCATCAGCAATTTTTCTCATGTTAATCAGTTATCATACGTTCCGTCTCATGTCTGTTAACTACTAACGTCTAACCTGCTATCCTAGGTTAGAAACCAACTTGACTTTGCTCAATAGGTGCCCCTTCTCATTTCCCTCCCAATTTCTCACCCATTTTCCCTCCTTCTCATCAAGCCCTAATTTCTCTCTCATTCTCCCTCCCAATTTCAAGCAGCTTCCTTTCAAATAGAATAAACATGATTAGCAGTAATACTAGAAAGAGGGTCCACCGGTGATTTTTTTTATTTTTTATTATTTATTATTATTTTTTATTTTTTTTTTGTGAAAACCTTCACTTCCTGAAAAATAAGCAACGTTAATGACAATGGACTTCTTAGAACTTGTGTGTTGATGCTCTGATCGATACCACTATCGATAATGTGCAATCCATTTGTTAAAGTGATATCTTCTATTTCTAAACCCTCTTATGTGTTGAGTAGATTACCACTCTCTGCTTCATTTTTTGTGACAGTCATACCTTTCATGATTTCCTTTTGTTCAATCCATCTGAAATGCAGCGAAGGTTGCAAAAATAGAATTTAATATGTTTGTTTATGTTTCAGTTCTCTGTTGTTTATGTCTCTGAAGTTCATCCGGCACAAATAAAATAAAAGGACTATCACTTGTTTCTTGCAATAAAGTCATATGAATCATCTGACCAAATTCTATTGATGATGTCATAAGCAAAGGGTTCTTATTCTTAATATTAATAGCTTCCTGCAAGTGTTTCCCATATCCCAGGTGAGACAAACCAATCTGTTTTTCATCATAAGTACCACAGCCGTACATAGACTCCTTACCTTTTGGTTCAAATCTGGATGAGGTTTCACTTTCATCCAAGCATGTTTCACCATCACATCCTTGAAGCCCCAAGCCCGATCGTAAATTGAAATCATCAAAACTGCGGTTCACTTGGTTAATGCCCAAATGAGAATTAGAAATCCAGCAACTTCGTCTGAAGAAGGGATCTTATCAGGACATATTTGAAATCATCAAAACTGTGATTCACTTATTCAATGCCCAAACGAGAATTAGAAATCCAACAACTTCTTCTGAAGAAGGGTTCTTATCAGGACGAAATTTTAGGTATCGGGCTCCAATGAGAAGGAAGGAGAATGTGAGATAAATTTTGGAAAGAATTAGTAGGAAACTTGATATTTAGGGGCATGAATGAGAAGGGAATGAATTGGAGAAGAAATTATGAGAAAAATGAGCAGGGGCACATGTTCAGCAAAGCCGGTTTCTAACTTGGGATAGCATGTTGGATATTAGTAGTTAGCAGAAAACAAAAGAAAAGTATGAAAATTGATTAAAATGAGAAACATTGATGATGAACTTTGATGACCTCGGTACCGGGGGTACCGAATGTGAAAATGAACTATACTTAGGGTACCAAAAGCGAAATTATCCCTGCTAAAAACAAGGAAATTTCTTAGAAATAGCATATTAACTCATGAATTAAACATGTGCTAAAAATATGTTCTTACAATCTCCCCATTTGTTGTGTCTTTTTGGTTAAAGTTATAACATCATGAAACATGTAATAATCTCCCCCTAAATATGGTAATTAATAAAATATCCAAGATAAAACAATTATCAAAGATAAATAAAAAAAATACCAACAATCCAACCGCCATAAGATTTATCATCATTTGCAGCAGTGGATTTCCATTGGCAGAGCAGTCGATGACGAAACACCTAAGCTCCCCCTACACCATTGCCTTCTCCCCCGCTTTGAGCATGAAAGGCCAACCATTCGCGATTGCCATTAGGAAGAAACTAAATATACGTAATTTGCTAAAAAATGAACTTTGGCACAACGATGGCTAACAAAAGAACAGTACGCCCACTGAAATAACAGTACAAGAAGTAGATGGAGAAGCAGATTCCTAGAAAGAGTATGTTAACCCATAAATTAAACATGTGCTAAAAACATGCTCTTACACCAATTTCGAAATATTTTATGGCATAAAGCGGCTGAAATCTTTTAAAAGTAAACTGCCCTACAATTTTTCGTAATGATTATGTCTTTAAAATCCATGAACTAACAAATTACCAGATTTGCAATGGGGAACAACTACGAACTTTCAAACTGGTGGTAAGTTATAAAACTATGCTAAGATTAAATGATTACGACTCTCTTTCATACACACTAAGCAATTTTTCTTAGAAGTATCCCTCAATTACTCGATTATGAAAAAAAAAATACCAATTGAAGAAATTATATGCAACCCGCCAATGGTGGACGCAGAGATTTTTCTCAACCGGTGGCACAAATTTAATAAAGTTTGCAAATTATTTTATTTTATTTTTTGGTCTGAAATGGTAAATGGCTTACTTATTATTTTTTTATATAAGGGCTAGATTTTTATAAAAAGGAAATAAAGGAAAATACAAGCTTAAGGGGGACAACCAGCCTTACCCTTAAAAGGGGGGACAAAAGAGCCTTACCTTGAAAATAAAAACCGAAATCAACAAGCGAAAATTAAAGCCTAATTAAAGAAAAAGAACAAACTAATAATAATGAAAATCAAGATTTTACTTGCGAGATCGAGGGGTTCTGAATGAGGCTGGAATTGAAGGTGGTTTGCGCTTATGTTGTCTATGACTTGAGATTTCCAGATCTAGAGCTTCAAATTGAGAGATATCATTGCTTGGGTCTTCATCTTCAAAAGTTTGCAAAACAACAAATTTATTGGGGGAGTAATATTCAAAGGGTTTTCGTGAGACACAATGTTCGTAGAATCTGCTCGCTGCATATTATTAAGGTTTTCTTCAGCTAAGAGGTCAACGCGAATAGGGGATTCGGAAGAGTGAACAGGCGTTTATCTATCAGGCGAGGGGTTGAAAGGAGGGGAGTTTGGGCTCAAACCTGAAGAGGAACTTACCTGAATTGGGACCTTCGGATTGCTAGAAGGATTGGATTGGACAAACGTAGGTGTGGGCAGATTGGGGACGGCAGAAACTGAGCTCGATGGGATAGGAGAAATGTTGGTTGCGCGAACGCAACACAGGCAAGATTACCCGGTCAAACAAGTAATAAAGTGGTAAGTAGAGTGTCGAACCCACGAGAAAACAATTTGGTTGTTTTAAATTTTTAATGAGTACCAAGCACGTTGCAATTTCAACTATATTTAGACTATCGATTTTTAGTGAACTAACTAATTAATTAAATTAAAACAAGAAATTAAAGAAAGCAGTATTAAATTGAGGTTGACTTCAATGAGAGAGGATCTAGGGTTTTGATTTTCAATTGGCTCTTCCGTTGTGATTTAATAAGGGGTTGCTATTAAAACTATTCCATTTTTGGAAGTCGGGGATTCAAAAATCACCGTTAAGGGCTTTCGCTTCGTATAACAGTGCTAATTAACGGTATAAATTCACGGGCTTTCGCTACGTATGAATTTATCCAATTAATCGTTTCCAAACACAAAACCCCAACTGACTATTTTAAAGAAGATTAATAACTTAGATTAACCCAACCAAAAACAACTATGTTGAATTTTCCAAAATTATTAAGTCACTTTCATGCACTAAACAATTTTTAAAATCATGTAATGGGTGATCAAATCATTACAAGCATTAAGAGCACAACATAATACCCAAAAATTAATGAATAGCAATTAATAACAAAAACCCAAATTAAAATCACAACATCCAAGCCAATATATATCAAAACCCTAGGCAATTAATTTAGTTCATGATGCTAAGGAAATAAATCAAATCTTCAATGAAAAATATTGACATTAAATAAAAATAGAGATTAAAGTGCACAATACTTTACAATGAAGGAGATGATGAAATCCTAGCCTTGGCTTGAGCAACAATGGAGAGAAGATGAAAAATGGAAAATAGAAGATTGAAATGTGGCTGCTTCCTTTTGTTTTCTTCCCTTGGTTTCTGCCTTCAATCCTACTGTTCAAGCCCTAACCTCCTGTTCTGTTCAACAGCCCAACCTCTTCTGCCCGAAATTTTTGCTCCCTGAATCTCCCTAAATTTTGCTAGGGCAATAAAGGGTAGATTAGGAAGTTTAGTAAAGTTTTGGGGGCAAAAAGGGGCAAGAAAAGAGGAATGGGTCGCGTTAGGGTCAGGGCTGAACCAGGAGAGTCACGCGAGTCGCCCAGGCTGAAATGGGTGAGGGAATGAAAGAGTAAGTGGGCTGGAGGGTTAGATGGGTTGAGTCAGATCGCGGGTTGACTTGATCCAGCTGAGAGACACGCGGGTCCCACTAAAGGAGGCGGGTGACGTGGCCCTTCCACAAGCCGACAGCGCATTAATGAATTGGAGCATTTTTAGGAAATTACTCCGGTGCCCCTGCCTTCTTTAATGTTGCTGCCGAAGTCCTTCCCTCTCCAGCTCTTTCAATTCAGTCCTCAGTTAGCTTCTGTTATGTTCTGTTAGCCTTCTGCACATAGAAACTCTTAACGAAACTTAACGGCAAGTGTTCAAACTTAACATTGGAGCCTGGGATGTCCTCGATTTGCACGTATTGAGCCATACAACCTCAAATATCTTTGAGATACCCACATGAAGCATAAAAATACATAAAAAAAAAGATCTCAAATGCAATTAATTATCAACCAAAGCTCAAAATAACCAATAAAATTTTGGAAAATTAATGAAAATAATAGAAAATAATAAGCTTATCAAGAAACAACTTGTTGACCTTGTTGTAAAGAAGAATTGTTCAGGATTGGGGCCTCAATTCCAGAAGGGAGAACGCCTTGAGGGGTATCTGTCTTAGATGAACTAACTGGAGGAGTTACAGCCGTTGTTATGGTAGTTTGAACATGATGCGAAGCAGAAGCATTGGAAGCAAAGTCACGCACAGGATCTGCTTTGGACAGATAGCAGCCGTTGTTATGGGGGATGCTGCTAGAGGGATTATCACCCATAGCTGGCACCTGGTTATTAACAAGAGTTGAAGTAATGGTTCTTTTAGGCTTCCAGGCCATTTTACTAGGAGCAGCCTCGTCCTTAGAATGAATATTACCCTTGTGAACAACCGTCTCTTCTTGAATATTCTGCACATTGACCTGATTGGGGGAAAATTTACACGACTCTCCATCATGTCCCTGTCTATGGCAGAAGCTGCAGTAAAGAGGAAGACGTTCAGCTTCGAACGGTTTCCAAAAACCCTTCGAGGATCCGCTATCAATCCAAATGCGACTAGGAATAGGTTTAGTCAGATTTACTTCAATGCAAATCCTAGCTACGCTAGATCTAGACAGGTTTGCTGTAGGGGAGTCTATGATCAATGGAGTACCTATCATATTAGCAATGGAGAAAAGAGTTTGCTTATCGAACAAATAGATTGGGAGACTGGGCAGAGAGAACCAAACCGGTGCTATGGGACTTTCAACATCAGATCTAAAGTCCGGAGTCCATTTAAAAACCCTCATGGGGAAAGCTCCAACGTACCATTGATCCTTTATCCATAACCGTTGAAAGTCAGTCTCATGATTCATTTGGATAAGGATATGCTTGTGATCAAGAAGGCCAAGTGTTACCTCCGCCTTAAGTCCGAGGGTTAGGAATTCCTTCCGAATAATTTCCATGGATGGTCTACCATGGGAGAACTTACCAACAAGAGATAGAAGGAATGGTTTAGATAGAGAAGCAACTATTTCAGGGGTAAGCCGAAGGGCTGGCTCCCCTTTGTACGAAGCAGGAGGGATGAACGGCAATGATTCAGAGGTTGGGGCTGTGGCTGAAGAGAATAATGAGGCAAACGATTTCTTGCCTGAAGGTGAAGGGAGTGCCGGAGGGGGATCCTCCATGGCAGCAGCCATGGCCGAAGCCTAGGCCAAGACCTAAGCGGCCAGCCCTAGAGGGAATTTGTGATAGAGGGAGAATTTTTTAGGGTTTGCCCGTACCTATCGATCCAATTAACCAAATGGCTTAAGTTTGCAAATTATAATTGTCTCCTATGTTTAATAACATCATCATTTGTAACACTCTTAAGAAAAATATTTTTCAATAAAACATACAAGACAATCATTAAAAATTGATCATAAATTCGGTTTCGTTGATCCATCTTGACGATATTCATTGCAGAAAATCATCTTTCTACGCTTGTTGTTGCTACCGGTAAAATCAATGTTAACTTCAATAAATAGACATTTCCTACTAAGATATAGTCATATTGAACACACAAATTTAGGAAATAAAACAATATTATCATAATATCATCTATCACAAATTCACAAAAATTACATAAATTAAATACTCAATTAGGGCTATTTCAAAATTATGGTTATTTCAAATTAGGGCTATTTTAAAATTAGGGCTATTTTAAAATTTAAATCACATTTATAATTTAGAAATTCATACAATCATAGAGGAAGAAAAAGATTGGAAGACAATTCACAAAAAAAATTACATAAATTAAATACTCAGAGAGGAGAAAGAATCAAAGAATACATGTTTGTTGTGGACTGCCAGACTCGCGGTGTCGCAGTCGCCCGTTGGAGAGTGAGAGACTAAGAGGAGGAAGTGATGAACTGACCAAGGAGGTGAGGAACTGAGCTGACTGCTGAGGATTGAGGAGCACGAACACTGGTCGGATGGACTGATGGAGGTTACGGGCTGCCGCTGGAGGATAGACTCTGGAGCGCACGCAGGTCGGAGGTCGCAGAGGCTGGAGTGGACTGTGGAGCAGCAGCTGGGACTGGGGAGGGCCAAAGGAATTGGAGTGGAGAGAGAGATGGGAATTGGGGAATTTCCGAAAAGATAGAACGAGAGTTATTCTTACACAGAATAAAAAAAAATACTGAAGCGGGGGAAACTTGTAAAATTTGATAAGTGCGGCTAACTTATAAAATTTGACAGATTATTATTAATAAATAAATAATTTCTTTTAAAAAAACCCAAGCGGGGGTAACTGCCCCCAAAACTCCTTGTCGTGTCCGCCTATGCATCCCACAACTATCTTTCTTTTAGTCACCTTTTGCATAGGCACTCATTTGAGTTAACAAAATTTGTCATTTGAGATTCACGTGACAATTATTAGGTTGTTTTTTTAGAGAATTGCAAAAAAAAAAAAAAAAAAATTCTATCCTATTTCACATTTTGCATGCTAAACCTCATGTTTTTAAATTCGACAATTAAAACCTTCACCTATTTTTTTTTTCAATGTAAACCTTCCGTCTGTTAGGCGTTAGCCTAGAAGACGGAATGCTGACTCGGTTGCTCACGTGGCAGCTGACGTGTACATTTCTTTGCAATATAAACCTTGTCCAAATAATAGGTTTGCAAATTTAACATTTTTTCAACGATTTCCCTCCATTCCAATAAATTTCATTCCATTATAAACCCTGCCTAAATAATAATTTTACAGATTAAACATTTTGTCTCACTTATAAAATTAACAAAATTCCAATTATATCCAAAAATAAAATAGTGTACTATTTGTATGGAACAGAGGAAGTACATTATATTATTATTCTCCATACATTCCTAAATAATTGTTCGGTTTAAATCATCAGCTAAGTCTACCGATAGTGTTTTACCAGCAAACTTAGTCTGTCTTTCTTGCAAGATTCCCGCTACTAATTTAGGATTCAATACGAAAAGTTTTAAGTGTTTAATATGTTATTCAACTCCCCCTTCTAGCTTATTATTGTGCCATTTGGGACTAACAACCCGTCTCGAGAGGATCCGCCTCAACACATGCCTAATGTCACGGGAGTGCCCCTCAGCAGCCACCAGCACCCATGACAGATACTCATGGGACAAAAGCACATGTTCAGAAAAGGCATAAGCTGAGGCCCGCAGGGGAAAATCGATCTCCCACATATCCCGGATCAGCTCGCCCACTTCCTTCTCCATCTGCAACTCTTCAATCAGAGGACGGTTCACGTCCGGAAGAATGTGCTCTCTACCCAACTGATGAAGGACTCGGTACACCAGATAAAAAGTGGTCTGTTCGAGACCAGGCAGGATGACCTGGGCATAAGCCCCGGTAAACAGGAAAAAGTTGTAGATCTGCCAGTGGCTGACCACCTAGATGATCTCCATGGAGCCGATACGAAGAAAGTACTCTATCCAGTCAATCTTCGTAGGTATATCATGGCGATAATGGCAGCGAGAGCCATAACGCCTGGGATTAGACACTCATCCCACAAGCTCCGGGGTCATCACCCAATTAAAATGCTCCTCCAGCCACATATGAATCAAAATGGGGCTACTAGAAGGAAACACTTCATTGCCAGACGAAAATGCATCCAGACTAATAAGAGTCTCGGCCAAAATAACTGGGATGATATTTACCCGGTGATCACGATCTTGCAGCACCAGGTCGACAACCCGCACATCGATGAATCCAGGTTGACCCACCTGGAGGTACCTTCCCATAACACAGAGAAAAAGGGCAATCAGTCGACGCCGCAAGTAAACTGGATCTTCCCTATATTCAGTATACGCAGGGGGAAGAACAGTCAAATTAAAATTAAATCTATTATAAAAACCTGGAGTAGCGGCACGGGTTAAGCCAAATAATTCTCGTATCGCCATAAAAGGGCGCCTCCGCGTAGAGGGCACGACAATAGGCCTGACGGTCAGCATCCCCACTATAGCACAAAACTCCTCAAAAGTGGGACACATTTCGTTCAGGCAGAAATTGAAAATATGACTCTGCACTAACTAGAATCTGGACGCTGCCCTCAGCATGTCCCAGTTTATACGCAGGGCTCGCCATGACAAGAGGCATCAGTAGCCATAAATATGATCGAACCACTCTCGCTCATCTTCTCGTAAGGAAATAATCCATAAGTCCAGCGAGGTCTCATATATTTCCATCTCCAAAGTTGTGTGGCTAGGTGCGGCCATTTCTGGAAAAAAGGTAAAAAAAATCTATATATGACTAAAGAAAAGAGAGACAGAACGGAGAGAAATCTCAGGTTGCTATCCGCTTGAGAGAAGAAAGAGAGGCAGATGGTCTGAAATAAACACTGCCTCGACTCCCTTTTTTATACTGAAAACTGAGGAAACGACCAAATATTGAGCATATTGCATAAATAGTGGCTGAAACAGGGAAGCACAGAAAAAGGCCTGGGTGCCGCCCATGGCCACTTTGGGAGCCGTGCCCTCTTCCTTCATGGGCGGCGCCAGTGGGTTCCACATTTGTCCCCCGAAACTACCTGGTATCCCCGTTTCTGACTCCAGCTGCTCCACTGTTGGCCCTGTTCGTTCCCAAGGAAGGGAAGAAAGGACCAAAGCTATATACTAGCCCTCGCCTACCAAAGGAAAAAGATCAAACACAAGAAGAGGTGGCTGCCTCTCCTTCCCCACAGAGTGCCGGATAACCCCATGTTAAATCCAAAGGTGTATCCCTTCAAACCTCTGTCCCTAAAACTACAGTTTGTTGTTACCTTATATAATGATTTAGATTTCTTTTATTCCTAGAATGATTAAGTCTTCATATATACATATCATGCATTGTATAATAAATACAAATTGCATAAATAGAAATATATACAGAGTCTGGTACAACAAAATAATAAAGTACATGTAAAACAAGGGTTAATGGCCACGAGAAGATCTGCTCCTGCCTAAGTCTCCACCCATGACTCGAGGAGCAGTTCCACCAATCCTGTATTCCCGTCCTCTCGCTCGAGCACGACTCGACCGACTGGCATCATCATCATCATCCTCACCCCGACGCCTAGCCTGGCTAACAGCATCATTTCCTCGGCAAGTGAACCCATCCTACAGCCGCTGGTATAATTTGGTGATGCTGAGAAAGCCCCTCACCACCTTCCTGTACGAAAAAGCATCAACTTGGGAAAAAAGGTGTAAAACAACAAGGATAATATGTCAACCTCGAAAAAAAATGAAAAAATGATGCAAATATGAAAAGGCAGAGAAATATACCGCGCGGGTCCTCTCAGGAATCTAGTATCGCTCGGGAACCTCTATATCGGGCAAAACTTCATCCACAAGTCTTCCATCACGATGATACTGGAAGGTTGAGAAGTCCTCGGCAGGCACGAAAAAGTCCGACTATGCATCAGGAACCAAACGGGAAGGCCTCGGCCTGTCAGAAACATCTGATGCAAGCCTAACCGCTGCAGGAGCTGGATGGAGCACCGTCCTAAAAAATTCCTCGTAAGGCATGATGGGATCATCCTCACGAGGAATAACATGCCTGGACAGATACTGATACCAGTTTGGCAAGAAATCGGTACAATCACCCAAACTGGTGGGGCAGGTGGTGTCACTGGAGGCACCGGATACAGGAAATGTTGGCGATTAACCCGTTCGCCCATATACAAGGAGTCGACGATAATCGACACCATCAAGATCCAGCGGCTGCTCATCTCCAAAGAAATCAAATATGGCCCAGCCAAACCCCTCTAAGGAAATAAATGAACAGTGCCCGGGCTCGAGGTCGTAATCCGGTCCCGCATCATCACTTCGGTCAGGCAACGGCCATCTCGATCCTCATCTACCCGTTTAGCACTTACGAACTCAGTCAAAAATGGTGACTCGTGAATACGAATGTGCAACGGGCCAGGCGAAAAATTAAACACAGAGTAGGCCCAGACCTGCAAAAAGAGAAGAAGAAAAGAAAAAAAAAGTCAGCCAGGAATAAAATGAAGAAGAAAAAATATCTATACTGGCAAAAATATCAAAATTAGGAAAAGAAAGAAAAAGGGATACCTACAAAGCAGGAGCAAAACCGTTAATCACTGGAGAATCATTACGGTTGGCCCGATCAATGGAAGCATACAGCTCGACTAAGCCCGCCTGCCCCCAATCATACTCGACAATGCGGTCTAAATCCTGAAGGCATCCCAAGACTGAAACCCGTAGAGTGGTGGAAGAATTGGCAAATAACGACATTCCCAGAAAGAAAAACAGAAATGCCCTGGCAACACAAGCCACAGCCTCGTCGCCATCGTTATCAACTTTCCCGGCATGTTGTTCTAGCCAACTTTTGACGCTGCCAATACGGATTTCGTCAGCAGTTTTGTACTCTGGCTCGAAACCCAAAAGAACCTCGACCACATCATGTTGTTGTCTAAGGGTGTAATCTGGCTCTAGAGGCCTGCCAATGCCAGTCATGATGCCTGTGATTGCAGCAAAATCACAGAGGGTCAAAGTGGCCTCGCCCTAGCTAAAATGGAAAGTGTGGGTAGTGTCCCACTAATAATCCCGCAGGACCTCGAACGTAGGCATGTAGCAGTGGAAAGGGCGAAAAGCTCGCAAAAATACTTCGAGACCAGTATACTCCACCAAAAGATGGGCTCTCAAAGGCATTGCGTTATAAATAACAGCGACCTTGTCACAACTGACTCGAACTCTAGTGAGAGCCCTACATGCCTGAAAGAAAAGAAAAGGCAGCATCTCAAAATCAGAAAAGAAGGGGAGGTAAAATTCGTATCCTTTTAAGCCCCTCATGCATATCATAATGCTATGCCATTCTTACTATGCATATCAAAACAAAAATAATAAATGTTGTTTTTTGCATGTAAAAGAAGAAAATATATATAATATAAAAAAAAGAAAAAAAATGACATGCCTCGTTTACATATTTATGTTGCATTTTTGCATACAGTATATGTTGCGTTCTGCATGAAATAATATTTGTGTTACATTTTGCATGTATTCATAAATAAGAAATTACATATTGCTTAGAAATATATATATCTTCGTTGCATTTTGCATATTAGAACAAATAATTGCAGCATATGTACATATTAAAAGAAAAAAGAGATAATGAAAAAATATGTTACATAAAATGTTACATTTTGCATATGTCCTAAAAACCATATCTGTTGCATTTTTGCATACAATATATATCTACAATACGTGCATATATCCGAATATATATATCTGATAGAAAAAATGCACCATGTATCTGAATAATATATCGCATGAGCACGCATCGTAAAAATGTTTTTAGCCCAAGCATGCATCATATAGTCAAAATACATCAGTGACCATGAAATATGCATCGCAGAATTAAATATTGTCAATTGCTCAAGTATGCATCGCAAAATTAAATAGCACGAATTTCATATTTTTGCTATGTATAATTGCCAAATTGCATCATTCTAGCATATAAATTACAAGCATAAGCACTAAAATTAAGAGCAGGTAAACTCCAAAAGCCCAAAACGGCAAGAAATCCAACAGATCTGAAAAATCAACCTAATGGGTTTGTAAAAAAGGAAACTTACAGCGGGATTTTGAAGATTAGAAACACAAGAGTGACGATCTCGAAGGATGTTGCCCCAATCATCCTTTGAATACCAATACTTGATATAATTCCGGGTTAAAGGAGGAAGCTCCCAGCGTTCCTCACCTGATTATGGGTGCATCGGTGTCTTTCCCTTCTTAGATCTTGAGAAAGAAGCCACCTGTCAAGCAAAACAATCAATTTGGCGAAAGAAAATCAAGAAAAGGTGGAAAAATGAAAGAGAAATGAGTATCGACAGCAACAATGGCGGAAGAAATGCCGAAGAAAGAAATGAAAGTGAGCTACTGCTCACTCTCTGCGAATTATGAAGAAGAAAAATGGAAAATTTCACTTTCTCCCCTCCAAAGTTCAATCTTAGCACTTAAAACCTCAGGTTTGCACAAACTGCAAAATGGCCCTAAAGTCCTAACGGAAACTTAACGAAGGTAACCGCTGTTAACAAAAGTTAACGGTCATCCATCAAAAATCAAAAGAAAAATCATATCCCCAGCAGGATGCCCGCAACCGAAAGAAAAAAAAGGAAAGAAAAGAAAAAAGGGTAAAAGTATATGCATTTTACTTTACCTGTTGCATGCATTTTATATCATGTCATGTTATTATATATGTTGGATCCTTTCCACAATGGGTGCAAACCCCGGGTCTTGGAAATGATCAGTTTCATGCCATGTTATTATATCTGTTGGATCCTTTCCACAACGGGTGCAAACCCCGGGTCTTGGAAATGATCAGTTTCATGCCATGCTATTATATCTGTTGGATTCTTTCCACAACTTGTGCAAACCCCGGGTCTTGGAAACGATCAGTCCCATCTGTTGTTATTGGATCTTTTCCACAACGGGTGCAAACCCCGGGTCTTGGAAATGATCAGTCCCATCCTCTTCCATATATTATTGTTGGATTGATTCCACAACGGGTCCAAACCCCAGGTCTTGGAAACGATCAGTCCCATCTATTGTTGTTGGATCTTTTCCACAACGGGTGCAAACCCCGGGTGTTGGAAACGATCAATCCCATATGAATCTCTGTTGGATATCTTCCACAACGGGTGCAAACCCCAGGTCTTGGAAACGATCTGGTTTCATGGTATCCCACCCAGTGCTTGTTGTTTGTTTGTATGAGGCCGAACTACGTTTGGTCTGATTCCTGAGAAAGGGATACGTAGGCAGCCTATTTTGGTAAGTGTGACCATCAGAGTATGTTTATTGCATATCTGCTTAAGAACTACGATAACATGCTATAACCGACTAAATAAGTCTAGGGTATGTAAGGTTTGAACTGCATCATAACCTGTTGCATTATAACTGCTACCTTTTGCATCACTCCACATTATAATTTCCATAAAATTTGGGAGTCTATTTCTTATCAACGACGTTTGTTTACTCGATAAGCTTCGGGTTACCCGTAAATTCCATCGTTGAGGGGCTCTGTAAACACCCCAATTTCGTACCCCTGGTATGTAGCATGACATGAGATATCAAGAACTGTTAAAAAGCTAACAAATGTCAAGTTACACGGTTAAAAATGTAAAAGAAAAAGCAGGATGCGCAAACAGTGAAATGTTGGGGCCAAAGTGTCAAAAAGAAAAGGAAAAGGACAGTCTGGCGCCACCCATGCTGCCTCCTGGCGCGGCGCCCAAATCCTCCATAGGTGGCGCCCAATAGTGTCAAACGCACTGTAGCATTTTTGCTTTTGGTGCAACTCTTTCAGCGCGCGGTACAAGCCGATGAAGCACAAAATGATAAATCTTAACGACGATGGAAGCCTTCTCCCAACCTATAAATAGAAGGCCCTGGCTTCAGTGAAAAACACAGTTCACAGTTTATGCACATAGTTCACACACCGTGATCACGCAATTAAAAATCCTCCGTAGTGAGTTCTGAGAGAGCGCCTTGAGAGAATTCCTTCCTCTAGCCTCGAATCTTCGCCAAATCTCCCCCAAACATAAAACCAACATGCCAAAGTGAAACCTAGTTACCCTGCTAGGATTCCGCCATATTCCTCCAGTCCAAAAATTTCAAAAAGAGCAGTTGCCCTGCCCGAATCCAAACGCCAAATCAGCAAAAAGTAAGCAGTTGCTTTGCCCGATTTCTGCCGTCAGCAAGCAAACAACAACAAAAAAGCAAGCTGTTGCTCTGCCCGGTTCCCAAGGCCAGAAAGCAACTTTTGGAAACAGTTACTCTGCCCGAATCTCCGCAACAGCAAAACAGCAGCAAAAAGACTCCCTCTCCCGGAAGGACAGAGCGAGCGCACCCTAAAATCTACTAGAAGCTAGTTGGTACGTGATAAAGCCCACACACTTCAAAAGGTGGGCTATTTAAAGTTTTATTTACTAAAAAATTGTTATTTAGACCGGCCCAATGTAATAAAAATAAACAGTTATGGTGCCCGAATTTCTATAGGAAATAACACTAAAAAAAGCCATTATTATGACCAAATATTTATAAATGTATTCGTAACTCCCGAAAGGAGGCTGTTGCAAGTTTGTAATAATATATGTACAGATACATATGTTTAAATGCTTTATTTTATCTGTTAAATAAATATAATAAAAGCATATTTTAGCCAAAAAACTATTTTGAGACCGAAATGGCGAGTTGGGTGCGTAGCCCCTTCCCACCTCGTAACTTAGTCTCCGAACCCTTTACAAATCTGGTTACATTTGGTTTTCTTTGTTTTTCCTTAGAATAAAGATGACGACTCTGTTTTTTTACATTTTGAGTCCACAATGAGGCCTGACGTATTCCACGCACTTTAAAACGCTTTGATTTTGTTTTCCTTATAAAGGAAGACAAAACGTCGAAGACCGGGGCACTCACACCATCCAAACCGCAAAATATAAAGGTGGACGATGGGAATTTTAGAAAGAAGATAAGGAAAGTGACCTTATACGATTGAAGAAAAAAAGCTGAAGCGGTTATAAATCTCTAAAAAGGGACCGGCCCACTCGAATTTATCATATATTTTACAATGCGATATTCTTAAGAGTAATGCAATACAAATGATATTCAAACCATACACATAATGTTTATAGGGTGATAACCGGGCTGGTCCTTTGTGATGATATTATAACCAGAAAAGTCCCCTATGTTTGTTTTCAACCATTAAAGTATATTTTTTGTGATAAAATGACGAAGTTACCCTTAATGAACAACAAACGTGCGCACAAAGCCACTGCCCAAATTTGGGCATCAGAATGAAAACATTCGGCATCACAATGCACAATTGAAATATGTCAAAATTTGGGCATCGAAATTCAAAAAGTCACTGCCCAAATTTGGGCATCGGAATGAAAACATTGGGCATTGCAATGCACAATTAAATATGTGTTAAAATCCAATTTTAGGCATCGCATTGTAAAAATCCTTAACCAAATTCGGGCATCGCATTAGAAAATTTTGGCATCAAAATGAATATATTTAACATTGTCACCAAATATCAACGTAGTTGGACGTTGTAATGGACAAATTTGACGTCGAAATTAATAAATTTAAAAACTGCCACCAAATATCAACAAAGTTGAGCATCGAAATGGACAAAATTGAATACTGCCACCAAATATCAACATAATTGGGCATCGTAATGGACAAAATTGACGCCGGAATGAATAAATTAAACACTTCCACCAAATATCAACAAAGTTGGGCATCGAAATGGACACAATTGAACACTACCACCAAATATCAACATAGTTGGGTATTGTAATGAACAAAATTGGCGTAGAAATGAATAAATTAAACATTACCACCAAATATCAACAAAGTTTGGCATCAAAATGAACAAAACGGAACATTGCTACCAAATATCAACATAGTTGGACATCGTAATTGACAAAATTTACATCGGAATGAATAAATTAAACATTGTCATCAAATATCAATAAAGTTGGGCATCGAAATAGATAAAATTGACGTCAGGATAAATAAATTGAACACTGCCCTAAATTTGTGTGTAAAAATTGGTTACCATGTTTATAATTAGAATTTTGGGTAAAATTTTGTCTGGTTCCATTTTCAAAGTTTCTAACACCAAAAGTCCACCGTTCTTTTTTTTTAAAAGACCATTTTTCGAAATATTGTTCCGAAAATGCTATCGTCTCCTTCAACAGCTCGGGCAATACACTTTGGATTCTAAAATCACCATTTTTTGGCAACGAAACAAGGATCAACCTACCCGGTCATGTCGCGGGTCAAGGGGATTCGGGGGCAACACCCCCGAAAGGTAAACAATTTGTTTGATTCATTATGTACAAAACTATAATGGATCTGCGTTGGGTAGAAGGATTTTTCAGTAAGACAATGGCGGAGGAGGAGTGGGAAGAAGAAAGCTTACGATAAAGGAGATGAAAGAAGAAGGTGGAGGACATGGTCTTGGTTCATTATCATTTTGTATCGCGGTGCAAAAATGGATTAATGATATTTTATGTATTGAGGTTCAAAAATTAATTCATTGCGGTACATAAAAGTTGATACCGCGGTGTAACTTGGATTATGTATATGTATTGCGGTTCAAAAATTAATCCATCACGGTATATAAAAGTTGGTACCGCTGTGCAATTAGACTAGACAATTAAATTATTGAACCGTAATACAAAAATTAATACAATAAAATTAATGAATCGTCGTGTAATAGAATTAGACAATTAAACTATTAACCCGAGGTACAAAAATTAATATAATAAACTTAATGAATCGCGGTTCAATAGTCAATGCACCACGATTTATTTTTGTAGCGCGTCTCGTGCTTATTAAGGATATCGTAATCTTTTTGATCTTAAAATACACTTTTCAAAGTATCATTTTCCGATTTGTAAAAAAAAAATACAAGATTATAGTGATCAGAAACTTTAAAAAGTGACCGATCCGTTATTTTTTCTAGAATTTTCGTAGACCGACCATAAAATACACGAGTCTGTTAAGGATTGCATTTTTGAGCCGCTCACCATGTGGTCAAAAACCCAATGCTGATAGTAGCACGGCCAAGACTGGTGATTGGCTATTTTTTCTGTTTTCCAATGTTAAATTGACCAGCTCAAGTCTGGCCTGTGCTGGCGATTGGCTATTCCTAGTTAGCCAACAATATGCAAGCATGGGAAAACGTTCTTCCACAAAACGTCTTGATTCAGGCCCATGATTAGCCTGGTAAACCCACTTCGACTTGGATATTCAAGTTTCTTGTGTTTTAGGGTGAAATTCAAGGTCGTCCTTTTTATAAAGTTTCTAACATTTTCTTTATTTTATTTTTTAACTGTAAGAAGTTATTTTTTGAAATATTATTTCAAAAATATCATTGTCTCCTTTAATAACTTCGACAAACACATTTGATTTGAAAATCATTATTATTGTGCAATGAAACGACGATCGACTTGCTTAGTCAGGCCGAGGGGGTAGCACCCCTTCGTGGGGAATCGGAAGCAACGCCCCCGAAAGATAGACGGTTTTTTTTATTTATTATGTATGAAATTGAAATAGATTTGTGTTGGGTTGAAAAATTTTCCAATAGGACGAAAGCAAAGGATGATAAGGAAGAAAAATATGGAAGACATGGTCTGGTTCATTATCATTTTGTATCGCGGTGCAAAATGAGGTAAATAATATTTTATGTATCACGGTGAAAAAATTAATTCATCGGGGCACGCGATGCAATTTGGATTAAGTAATGAAAATTTATGTATCGCGGTGCAAAATTTGATTCATTGTGGTGCAAAAATTAGATTTTGTAATTAAAATTGATTTCATTTAAATTGATTCATCCTGGTCCAAAAATCGATGCACCGCGAATGTATTTTCGTAGCACGCCTTAGATTCTTTAAGATTATTATAGTCTTTATGTCCCCAAAAGCGTTCTTTTCCGGTTGAAAAAAAATACGGAACTGGACCGATTGAAAACTTTGGAAAGTGGGCCGGCCCACAATTTCTCCTCCTTTTTCGGGTGAAATTCGAGCCGGTTCACTTTGTAAAGTTTATAATCGCTAAAGTACCCTCTCTCTTTTTTAACCAGAAAAATTCATTTTTGAACGTAAAAAAACTACGATACCCTTAAAGAGCAAAAGACGCGCTACGAATAACTACGAAATGCACTGCGGCACACAAATTTATATATCGCGATGCAAACTATCAATTTTATTTAATTGTGGTAATTTTTTTGAAAAAGATATATCGCGGTGTTTATATTTTGCACCGCGGTTCACATATTTATATTTTGTATCGCGGTTCATAGTTTTTATATATCGCGGTACAAATTAAATTTGAAGTATAAGTTTTGCACCGCGATTCAAACTTTTTCATAAGGCGTAGTAAAATTTTTATAGAAAATAGTTGCACCGCGATATAGAAACACTTTAACCGCGATTCAAAATTTATAATACGCGTAATAATATTCATATAAAGTAATAATACCGCGATATATAAATATATGAACCACGATACAAAAATAAATAACTATGATATTTTATTTCTTTTTTCGTAAACCGCGATACAAAAATTGTGTGGTTAAAGTTCGTGAAACTATTAAACGCATCCGAAATATATCGTTGTACCGCGATTCACGCGGCTAGTCATCCGTTACGCGTTCATTAAAAGTAACGTAGCCATTTTGCTCCAAAAAATGATATTTAAATGTCTATAAAACCAGGGATCAACCCGCAAATTTTTCTTCTTTTTTACTTCATATTTAAGTTTCATTTCAATAGCCCATAACTTATTATAAAAGTAATTTTCTCTACATCAAATGTTCACGTACCACCATTATTAAAGGAGTAAAAAAAAGAGTAAAAATAGTGAAAAGTATTTTTTTTTAATTAAAGAGAGGTTATTTAGGCAACAAAAAATACTTATCCAGTACAACATTTATTTTAATATTCAACTAATTTATAATGGGACAAAATTACCCTTAAATAGTTACCCATTAAAATGAGATGATTTTGTTCAATTTCGAGTTATCTTTTTTTATTTTTGACATAACATATAAAAGTAAATATTTGCATGATATTTAAATGTCTATAAAACCAGAAAAACTATGTTATAATTATTACTTTTATTGCTAAATAAAGTGCAGACTAGAATAAAAAAAACAATATTTTAAAAATATTACTCAACAGAGAATACATAGTTCTTATTATTATTATTATTATTGTTCATTTTGCAATAAAATTATTTTTCATGACATTAAAATCATAAAAGGTAAGGGTTAATATTGTCTACATAAACTTTATCTTATATAAAATTTGTGGATAAATAATTTTTAAATTTTAATAGAGAAAATGCTCTCCCAAAAATAAAATAAAACATAATTTTTAAATTGTTTCAAGGAAAAAGAAGGTAAAATAAATTAATAAAAGAAATTGTATGTAAGTCAAGCAAGTGACTATGAAAAGTGTATTTATGTTCTAATATAAATTTATTTTATTTATTTTAGTAAATATAGTAGATTATCAATTAATATAGTGAAAATAATCTTTCTCGTCCTAATTCCTAAAAAATAAAGGTGAAATAATAAAATTCTTCAGCTTAAAGATACTTTGTTAAAAGTGGAGAACACTACAAGAAAACAGGGCAACTGCAACAAAATATTGCAACGTAATTGAATTTAGTTGCAATATAAAATGTACCGCCGTTCATTCCTAGACTTGAAACCCATGAGCCGCCTTATTTTTTTTTGGGAAAAAATGGAGGGAATTATGGGCGCCTAAATTGCAACAGTTATTGCAACAATTATAAATTTTTATTTTTTAAAATTACAAAACCAAATTGAAACTAAGTCATTTTGACTTGCCTATAGAATAGAAAACCTAACCTGGACTAATTAATTAAACCCCAAATCAGATTTCACACCCTTGAGCCTTCGTTTTCTCTCATGCTCTCCTCTGGCCTTCGATCTCTTCCAAAACCCGTCATCTTATTCCAGCAGCCACACCACGCTCCGTCGTCCTGACTCTCGGATTTAAAGCTATGGTTCGGTCAACTGAGTTTAACGATTTCACTCTCCTCCGAACAAGGTATTCAATTCTCTCCCAATGAACAACTTTGTAAAGTGGAGAATCCTTCTTTTTTTTGGTGATTGATGAATGCAATTAGGAAAGGGTAATCATTTTTTTAGAAGTTAATACCAAGCTCTTGCTCTTGAATTTAGCAATATAGGTTCATATGAATTCCCCTTATGGATTTGCTTATTCTGTTGCAATTTTGTTCTTCCCCATCTAAATTATTAGCTACAGCTCTTTTGTGTATGTGTGTGTATTTGTTTCTATTTCTCTTTATTATGTATTTTAGCAATACAGGTTCATGTGATTTCCTCGTTTGGATTTTCTTATCGTGTTGCAATTTTGTTCTCTTTTAGCTACAACTTTTTAAAAAAAAATTTAATCACATCTGTATTAGAATACCTGCCCAATACCATCAACACTTAGAACAAATCTAGTCAATCTGTAAGATAATTCTTGTATTCACAAAAACAATATGGTGATAAAAGAGGATTAGGACCCACAAAACCAATCCCATGACCCTGTTACTAATATGCGGTTTTTGCATACATTAAAGTTCTCTAATAACAGGATAGTGGAGCCCAAAAATATCACATTGCTCCATTTACAATTTCATGCCACTGACAAAACTGAATCATCATGTGTATTAAAGTCTCTAAAATGCAAATAGTAGACAACTTGTTAGGTGGAATTTCTAATCGTACCCACCAATGAAATCTCTGCTTCAATAAGGATATTATCATTCACCAGGAAGGGCTCTTTGAGTTCATCTAGCATCATTCTGAAACCATGGGACTTAATAGAGTCACAGAACCAGAGACTTATTTCTATTTTGAGGTGATTATGACCAACTTGATCTCTCATGCGAAGCTTGAATTTCGCATAAAATCTCCATCCAAGAGGAAACGAGGAATAATCTGATGCTTCTAAATAGATGGATAGTTGTTTGCTATTGTCCACACCTTTTCCTTTAGGAAAAAGGATTAGCTTCCACTTGAGTTTCCCAACTTTGAACTCCTTGGATTCTAGTCTATAGTTTTGAATCGTCGAAAACTTCTCTACTACCCAAGAGTAGGTATTGTTCCAAGATGGTGGCTCTATCATAGATAAGCAAGTCTCCATTTTTTGAAAACTTTTAGCTACAGCTCTTGTGTGTGTGTGTGTGTTGTTTTCTCTCTTTCCCTTTTGGGGTGGGGAGATTGTTTCTTATTTAACTTTGGAGTTGTGTGTGTGTTTTCTTTTTCATTTTGGGGTGGGTAGATTGATGCTGTTAGTTTATTCCACCTCAAACAGGGCATAAAAGATCTTGTACTTATTAAATATTTTGGTTGTATTATTCTTATGTATATGTTGAATGAATGGCGTTGGTTTAGTTGTTGTCCACAAAATTATTCTGATATATTTTGGCGAAGAAGAGGAGCTTGGCGTTATTGGCTGATTTCGGGTAGATAAAAACTAATTTTGTATGATATGATTCAATTCTGTTGATTTTTGTCTTATCAGGAAATACTGCCCCATGGTTTTTGTTTATCTTTGGTTAACCAAAGTTAGGGACAGGATGATCCTCCAAAATCTTGCTTATTCCTTATATTTCTTTCTTGTCAAAAGAGAACTGCTGTAGGATCTCATCAATAGGATGAAGACCGGGCATCTAACTCATTTGCAGACATCATATTGATCATATTTTTTTGCCAAATAGTATTTCTCTACATCATAATCAGGCATAAAATCATTATAATGTCAAAAGTTAAAGTTATATTAATGTTGTTGGTCGTCATATAGCTGGTTTACTAGCTCTTGTTTGCATTGTGTTACAGTTGATAGTAATTCTATCATTAATAAATTCTACTATACATGATGGTTGTGCTAGGGAAGGACGTAGAGTATCGGTTCTAATTATTTGTCGGGGATATAACTAAAGTCTTTAATATTTCGATTTTCAGGGTGGACACTTTGCATCTATTAATCTGGAGTCGAGAGGAGCCTTGCTTGCAGCAAAACAGGTGAATGTGTACTTTTGGTTTAAGTTGTAAAGGTCTCCTCTTATTTATAGTGCATGGGTTTCGATACACAACTTGAAAATCACATAGTGGATTCTTTGCATGGAAGGGAGGGAGTATCTCTTACATTGGAATCGGAAGCCCATGTTATAAGAGTATATGAAGGATACTAAAGGAAGTCAATGATACAAGGATACAAATACCAGCAATTGAGACTAAGATTTACGACTATCAAATTGGTTACTTAGATGAGGAAGGATGCTGGGATTTTATTGTGGTTATTGTGGTTACTTAGATAGAATTTCAAGAGGTAGAGAGTGCCTTGAGTCGATAAGTATAGGATTCAATCCTCTTCAATAAGACAACTTTAGGATTCTAGTTAGGAAGTTTCAAAGACTTAGAATGCAACAACCTTCTTTAGCCATGTTATGTATGCAATTGGTGGAAATACAGCTGGTCCAGGTTAGCGGTGTTCATTTATTGTTGCACTTTTCAAACTTTTGCATAACCTAGTTTTCGCAATCTCAGTTTCTAACTTTTTTCTAAGTTGGCAGGTGATGCTGTTGTTAATGTGTATATAAATCATAAGAAGAAGTTTGCTTTTGTGGAGATGAGATCTGTGGAGGAGGCCACTAATGCCATGGCTCTTGATGGTATAATATTTGAGGTATTTAATCGTATTGGCAGAAGCGCGCTGCTGTAATTTAAGCCAATTAATTTATGTTTATACTCCCTGTGTACAAGAACGCTTCACCTGTTTTGATGCTTTGATTTATATATACTTTTACTTATCAAAAAAAAATCCGTTTATAGGATTAGTGTTTGGTTTTTGTCTTTGTCCTTCTTCAACATCCCAAAAACTATTTTTCTCCTTCTCACACCTTCACATTTTGACAGTTGAGCGGAGGAAAGATTCTCCCAGTATTTTCATGATGAAAGGGCTCACTTTATATAATAGCACTGTTTTTTTCGTTGATTCAATTTCCCTTGCTTTGCTATTATGTTCATACACAGGGTGCTCCAGTAAAGGTCAGAAGACCTAGTGATTACAATCCTTCGCTGGCTGCTACGCTTGGTCCAAGCCAACTGAATCCCAACCTGAACCTGGCAGCTATTGGACTAACACCTGGTTCTGCTGGTGGGCTCGAGGATCCTTACCAAATCTTCGTGGGAGGGCTACCATATTACTTTACAGAGGCACAGATCAGGGAGCTGCTAGAGTCTTTCGGGGCTCTTCGGGGCTTTGATCTTGTGAAGGACAGAGAGACGGGAAACTCAAAAGGCTACGCATTCTATGTCTACCAGGATCTTTCAGTTACATATATTGCGTGTGCAACACTTAATGGAATCAAGATAGGCGATAAAACACTTACGGTTAGGCGAGCCAACTAGGGCCAAACTCAACCTAAGCCAGAGCTAAAGAATGTATTATTACAAGCTCAGCAACAAATTGCATTGCAGGTGGGAAAATTGGACTTCACTTTTATTAATTGGTTGTACTCTTTGGCCGTCTCAATCCATTTTGTCTATTCATCCATTTATTTTCTGCTGAAAGTTTTCCTAGTACTTGATCTTTGCAGAGGCTTATGTTACAACCTGGTGCAGTTAGCACCAAGGTGTTATGCTTAACTCATGTGGTTAATGAGGATGAACTCAAAGATGACGAGGACTATGAGGACAAATTGGAAGACATGAAAACAGAATGCAGAAAATTTGGTAACAGTCGCTCGGTTTTTGGCTAATCTGTGTTTTTTTGTTTTGTGGTTGCCGATCCTTTTGTTGATGTATTGATTTTCTTTATGTTATATCTTTTTGTTTTACAGCCTATTGTAGCACATTCTGCTATACAGAATCTGCCACTAACATACAGACAGAAGTTTCCCTAATCGTCTATTATATTCCCCTGAAATTCTTATTTCACAAGTTTGAGGAAGTGCTGATCTCAATGTTGACTCTTATTTGCAGGTAACCTAGTGAACGTGGTGATTCCACGCCCAAAACCTAATGGCGAACCATCACCTGGGCTTGGCAGGGTTAGTCTGATTGTTCTTTATCCCTCGAAAGATAGCGATGAGTTTTTATCTCTGATATTTTACTCCCTGTCCTCAAATTGTAATACTTTCTTTTTGAGACACCCCCCCTCTAGAAGGTCATATTTGAAAAATTAAGCTAACACATTTATAACTTCCCATCACTGGCCAAATAATTTCTTTTTTTCCTTTCCAAAAGCTACTCCCTTTGTCCCAACATGAATGTGTGCTTTTACAAAAAAGAATTTAGCCCAAAATGAGCAAGTCACTAAATTTGCCCGTCAATTTTAATGTCTAAGTATGCATTTGCAATGCAAAAATGGGGTCACTAAGGGTGTTTTTGGCCATGTGCTATTAAAGTTACTAACTTGCAAGGACTTAGCCTGCGTCTTTTTTTTTGTTACTTCCTATATCCTAGTGTTTGTTGCTGAATTCTTATTGACTTTGAGCTTAAATTATATTATCAACAAGACAATAAGACCATTTTTGTTTTTGTTCTTGGCATTAAAAAGTTTTGAGGTACGGGCTACTTGATCATTTGTGCTTACAATACAACCCAAAGTTGTTACTTCTTGATTTTTAGTATATTGGCCATTTTTTCTTAAATCGGAATGAAGGGGACAAACAGATTCCCGCTTTAGCTCCTACCAGTCCTGATTTTACTACTTACCATATCCAGAACAATTTCTCAACTTTAATGAATTTTAAAGTCTTCATTTTGGGCCCTGACCAGAACTCATTAGAACTATGAACCTCAACTTGCAGAATCTAACTATTGTTTAAGCTAATAATAAAAACTTAAGACTTGACAGTAGAACTACAAACAGAAGCATACAAAAGAAGAACAATTGCCCAACTATGCAAAATCCCAACAATAGGTTCAACCTACAATTCCTAACATCAACAATTCAAGGTTTTACAAATACAGCTTGTAGAGACTCCAATAAACACGAGACAAATCGTATCTCACAATAACCCACTTGGAACTAAACAATAAAATAACCTAGTAAACAATCCTACATGCAATTAAATATTTCAAATAAGCATAAAAAACAACAATTGGATTAAACAATTGCTTACCTTTCACGATTTTTCTCGAAATTGCAAGTAAAACCCACTTCAGACTTCAAAAACTACAACAGAAAATAATTTAAGATTATTCTCATCCGTTTTAGCCTGGTTTACCTGTTGTGCCAGAGAGATGAAAAGAACAGGAGGGGAGGGAAGGAAAGGAATGTATGTGTGCAATATATGTGTGCGTGTTTTGCGAGAGAGACGAAGAGTAAAGAAGGGAAGGAGGGAGGCGTACCTTCTCTGCTGTGATCGGAATGCCGAAGGGTTTGTGTGGGTTTTGGCTTTTTGATCGGTGATAAAATTAATCCTCTACGATGGACTATTTTGTCGTGGTTGGTCCATCACTCATGGCTAATTATATTTCAGCCGCTAGTATTCGCGCGAAATATTAGCGCTCAATTTTTCACCCAAACTTAACGACAAAAAACTTACCTTCCATCGTTATTGGGTCGTGTTTGTCTACGACATTTCTTCTGTCGTCAAATAAGTACGTATTTACTACAAAACTTATGTTTGTAGTAAAATCATAATTTTTCACTATGAATTTCAATTTGTAGACAAAACAATCGTAGCCAATTCATCATTTTCTTGTAGTGATGTGTGAGTTTAATTCGTGAGTTTTTTGTGGCTGTTTTTGGGCTGTTTTGGAGGGTTTGGTTCAGCCATAGGGTTGTCCAAAAAAACTGGAACAAATTTGTTAATTCAAGCTTTCGCATACGCATCAGCATATGTAATGAAACAATTGGAATAATAATATTATTGATATGTTTCTCACCTCTGTGACTCTTCCTTCCTTCTCTGTCATAGTAAGATAATCTAATTTCCTTTCAGGTTGGTAGTTCCTCCGCATGACGATGTTGTCAAGTTTCCTTGTGAAAGAGTAGAACAAGCGAGGGAAGATATTCAAAAACAAATACAAGCTGACAATGCTGCGGAAATGGAGAAAATCAAAGCTGATTTCAAGCTAATGCAAGAGGAAATTCGGTCACTTAGAGCCCAACAACCTTCACTAACGTCTGTGTAGTTTGACAGTTAGACAGTGCCTTTTGTTAATCACTTGGAGACTCTTAACATTCTCTACACTTTCATTTAATCAGACACATCGACAATGACTTTTGAATGAAATGCTTAAACTTGAGTTGTTTTAAATGTTTGATTTTAGATTTAATTTTTTTTGTAAAATGTGAAATATGAAATGTTCAATCAGGTACGATAATATATATATATATATATATATATATATATATATATATATATATATATATATATATATATATATATATATGTTGCAAAAATGCAACGAAAAAGTCCGTTGCAAAAATGTAATAAAAAATGCAACGAAAAAGTCTGTTACAAGAATGCAACAAAAAATGCAACGAAAAAGTATGTTACAAAAATGCAACAAAAAATGCAACGAAAAAAATCTGTTGCACGAATGCAACAAAAAAAGTCTGTTGCAAGAATGCAACGGAAAAAGTTTGTTGCAAGAATGCAACAGAAAAAATTAGTTGCTACTTGCAACAGACGTTAACTACCCTTAGAAACACATTTGCAACAGAAAAATTTGAAATTGCAACGCTCGATTTTCGTTGCAATATCATGCAACGGAATACATTCGGTTGCACAAAATTTGCAACGAGGGTTTTCAAACGGAATTTGCAACAAACTTTTTTCGTTTCAATCGTCTAATTGTAACGGATTTTCATTTTTTGCAACGGAATTTTCCGTTTCAATTGCTCTGAACCCATACCTATTTTAGGTATTGTAAATTGAACTCTGACAATTGTTTATAGACTCATTGAAACTCAGCCTATTTTTTGTTTTTCAATTAGAACCATCTGTTTATTTAACCCGTTAAATGGTAACGGTCTACTGAGTAGGATGCCAACGTAACATCCTATATGGACTTAGCGGGAACAAAAACTACTTTCTCTCCAATTTTATTTCATTATAAACCTTTGTACAATTTTTTTTTAATTTCATAAAAAACCCTAAAATTTATTTTCACCTAATAAAGCATTAAGTTAAAATAAATAGTTATTTATATACCCATTTCATTTTAAGAAAATAAATTTAAATTATTTTTACCTCAAAAGAATATAAACTATTAATTGCACTATCCAACTAACCAACAAAAGATTTATATTTATTGATATTATCAGGTTTATTTTATTTTTTATATTTATTTTTTTCTTGAAAGATATGCCCAATGATCAAAGTAACAAAAACTAAAGTCAGTAAATCTTGTTGCTAGTTTGGTAAAAACAAAATCGTCAAATTTTTACCAGGAATATGAAATGAAGTATATATAAACCATCAGAAAATTTTTCCATGGCACTCTAAAATTCCTTGAAGATAGTGGTACCCAAGTATTATTTTTCTTATAGAAGATTGCTCCGTTGACTTTGCACAATAATTAAAAATAATTTATTGTTTATTAAATTTAGAGCATTAATTTTTTTAATAGTCCTAGTAATTATTGTAATTTTTTTATTACTTCACAAAGCTATTTAAAAAGTATTTTAAAACATAAAATTTAACACAAGATAGTATTCTGTGGACTGAAATTCCTCGTTCCTAAGAAAGACTTATTCTTACCCTTTTTAGGCCGTTTTGCAAAAACAAAATGTTTACATTTTAATATTTTATCTTCTATTTTATTCTTGGTTTGATTTTTATATTAATTTATGACTTCACTCTCACGTAATTATTCTTAAAAATATATATCATATCATAACATTTATAATATAGTCAATTACATTACGATTTTTTCAATAATGTATTAGATCAACGGGACGATCTTTAAAAAACGGAGCAAGTACATATTTCACATGACATCAGCAGATTGATAATATTTTAAATTTAAATTTAAAATATTGTCTTAAAAAGAAAAGTTCCAAAGAAGACATTATTTTAGGATGGACGAAAAATGAAAGCAGAACAATAATTTTGAGAGGGAGGGTGATATGATTCCTACACGCGTACTCGCGATAGAGGAATCAAAGATCACGCAGCACGGCAAGCGAAGAATGTCAATGAAGATGGAAGATGACACCGCGACTTGATGAATCTATCCAAATGCACTCCTTGGCATAATTGACCTTGGAACAACGTTTAAGACGATCACAACCCTTGGTGTAAGTCCAGTTGGCAACTGATAAGATTAGAGGGGGTGTGAATAGCCTTTTAAAAACTTTGAGGGTTGACTTTAAAAACTTTAAAAGTTTGTAGCGAAAAATGGAATTTTGTCAGTCAGCTGATATGGTCAGCTGGCTGATGAAATAAAGAGGATGAAGTTGAAGAAGATTGGTCAGCTGGCTGACACAATAGTGTTAGAAAATTTTAGTTTGAAAGATAGATCACTGAATATAAAGAATGAACTGAAGAACAATTTATCAAAACAGATAATTAAATAATTAATGTAAGTAACTGGCTGACACTTAAGTAGATCAAGACTTCTTAAGTGTTAGACCAGTTTGTAAGAGCTGATGAAATAACTGACAAGTAATTTGAAGTGGTTCACAGTAAAACTGCTACGTCCACTACCAAGTTGGTCAAATTCGGATTTTTTAAGTGCACTAATTTTATTAAAAATCTAGTTGATCTCTAATGGATCAGTGTACAACAAAAGACCAGTGTTTATGGAGAATGATTGAAAAACAATCAAACTCGTGAGACAAACTAACTGATTTCTAAAGAGTATTAAATAAGGTACCCAGTGTTTGTCCAAACTATAACTAGAAAGAAATTATCAAAGAGGAATATGTCTAGCTGAAGTTTTCAAGAAGACTAAGGCACAGAGAGAATTTCTTTTCGAGTAGTATGTTTCATACTTTTGTTTCTTCAAATGATTCCCGAGGGAATTTATAGATGTTCTTGAAGAGTAACCCGTTAGGAACACATTTGAATTTGAAAATGTGTTGAGCTATCCAAACGTATCTTCTCACAAGATCACAGAGATCCTGTTAGACAAATAATATTCAGATTATCTATCTAAACACAAAATGAGAAAGTGTCAGTACAAGGGAATGTTCAATTAAATGAGGTAAAGAAGCTGACACTTTAAAATTGTGGTCAGCTGATAAGAGTAATTGACGAAAATAATGCAAAAAGCTGACCAAAATAATATGGCAACTTATAAGTTCTTGGCTGACAAAAAGTAGAATATTTTAAAGCAAATTTAATTTAAGTCAAGATTCAACAATCTCCTCCTATTTGCTTAAAATCATTCGCTTGAAAGCAGAGAGTAATTAAAAAAGAACTTATGTGCCTGCAAAGTAGATGTTAGTAAGCCAAACAGATATCAGATAAATGCAGTAGCAGGAAATTAAAAACCATGCAGAAGTTAATTGTCTACTACAAGTAAAACGATTGTTTAAAAGGCTTAAGAGTTTAAGAGAGAGTTTAGATCAATCAGAGTTCAATGCTCATTCAGCTGTTGATGTGGATCCTTCAGTGGGCTTTCCAGCTTGAGCAGCAACTGATGGACCAACATCAGCTTCAGGTTCCTTGTCAGCATCTGCTTCCTTTTCAGCATCATCGTCTTCTTTTTCAGCTTCCTTTGCAGTTTCAGGTTCAGTTACTGATTGTGATGGTGTAAGACCAAGTCTTTGTCTGAGAATTTTGTTCTCAGCCAAGTATGCATCAGCACGTGCTCTCTGTTTCTTCTCCTCCTGAATGTTTTGTGATGTACGCGAACGCAACTCGGACAATATTACCCGGCCGTATCAAGTAATAAAGTTCGTAAGTACGAGTCGATCCCACAAGGAATGCGCGTAATTCTCACTCCAACTAAGTACCGAAATTATGCTAACTAATTATATTTGAGCGAAAATAAATTGAATTAAAATCTAAAAATATAAACAACCTAGAAAGCAATTAAATCTAAACTAAAGCGGAAGTGGTTTGGCAACAACAAATCAAGATAAAAAATATAGGAACACATTATTTCTAGTCTAGCTGGTGTTTAATTTAATTATCTTTTTGCTTTTCTTTAACTCAAGTTTTGGTAGTCGGATGCGCTATTTTATTCGCTACGGGCTTTTGCTACGTATAGCAAATCTAGCTATCTCTCAACCTTGCTACGGGCCCATATCATCGCAACACATAACATAGGGGAGAGAATTACCGCAAGTGTAAACAAGCATCCAAAGACTATCTACGCACGATCACCTTTCGGTCTCACGCCACGGAAACTACTATTGTGATTTTAGGAATAACAGAAAGGGTTTTCGCTTCGTATCCTATCATTCTAATGATCATCTAATGGTTCGCTACACCATTAAAAGCATGGAGCACACACAATAATAACCAAGTGCATGGGTAATACTTCGCAAAAAGAAACTCTCTATATTTTTATACAATTCATGTTGGTAGCCGAGACTGCTAAAATTAGTTAACTACGGGCTCTCGCATCTTATAGTCAACCCTAATCTCCCCGACCTCGCGAATAGCTAAGGTGGTTCGATCGCGTGTCAAATCTAGTCTCACTTTGGCTATCGGTGTGTGTCACAAAACACCAACTATTAAGTTGATTGGTCCGAAATATAAAGGGAGCTCTCGCGGATCCTAAATATTTCTAAAATCATGTAATTATTGGCCAGATAATTAAAAGCATTAATTTCACAAAAATAATAACCAACATGCTTGTGTACTAAATAAAGAGATAAATTAAATTAAAACACTACATTTAACATAGAAAAATAATTGCATTCCATAAATATTTTAAGCACAAACCAAATCAACATTTACAAAATAAATCAACCCAAGAAAACATAACAAATATCTAAAAATATAAGTAGAAAGAATTGAACAGAAGAATCGCGAATCCGGGGTTGAAATCTTTTGCAAGTGCATCCTTGACCCTTGATTTGATGCTCCAAACCTTTAATGGTGATCAATCATCGGAGATTTGGTGTGACTTTGGTGGAAATGGGGGCTGGTGCCCCATTTAGGGCTTGCACCCGTAAATGGGGCTTGTTTTCTTTCAAAATGAAGGTTATTGGAAAAATAGGGAGAAGGCACAAAGAGCTGGAGGCTATTAGGAGCATTTTAGGGAAGACAAGAAAAGTTTGGGGGCAAAAAGGGGAAAAAAAAGGCTAGCTGGGCACGCTTGGGAAAGGGTCAAACCAGGTGGAAAAACGCGGGTCCAACCCAGATGAAAGTGGGCTGGAAGGAGTGAGGGAGGTGGGCTGGGAATCGAGCTGATGGAGCAGGTGGGCAGGAGGAAGACGCGGGTCAGACCCGGATCCAGGAGCTTCAAGCGGGCCGACATTAGTGGAGGAGGTGTAGACACCCCAATTTCGTACCCGTGGTATGTGACTCTGACATAAGATATCAAGAACTGTTAAAACTTAACAAATGTCAAGCTACAGGAGTTAAAAATGCGAAAGGCAAAGCAGGATGCGCGAAACAGTGAACTGCGAGGGGTGAAAGTGTGAAAATGAAAGTTGAATAGTGGCTTTGGTGCCACCACATGTTGCTGTTGGTGCCGCACCAAGGAGTTTCACTGTAGCTTGTCTCAGTGAACGAAAAGTACAAGTTTTGAAGCCCACCGTACAACTGGCTGAAACGGCTGAAGGAAACTGAAGAATTCCCACCGAGTCCCCACTCTTCGACTATAAATAGAAGGCCCCGGCCCCTCATTTCAGTGCTCAATGTTCGCGATAAAAATCGCAACGAAACTCTCTATGTTACTCTGTCAAAATATTAGTACGAGAGGTGTGAGATAGGTGAGTAGAAGCCCCTAAAGTTTCCAAACCCCGTCCAAACTCTGCCAAAATAAATATCCATAGGTTATAAGTGATCCCTAGCCTAGTTGTTAGGTATCCACCTCATTTCCCCGGCCCAAAAATCCCAAAGTAAGCCGTTATTCTGCCCGAGTAACGAGCTGAAAAACCAAAAAACTAAGCCGTTATTCCGCCCAACCAAAAAGGCCAAAACCTACCAAAATAAGCTGTCACTCTACCCGAGTTGACAAGCTAAAAGTCTTCAAATAAGCAGTCACTCTGCCCAAATCAAAACAACAACCACACAACAAACAACAAAAAAGACTCCCTCTGCCTGAAGGACAGAGCGAGCACACCACCGCTCTAAAAGGTAAAGCCTTTACGGGCGTTATTTATTGTATTTATTTACTTTTCTGTCTATTTATTATTTAAAGTTGTTATTTAAATCCGGCACAATGTCGCCAATATAAGCCGTTGTGCTGCCCGGATTAGAATAGGAAATAGTATGTAAAAGAGCCATTATAATGGCCAAATATGCTTAAATATGTCTGTAATTATTGTAAGGAAATGACTGCGAGTTCGTAAATAATGTAGCCATGGATGTATTTGTTTTAATTTCTTGTCTTTTAATATTTTATTTATTTGCTAAATAAATATAACAATAAGCATACTTCAGCCAAAAACCACTTTTGAGACCGAAAGGGCGAGTTGGGTGCCTAGCACCTTCCCAACTCGTAACTTAGCCTCCGAACCCGTTTTCTTTTTCTCTGGTTTATTTTTCTTTTCTTTGGTTTTGCTTTATTTGCCTTAAAATAAAGATGACGACTCTAAAACTTTCAGATCCAGTGGGGCCTCGCAACACTCCTTCTTTCCACTTTTCCGTTCTTCCCTAAAAAAGGGAGAATGCGAATGGAAGGGTGATGTATTCTCATATCCTGGTATCCCCTAAAAAAGGGATAACTTGATGCGGGAAACTCAAAGCTCCCATAGTGATCTGAAACGGACTATAAGACTATTTTTAATAAAATCCATAGTAGGGGCGTCGCAATATTATTTTTTGCACTTTTCCGTTTTCCCCTAAAAAAGGGAAAATTGGAATGAAAGAGTAATGCATTCCCATATCCTGGTATCCCCTAAAAAAGGGATAACTTGATGCGGGAAACCATAAGTTCCCATATTGGATACAAAATCCACTAAAGGCAACCGAGGCACATTCCAACGTGCTAACATAGACAGCACTCCTCTCACACTTTTGATTTCGTCTTCCCCTAAACAAGGGAGGGTGGAACGAGAGCAGTGGTGTCCCGCATCCGCACGTACGCGCACCCCTATCCAAGGGTGCGCAGGGCGCAGGTCGCACACCGGGAACCTCACAGTGGCGACTCTGCTGGGGAGTTGTTTTATTTTAAATAAAATGGAGGGCTAAACTCATAAAATAAAACTTTTTTGTTTTAATTTGTTTCTGGCTGCAGTATGCTTGTTACATTAATTTACGCATTTGAATATCGTATTCCTATACATCCGTGTCTATATTTGTGGATATGATCCTACATCTTGCAGCAGTTTCGTTCCGATAACTGTTATAGGTGTGTTTAAAAATACAAAAAAAATTCAAAAAAAAAATATCAAAAAAAAAATTCGAAAAGTAAAAAAAAAAAAAATATATATATATATATATATATATATATATATATATATATATATATATATATATATATATTATATTACAAATAAATTCCGGGCAGCACAACAAAAGAGCCGGGACTTTATTTTACTTCCGGCTCTATATTATTTATTTCAGTTCATTTCCTTTTTCTTATTATTATTCTGTACACTTGCACATATATGCATTCATTCTGTCATTTTATTTTGGGGACATAGAACCAAAATTTGTAATTAATCGGGATAGATAGTTTCCCCACTTTTCTTTCTATTTCTTAATATGGTGTGCTTGCTTGCTCGCGCTCAAAAATAAAAAAGCCGAGAAAATCCACACATAACGGCAAGACAGACCATATCTGCTTTATTTTTCTGTTCATATATTTGTAAATAAATAAAGACTTTACTGCTTTTTAGATACCGCACACACGTGCACGCATATAGATATATTCCGAACTGTTACCCTACACTATGGCCAACCTACCCCATGCATAAGCCAACGTTAGAATGCATATAGTTTCTCAGGACACTTCACAGACCGACCGGTTTTTGCATCTCTGGGTTATGAGCCAGCCCCTGTAAAAAAAAAAAAAATACATATGTCAAAAAAATGCGCAAGTTCAAAAAAATATATATAAAATAAGTGCGCACAAAAAAATAATAAATATAAATATAAATAATAAACAGGAGCTGATTTATAATTCTCAGATGCTCGACCTAGACCATTTCGGATGGTGGATCCTGGAAAGAGTATAGGCCCTTCGCCTGGGACCAGTCCAGTCATTGGGAGTCGAAAAGCAGGTGGAATACGTTGGTCCTATACTCTGGAGAAATAATCCACTGTTCCAGGAAAAGTCCCGAGACTGTCAAAATAAAGCGGGTGTTTTTTCAGTCAATTGTAGGGAACAAAAAAATAATAATAATAAAATATTAATAAAAGACACGCTGTACTCCAAGCCCAGACAGCCTCCAGCCAGCCTTCTGATACCTCCAAAACCCCATTTTCCTCATAAACCTGGCCCAAATTTGGAAAGGCAGAGATAATACTGGCCGGTTGATACGGGAAAGTAGTACGTAACTTCGATCGAGAGGTATCGGTTTCAGATCGAGCAGGCGAGAATCGGTTGAGGTGCATCCGAGCGGTATGGCAAAGGCAAAAAGTGAACAAATATGGGTACAGATTCAGGGGCTCCAGGGTATGTTCCGACTCCGACAATGCAGGAATGGCTTGACCAAAAGTTGGGTGCAGCGATTAGTCAAATGGCTAGTCTGGTACAAAGTTTAAAATCTAGTGGTGAGGTGAACTCTTCCCCCACAATTCCCCAAGAAGCATCCGCATCTCAGGTGCCTCCAAACTCAACTCCTCAACCAAACACTAACCCACCAAATACTACCTCTATTCCAAATCACAATCCTTCACCAAGTCCCTACTATCCAAATATCTATCCTTACCCGTCCTATCCACCATATCCTCCCCCAAATACCCAGAATCCAAACGACCTCCCTTTTCCTATGATTAACCCACTCCTAAATAGCCCACATATGGATCCAAAAAGCTTTAACCCACCAGGCCAAGTTACCACATACTTACCTCCTAATGATCCTGGTCGCCCGGCTGAAACCGCCAATAACCCACCAACCCAGAATCCATATACTACCCAAAACCCACCAAACCAAAATCCTTATACTGTCCAAAATCCACCAACTCAATACCTTTATCCAACCCAGAGTCCTTATAATGCCCAAGTTCCATCAACCCAGAATCCATACACTGTCCAAAACCCACCAGCCCAAAATCCTTACCAAAACCTTCAACCAGGAAATAACCCAGCCTTCCCTAATCCAGCTAGTATCTACCAAAACCCAACTTTCCCGCCCGCCAAAATAGAGGCTGACATCAAAAATTTGAAAACCATGATGCTTAAAATTCTAAACCAAGAAGTTGCTAATGGAAACTTGGGGGACAACTTTCTGGGTATGATAGACAGAGACACTAATTATGAAATGCTCTCTGCTGAGTTCGAGTCTATTTCTAATAAGCCTCTGCAAAATTGGTACACCACGACCGGTCCGCTCCTGACACCCGCAGACTTGGTAGACCGCTTCGGATATACTATCCCCACTCCTTTGCCTAGCTTCACGGATTGGTCATCTTCCAATCCGCAACCTATAGTTGAGGATCTTAAACCCCAGGTCCTCAACAATGTAATAACCCATGTACAGTATGCTTTTAATAATAATATAAATGTATTTGCTTATTCCTTAGTTGCACCTACTTTAAAAGACGCATTAAAAGATGATAATTATGATAATGAGTCGTTTAATAAAATGGACCCAAAAGATAAAAATTATCTACTTGAGCTTGCAAAGTCAGTTGAGTACCGTGAATGTGGTCATTCATCGCCAGCCATCAAGACTTGTCCACCATCAACCCGGCCGACAATGAAGTCAAAGAAATCGATCGGCGCTACCTCCAAGGTCCGAAAGAAAGGCACTCATCGATCTCCTCAAAGAGTTCGTAGACATCTTTGCTTGGTCCTATGAAGATATGCCCGGCTGGATCGAAATTTATAGTCGAGCACCGGATTCCCACATATCCGGATGCTCGCCCGATCCAAACAAGCTCCGCCGCATTAAGCGAGAATGGTCACTACAGTCAAAGAAGAAATCATGAAAGCAATGGCGTCAACTTCATTCGGGTAGTTGAATACCCGACAGGCCGTCCAATATAGTGACCGCCGTTCCCAAGCCCAACGGGAAAGTCAGAATCTGTGTAGACTTCCGCGACCTCAACAAAGCGTCGCCCAAAGATGACTTCCCCTTACCCAACATTGATATTGTGGTAGATGTCGTCGCAGCTCACAAAGTCCGATCCTTAAATCGACGACATCTTTGGGCTACAATCAAATCAAAATGGCGGCGAAGACCAGAGAAGACCTCATTCACTACTCCTTGGGGGACTTATTGTTACACTTGTCATGCCATTCGGACTAAAGAATGCGGAGCCACTTACGGAGGGTGCCACCACCCTCTTCCACGACATGATCCATAAAGAAATGGAGGTCTATGTTGATGATATGATCGTGCATTCAGCGCCTGCGTGCTCACATCAAAGATCTTCGGAAGTTCTTCGAAAGACTAAGGAAGCACCGGATGAAGCTTAACCCCACCAAATGCACATTCGGGGTTACCAGAGGCAAAGTCATGGGATTCTTGGTAACTGAGAAAGGCATCGAGATCGAGCCAGCAAAGATCAAAGGCATCCTAGAAATGCCATAGCCAAAAACTCCCAGAGTCAAAGGCTTCCTAGGGGTTGCGATACATCGGCCGTTTCATCAGACGGTGGCCACCACGTGAGCCCCTCTTTAAACTCCTAAAAAGAATACCGATCAAGTGCGGACAAAGTGTCGCCTAGCTAGCTTCGAGAAAATAAAGCCTACCTTACCAATCCCCCGTGCTAGCTCCACCCCATACACATAAACCTCTCCTCATATACTTAACCGTCACACATCGGTAGGGGCTATGCTCGCCCAAGAAAAGAAGATTCCTACATTGAAAATGCCATATATTTCATAAGTAGGAAGCTACTGAGGAAGCGAGCTAAATTATTCGGCATTGGAAAAAGGCTGCAGGCCTAGTGGGCCATTCGAGGCTCAAAACCTATCTCGAGGAAGGTCCATCAAGCTCATATCCGGGATAGACCCTATCAAATACATCTTGGTAAGCCATCAGCGTCAGGCCAGACTAGCCAAGTGGTCCTTTCTTCTTAATGAGTTTGACATAACTTATGTCACACTCAAGTCTATCAAAGGGAGCGTCATTGCAGACCACTTAGCCGATCTACCTTTGAAGGCCGAAGATGCAACCGAGCCCGGTTTCCCAGATGAAGGTGTCTTGGAAATCAGCCGACCAACACACTGTTGGCAAATGTTCTTTGGCGACCGCGAACAAAGAGGCTTTGGCATAGGAATCTGTTAATCGATCCGGTGACTCTCATACTCCGGCTATAAGGTTGGAGTTCGAATGTTCAAATAATACGGCGGTATATGAAGCTTTGTATTCTTTGTCTAGAAGCTCTCAAAAGGGAGCTAAAGATCTCGAAGTCTGGAGACTACGCCTAATCATAAATCAGTCGAAGAAAGATGGAGGACCCGGATCCAGCTATCTATCATGCCAAGTTAATAACGATCGCCGCCCGATTTGGTTCTATCTCGTTCCATTACTTGCCACGAGATAGGAATCAGTCGCCGATGCCACAGCCACTATGGCATCACTAGTCCGATTCCGCGGAAACTAAAGTTCACCATTTATAGTCGGGAAGAAGGTCACTCCCAAGATCTTGTTTCAAAGTTAATGCGGCCAGAAGCGGATCCACGAGCCACGGTATCTTGACATCTTAAATCTGCTCCAGAAAGGTCTTTATCCTCTTGGCTTAGACAAAAGAGGGAGAGTCTCCCTGCGAAGATGGGCCTCCCAATTCGTACTCAGCGGTGGCAGCCTGTATAAGAGGCATTATCAAGGCCTCAACTTACTATGTGTTAATCAGGACAAAGCTGAGCAAATTATGGATCAACTACATGGTGGTACTGTGGGCCCCACATGAGCGACCATATCTTTATCAAAGAAAGTCATCCGACAGGGGTACTATTAGCTTGATTGTATCGGTGGGTGCGACATTGCGGCAAATGTCAGCGCTTTGCCAATCTGACATGTGCCGGCCCTATACTCCTTCTCAGCATGGGGTATCGACGTCATAGGCCAAATTCACCCAAAGGGATCTGTAGACACCCCAATTTCGTACATCTGGTATGTGACTGACATAAAATATCAAGAACTGTTAAAACTTAACAAATGTCAAGTTACAGGAGTCAAAAATGCGAAAGGAAGCGAGGATGCGCGAAAGCTAGGGGGAAAGTGCAAAAATTGAAAGTGGGAAAGAAGCATGGTGTCGCACCAAGGTGCCGCAGGCCCAGGTGCCGCACCAAGAGTCTTGCCGCACCATGCGCACTTGTGCGCCTCTCGAGAATGAAATTGTACAAGTCTTGATGCACAAGGTACAAGCGGCTGATGCATGGGAAAGAAACTCAGAAATTCCAGCCGTGTCCTCATCTCCCACTATAAATAGGAGGCCCCGGCTCCCAGTTTCAGTGCTCATTTCCTCCGCGATTTTTAATCGCAGCGAAGCTCTGCTTCTGCGGTCTGCCGAAATATTAGTACGAGAGGTGCGAGATAGGTGAGTGGAAGCCCATAGAGTCTCCAAACCCCGTCCAAACTCTACCAAATCAAAAACCCATAGGTTATAAGTGATCCCTAGCCTAGTTGTTAGGTATCCACCTCACTTCCCAGGTCAAAAATCTAAAGTAGCCGTTACTGCTGAGTAGCAGTGAAAAAGTCAAAAAACTAAGTCTAGATTCCGCCCAACCAAAAAGGCCAAAACCTACCCAAATAAGCTGTCACTCTGCTCGAGTTGACAAGCCCAAACTCTCAAAAATAAAGCAGTCATTCTGCCCAAATCAAAACAACAACCACACAACAACAACAAAGACTCCCTCTCCCTGAAGGACAGAGCGAGCACACCGCCGCTCTAAAAGGTAAAACCTTTAAGAGCGCCGTTTATTTCTATTTATTTATTTTTTCTGTCTTTTATTTATTTTTTAAAAGTTGTTATTTAAATCCGGCGCAATGTAGCCAATATAAGTCGTTGTGCTGCCCGGATTAGAGTAGAAAATATTATGTAAAAGAGCCGTTATAATGGCCAAATATTCTTAAATATATTGTAATTATTGGAAGGAAACGGCTGCGAGTCCGTAAATAATGTAGCCACGAATGTATTTGTTTAAATTTCCCTGTCATTTTAATACCTTATTTATTTGCGAGATAAATATGGCAATAAGCATACTTCAGCCAAAAACCATTTTCGAGACCGAAAGGGCGAGTTGGGTGCCTAACACCTTCCCAACTCGTAACTTAGCCTCCGAACCCGTTTTCTTTTTCTCTGGTTTATTTTTCTTTTCATTGGTTTTGCTTTATTTGCCTTAAAATAAAGATGGCGACTCTAAAACTTTCGGATTCAGTGGGGCCTCGCAACACTCCCTCTTTGCACTTTCCCGTTCTCCCCTAAAAAAGGGAGATATGAGAATGGAGGGGTGATGCATTCCCATATCCTGGTATCCCCTAAACAAGGGATAACTTGATACGGGAAACCCAAAGCTCCCATAGTAATCTGAATGGGCCATAAGGCTATTTTTAATAAATCCATAGTGGGGGCGTCGCAATATCCTTTTTTGCACTTTTCCGTTTTCCCCTAAAAAAGGGAAAATATGAATGAAAAGGTAATGCATTCCCATATCATGGTATCCCCTAAAAAAAGGATAACTTGTTGCGGGAGGGTGGATACAAAATCCACTCAAGGCAACCGAGGCACATTCAAACGTGCTAATATAGACAACACTCCTCTCGCACTTTTGATTTCGTCTTCCCCTAAACAAGGGAGGGTGGAACGAGAGCAGTGGTGTCCCGCATCCGCACGTACGCGCACCCCTATCCAAGGGCGCGCGGGGCGCGGGGGCACACCCCGGGAACCTCACAGGATCCAATGGCCATGAATACGTCCTGGTAGCCGTCGATTACTTCACAAAAGGGGTGGAAGCCTCCTCTTACAAGGTCCTAAATGCCCGAAAGGTATCCGAGTTTATCCGGGCCAATATCATATACTGCTATGGGGAACCTTTCGAGATTATCTCCGACAACGGCTCTCATTTTGAAGGGGACGTGAATCGTCTGCTTGACGAGTTCAAGATCCAAAGACACAAATCCTCCCCCTACCGGCCACAAGCCAATGGTGCCGTTGAAGCAGCCAACAAAACTCTCAAGAACATCATCAGAAAAAATGGGCGTCTGAGGAAGAGGCGGCTAGAAAAATTGCCACTAGCCCTCTAGGGCTACCCTACTTCAGTCCGCACACCTACTGGGGCTACCCCCTACTCTCTGGCATATGGCATGGAAGCGGTACTACCAATAGAAGTGGAAATTCCATCATTAAGAGTGATGATGGAAGCTGATATAGCAGAAGTTGACTGGGTCAAAGGGCGGTACGAAGAACTGGCCCTAATTGATGAACGGTACCTATTAGCCTTGGAGCATACCCGGGCATACCAAAGGCGCATCGCCCGAGCTTTCAATAAAAAAGTCAAAGGCCGTGATATCCAAGTAGGAGACCTCGTGCTTCGAGAGAAACCCCCTAGTTATGTTGATACTAGGGGAAAATGGAAGTCTCCCTGGATGGGACCGTACATTGTTAAGGAGATCCGATCAGGAGGTGCCGTGCTTCTCACGAACCAGGATGGGGAAGATCTTGTCCAGCCCTTTAACCTCAACAAACTTAAAAGGTACTACGCCTGAGCCATCCTATCCAGCAAATGCTTCCCTCTCCAGCCCGCTAGGCTGAAAACCCGAAAGGGCGGCCTAGGTAAAAGTTAGGGCATATAAAAAAAATGAAAATAAAAGGAGAAATAAGGGCTCGCTAGGCTGAAAACCCGAAAGGGCGGCCTAGGCAAAAATTAGAGCACAAAAAAATAATATAAAAAAAATGATGATGAAAAAAAAAATAAAAAGGAGAGGGAAGACATTATTTAAAGCCCTCAGCGTACTACCTCCAGTCTTCAACATCAGAGGCTCGACTGACAGAAGAGAAAAACCACGACAAAGCAGCTCATATTAAAACACTAAAATATAATTTTACAGGTCCTAAGGTGCAACTTAGGAATATTTATTAAGACGTCTATATTATACATTATTTGCATTGTACATATCTATATACTGCCTATACCCCCTTTGTTGCTCCCTAGAAACAATTCCTTTTCTTGCAGCCTTAGCCCCGAGCGGTCCATCAGTGCCTACGACGTCCACCGAGCCGGGCCCATATACTCCTTCTGCGAGGCGCAGAAGAAGCCCTAGACTTATTAGCATGAGAGCCACCAGATGTGTCTCCCTCTTCATCATCGGCATCCCCGTTCTCCTGGGCAGCCGTATTGCTCGATCCGCTCCATCATTTCTGAGACCAGCACCCTATACAGGTGGGGGAGGAGGAACAGCTATCTCTTGTTCCCATGGGTTATCCTGCCTGCTTGCCAAGCTCAGTCGCAGAGGCTCGTGACCACCAGTTCTCAGAGCCGTATCCCCAACCAGTCTGAGGAGGATGAGCAGCTGCTTCTTGTTCCCATGGGTTATGTTGCCGACCGACATCACTCAATCTGCGGGATGTATTGCTGAGACCCGCAGTATCCGGTCCAGGGGCCGTTCGAGTATTAAGGCCATGTACCCGTCTGAATTCTTCCTCCAGAGCCCGAGGAACAACCAACCCTGAGCTATCAATGTCCTCGCCTACTTCCATTAGGCGAGCATCCACTCCGTTAGTTATATGTCGGCCCAACAAATGTCTCAGTCCATGCCGGATGGCGCGAGACGGCCCCTCAGCAGCTACCATAACCCACGCCAAATACCCAAGGGACAGAAGCATATAATCAGAGTATGGGTATGCTACCTCCAGTCTTTCAGAGTCTCTGAGCCACATGCCCTGGATAATGGGACCCAGACGATCATCGGTAATCTCCCTTCCCATGTATATAGGACGGGAGGTGTCCGGGATCACTTGTTCTCTTCCAAATTGCCGCAAGATCCAGTCCGGTTGGTAAAAAGAAGTCCGATAAAGGCCCAACATGACTACTTGATTGTACTCATCGGAGTGACGAAGAAAAAGCCAGATCTCCCAGTGGCGAATAACCCAGATTATGTCCATTGAGCCCCGGCGATAGAAATGATCGGCCCAGTCAATCTTAGAATAATTAGTCTGGGGAAAATGCCCGCGCATACCATAAAATGATGGATCATAAGGAGCTCCGTGCGGCACGGAGCTGAACCCAAAAAATGCTCTTCTAGCCACATGTGAACGAATGGGGCTACCAAGAAACAATTCATTTCGCGATGGCAGCGCGAAAGTCTCCGCCAAAATCACCGGAACAATGTTCAGCCGGCGATCTCGAGCCTGTAATGCCAGGTCCACGACCCGCACATCGACAAATCCGGGTAGACCAACTATCAAATATCTCCCTACCAAGCATAGAAAGAGTGCTGTCAATCTACGCCGCTGATAGTCCCTATCATCTTCCCTGTATTCAGTAAAGACTCCAGGAAGAACCATCAAATTAAAAGATTCTCCATCAAAGAATCCTGGAGTAGCACTGCGGGTAGAATTGAAGAGCTCCCAGATAGCCATATACGGACGCCTTCTGTAGGCGGGTACCGCAATCTGACGAGTAGGTGCCACCCCCAGCATCGCACAGAACTCCTCAAATGTAGGACACATCTCGTTCGTGCCAAAATTAAATAAGTGATCCTCAAGAGACCAAAACCTGGCGGCTCCCCTCAACATGTCCCAATTAATTATGACATTCCGCCAGGACAGAAGGCACCTGAAACCGAAAAGATGTTCAAACCAATCCCTCTCGTCAGATCGCAAGGAAATGATCCAAAAATCTAGGGCGTTCTCGTAAATCTCAATTTCCTGAGCAGCCATTTATGAAAAGGGATGTGAGAAATTTTATGCTGCTTAGAAGAGCAATGGCAGGCATGACAGAAGCTGGTGAGTTTCTTAAGGAAGGAACGAAATGAATTGATGAAGAACCAAGCTAGTTTCCGTCAGAACTTATACCGAGAATTGAGAAAACGGACAGTTCAGTGCACAGTGTGCAAATAGTGAAGAAATAGTGACTGCACAGAGAAACTATGGTGCCACCAAGAAAGCCTCTTGGTGCCGCACCATAGGTCCCCTATGGCAGCACCAAAAATCTCCACTGTGCTGTGAAATTTCTGTCTGGTATCCCGGTTTGGTGATCCGACACTCCGTTGTTCCTGCGTCTGATCGCGAAAAGAAAAGAAAGCCTATGAAAGGTGGCTACGAGCACGGGCTCAATAGCCACAGGGCACCGAAATGATAAGAGATGCGGCTGTTTTCCTGTTCCGATATCACCCGAAAAGCCCGCTCTAATTCAAAGGTGGATTCTTATAAACCCTTTTCTTGAAAGTACAGCGTGCCATTACATTTTAGATGTCCGGTATAGTTTTATTTTCTGTGTGAATTTATTTTTGCATGTGTAATATATTGCATCATATACATTATATTGCATTATATCATAATGTTTGTACATGTTTCTTTTATAAGAAAAATATATATACAAAAAAAAGGAGAGAAAGGACTAATATTCGCAGGACTCCGAAGCTAATGTGCTCGCGACGACTGGCTTCTGTTAAGACCACCACCCATGACTCTGGGACCCGTTGTGCCACCGATTCTGAATCCCCGACCTCTGCCCCGGCCGCGGCTCGACCCGATATCATCATCATCGTCATCTCGATGTGCAGGCGCCGTCTTTGCTCCCCCAAGAAAATTCTTCACCAATTTCGATACGGTTGCGATCTTTGAAAAAGCCCCGCAGCAGTTTCTTATAAGTGGACACGTTCACCTAAAAAAAAGAGTATAAAATAATAAAAAAATAATTAAAAAAAAGGAAATGTGTTAGTCTCAAAATAAAATAATAATAATAATAATAATAATAATAATAATAATAATAATAAATAAGTGTGCATAATATATATATATATATATATATATATATAAGAGACAATAAAGGTGGATGTGTCTACCAAACGAGCCTACTCCGAGACACGACGCTCCTCCGGAATCTCGACATCAGGAAGAACCTGCTCTACTAAGCCACCACCCCACTCATACTGGAAAGTAGAGAAAATATCATCGGGCTCTGTGAACATCAGGTTCTCGTCGCGAAATGAAGTAGACGGCCCTGGCCTGGCAGAAGCATCAGAATGCCGCCTGGGCGCAACAGGAGCAGGAGGAGGGGGATGCAGCATTAATCTCGGGAAATCCTCATACGCCATCACTGGATAGTCTGTTGTGGGAATGAGGTATTTCCCCAGATACTGATACCTATTGGGCAGTCGATCGGGCTCTATCACCCAGGAAGGAGGCCGAGGGGGCACCACTGGAGCCACTTGAAAAGACTGATGTTGACGGTTCACCCGCTCGCCCATATATAAAGAGTCCACCATGATGGAAACCATCAATATCCGGCAGCGACTGAACATCAAAGTAACAGAATAATGACCCTCCAGGTCCTCCCAAGGAAGGAAGTGCACCGTACCAGGACTCGAGCTAATAATTCGCTCCAGCACTCTATCCATCTCATTACAACCATCGTCCTCGGCCGGATCCACCCTGTTACTATCAACATACTGGGACAGGTATGGAGGCTGGTAAACTCGCCGAATGAGATAACCCGTCGAAAATGTGAAAAATGAGAAGGCCCAGACCTGCAAAAAAAATATATATGTGTGTGTGTGTGTGTGTGTGTGCTGAAAAAAATGATACATAAAAAAAAAGGTAGAAAAAAGCAGGAAAATGCATGTACCTCCCACGCCGGGGCAAACCCATTTAGAGTCGGCGAGTCATTCCAGCTGGCCCTATCCATAGAAGCATACAGTTCGGCCAAGCCTGCCTGTCCCCAGTCATATAAAGGGATCCGATCAAAGTCCGCCAGACAAGCCGGGCGAAACTCTCGTGTGACGAAGAGTTGGCAAAGAGCGATGTGCCAAGAAAGAAAAAACGTAAACGCTCTTGCCACTCGAAGTTACTGGCGGCGTCATCATCACCGCACCGTAGCACATTCTTGAGAAGCCAACCGAACAGCTGGCGATAAAAACCTCATCCGTCGATTTGAAACGTGGCTCAAAACCCAGGAGGTCCACAACCTCCTCCCTACGATGACGGAGAGTGAAATCAGGGGCCAGGGTCTCCCCTATGCTGGTAGGAATTCCCGTGATCGCGGCAAAATCGCACGGGGTCATGGTCGCCTCCCCCCAACTGAAATGGAAAGTATGGGTGGTGTCCCACCAGAAGTCCCTGAGCACATCAAAGATGGGCAGATAGCTGGTGAAGTGGGTGAAGGAATGCATGAAGACGCTGAAACCAGACCCCTCCACCAATAACTTCGCCGCCTCGGGCAACATGGCGTAGATCTCAGCAACATTGGCACATGATACCCGCGCCCTCTGGAATTCCCTGCGAATCTAAAAAATAAAAGAGAGAAGAGGAGAAAAGGTAAGTCCTCTATTCTTATTTTCTTCCCTGTACATTCTTTTGATAAGAATAAATAAATGATGAACATATTACATGCCTTATACTTCTTAATTTTTTTTAAAAAAAAATTTTGTAGCATGCTAAAAAAAAAAAAACCTTGTTCATAAAAAAAATATATATATAATAATATATATAAATAATTCTTTAAGTTAACCCATACCATTTTCATACATGTACATACATTTACATGTGAATAAACATTCGTTAAACATCATTCTTTTACGCGAAAAATAGAAAAAAGAAACAGAGGAATCTGCATGCTGTACATACATACTGTATTCTTTTACATAATAAAATAATAATAATAATAATAATAATAATAATAATAATAATAATAATATATTTGAAAAATAAAAAAAATAATAAAACAAACAATTTTTTTTTTATGTAAATAACTATTTTTGCATCTTAAACATAGTAAAAATGCATGTTAGGCTGCATTCACCATGTGTATACTAAAATATGAAAATATTCATGCATCATCTTATAGTTGTTCTGCATTGCATCTGCATCAAGTAGAGTAATCCATGCATTCATTATATGCATTTCACTGTCCAATAAGCTGCCATAGGGGTACGCTAAAAAGAAGATAAAGTGTCACTAATCATCAAAATAAATATTTTTGTGGCATTTACTATGTCCCTGCAGCAGTAGCATGCTTGAAAAAAGAATCTAAGGCCATGAAAAATATTTGTTTCGTCCCATTTTTATCCGAAAATATGCCCGAAAATGCATTTCGGAAAAATTTAAATTGTATTCTGAAAAGTCCGTCTCGCGATTCTACTACATGCAAAAATATGTTTTAGTGTAAAACATGCATCATATAGCCTCATTTGCATTTAGAATATAAATCATGCATAGTAGGATCAAATAGTGACCACTAGTTCAAATCATGCATCGCAAAAATAAATCATATAAATTTCACGCATCATCGCTTAATTACATCATTTAGGCATAAATAGGACATGCATATGCATTACTAATAAAGTCATGAGTGCTCCAAAGGTTCCAAACAGTGCAAAAATTTAGCAGATCTGAAATATAGCCAGGAAAATCTCAAAAAAAGAAAGAATCTTACAGTGGTGGGAGGAAGATTGGACATGTGAGTGTTCCGATCTCGCAAGATGTTGCCCCAGTCATTATTGGAATACCGGTAGTTGAGTTTATTCCGGACCAAGCGAGGAGGTTCTCTCCTCCTCTCGTCAGATTCTGGGTGCATGGGTGCCTTCCCCTTCCTGGATCGTGAAGAAGATGCCATCTGCTAAGTAAAACACTGAAATTGGCGGAAGAAAATCGAGAAAAGGAGCGAAAATAAAGAAAATGAAAAAAAGAAATGAAAGACAGCAACAATGGCGGAAGGAAAAGAAAAGAAAGAAGGAAGAAAAGAAGGAGAAGAAGTGAGCTTCTCTCCCTCACTCCCGTCCATAATAAAGGGAGGAAAAGAGAATTTTTCCCTTTCCCCCTCCAAAGTTTGAAGCTGCGACACTTTAGTGCTCAAGTTTCAAAGTTTCCAAAATGGTCCCCGAGCCTAACAAAGAGTTAACAAAGTTAATCTTGTTAACCAAAAATTGACAACCATCCACCAGAGGACAAAGAAAAAGAAAAAAAAAGAAAAAAAAGAGATAATAATAAATTCCCCAATGAGTAAAAAAAAGCCAAGATAATAATAAATTCCCAAGAAGAGTGGCGAAATGCGCCGTGGAGGAGGTGCACTTGTCACCGATAATTGCCGACAACGCGCAAGCCTTCCCTTAACTTCGATAATTGCGCCGGCTTCCTGAAATTTTCTCCTGACTCGAATTAGCGCCGCCCAATTAGATTGGTCCTCCGTTAATATTTTCAGCTTCTGTTAGCCTCCTTTTGCCTTGGAATCTTGACGGACTTTACAGGCATTGACCAAATAAATTCCAATTCAACTTTTAAAGCTCGGAATTGCCTCGAACTTTGTGCTAAACATCGTATAAAAGCACGATTATGCATGGAAACCTACATTAAGCACAAAAACACAAATAATAATATTTCCAAAGCATAATTAAATCAAAAATAGCACAAAATAAAAGAAAATTCCCAGAAAAATTCGTGGAAATCTTGGGCTCATCACACCCCCAAACTTAAGCTTTGATCGTCCCGAGCAAAGAAAATGAATTATGGAAATGCTCAAGAACAACATGAAATGAAGGTGGCGCTCTATTAGGATCCCACAAGTATTGCCATCCAAGAGATCAATCCTAAGATTATAAACATGCATAATGGAGGTATGAATTGATTCATATGCTATCAAACAATCCTCAAACAATCATTCATACCATAAAACATTTTTTTACCCAAAAGTAGCAATGCTATAGCTTAGATTGAACGGCCAACTGAAATACCAAATGCAAGTCAAACCGGGAGAGTCATCAACAAATTTTTTCTCACAAGACATGGCAAGAACACACGGCATGACAATATCAATAGGACTTATAAGCTTGTAATGTTCGGCCAAGGTTTGGGCTACAAATGAGGATAGGATAGCAAGTCAAGAGAGCAAAGAATTTGAAGTCTTCACAAGATGAATAGCTTCATTAAAGCATCACTCTTCAAATAACCACAAACTCACTTCAACAACCCTTTAAACATTAAACATTGGGTTGAAAAAGGTATCTAATCTACCACAACAATTAAGCACCATCCTTATATCTCCTTGAGTAAATTAAGAATAATGGCATATTTTTTTTCTTTTGTGGCCACCATTTATATTTCTTTTCTTTTCTTTCTTTTTCATTGTTTTCCAAGGGGGCTCTTTTCTTTTCATTTCATTCATTTTTTTTTCACCCCCATTCAACAACAATTATCAAATTCCCAACATCAACAACAATGAACACACAACCTTCACGAAGCATACACTTCCCAACAAGATTACAAAAATAAAATAACTCCTTCCAAATCATTCTCTCTTGAAGGGAGACAACAAAAGTATATAGGTTCACGGGATAAGATAATGCGGGTATAAAAAATAAAGTCGAATGGGGGTCATTGTGTGCACTAGGCACACGCCATTCTTTAAATGAGCTCAACGGGGACACTAGGGATTTTTGTGAAATAAATGGGTAGGATAGAGAAAGGCACAAACGGTCCAAAGATGGCCTATATCATACTCTTGTCATACACATATGCAGAAACCAAGCTTTTAATCATCAAAATATAACCCTCGGCATTTAGACTCACAAAATGGTACTCTTAGACATGCACAACCATCACTAAAGCAAAGCATAAAAATATTTCCAACAAATAATTGGGCAATATTTATTATGAATGAGGTGATGCTACCACATAAATCACAAACATATTCTCAACTATGCATATAGTAATCTCAAAATTGACTCCAAGAAAATAATGCAAGCAAAACTCAAAGAACGCAAAAAATGGAGAGATGAGTGATCAAAGCATAAATAATTTGGGGCGTATAAAGAACAAGATTTTCAGAATTTTCAAAATTCACCAACCAAACCATACTCCTAAACTTAAAGTAAAAGGAGAAAGAAAGGAAAGAAAACTCCCTCAAAGTTGATTTCTTGTAAAGTCCAGGCCGAAAAGATCCAATCCATTAATCTCTACAGGCAGCCTCTACAATAAAGTGCTAATTCCCTGCATCAAATCAAGCTCAAATGAAAAGAGTAGAAATGCAATTATGGAGTAAAAAAGAACAGAAAATATTTTTTTTGGGACACTATTTACACCTCCCTACAAACCCACAAACTCGGGAGGGCTTCAAAAAGCGACTCAATATACAAAACATATAAATACAAAACGAAATGAACTAATTTAAAAAAAAACATGCTCAAATTACAATCAGCTTCGTTTGGTATCGATATTAGCAAATAGGAGCAAAAATTAAATCATTCCCCGGCAACGGCGCCAAAAACCTGATGTGCGCGAACTCAACTCGGGCAAGATTACCTGGCCGTATCAAGTAATAAAGTTCGTAAGTACGAGTCGATCCCACGAGGAATGCGCGTAATTCTCACTCCAACTAAGTACCGAAATTATGCTAACTAATTATATTTGAGCGAAAATAAATTGAATTAAAATCTAAAATTATAAACAACCTAGAAAGCAATTAAATCTAAACTAAAGCGGAAGCGGTTTGGCAACAACAAATCAAGATTAAAAAAATATAGGAACGCATTATTTCTAGTCTAGCCGGTGTTTAATTTAATTATCTTTTTGCTTTTCTTAACTCAAGTCTTGGTAGTCGGATGCGCTATTTTATTTGCTACGGGCTTTCGCTACTTATAGCAAATCTAGCTATCTCTCAACCTTGCTACGGGCTCATATCATGGCAACACATAACATAGGGGAGAGAATAACCGCATGTGTAAACAATCATCCAAAGACTATCTACGCACGATCTCCTTTCGGTCTCACGCCACGCAAACTACTATTGTGATTTTCGGAATAACAGGAAGGGCTTTCGCTTCGTATCCTATCATTATAGTGATCATCTAATGGTTCGCTACGCCATTAAAAGCATAAAGCACACACAATAATAACCAAGCGCATGGGTAATACTTCTATATTTTTCTACAATTCATGTTGGTAGCTCTATATTTTTCTACAATTCATGCAAAAAGAAAAAATTAGTTAACTACGAGCTATTTTTCTACAATTCATGCATCTGGTATAGTTAGTTAACAACGAGCCTAACCTCCCGTCAAATCCTCGTCGAATGGCTAAGGTGGTTCGATCGCGTGTCAAATCTAGTCTCACTTTGGCTATCGGTCCTAAGTATTTATAAAATCATTTAATTATTGTGTCACAAAACACCAACTATTAAAAAGCATTGATTGGTCCGAAATATAAAGGGAGCTCTCATAAATTATAAAATCATTTAATTATTGGCCAGATAATTAAAAGCATTAATTTCACAAAAATAATAACCAACATGCTTGTGTACTAAATAAAGAGATAAATTAAATTAAAACACTACATTTAACATAGAAAAATAATTGCATTCCATAAATATTTTAAGCACAAACCAAATCAACATTTACAAAATAAATCAACCCAAGAAAACATAACAAATATCTAAAAATATAAGTAGAAAGAATTGAACAGAAGAATCGCGAATCCGGGGTTGAAATCTTTTGCAAGTGCGTCCTTGGCCCTTGATTTGATGCTCCAAACCTTCAATGGTGATCAATTATCGGAGATTTGGTGTGATTTTGGTGGAAATGGGGGCTGGTGCCCCATTTAGGGCTTGCACCCATAAACGGGGCTTGTTTTCTTTCAAAATGAAGGTTACTGGAAAAATAGGGAGAAGGCACAAAGAGATGGAGGCTGTAAGGGGCATTTTAGGGAAGACAAGAAAAGTTTGGGGGCAAAAAGGGGAGAAAAAAGGCTGGCTGGGCACGCTTGGGAAAGGGTCAAACCAGGTGGAAAAACGCGGGTCCAACCCGAATGAAAGTGGGCTGGAAGGAGTGAGGGAAGTGGGCTGGGAATCGGGCTGATGGAGCAGGTGGGCAGGAGGAAAACGCGGGTCAGACCCGGATCCAGGAGCTTCAAGCACGCCGACATTAGTAGAGGAGGCGCAGCAGAATGCGTCAAGTGTCACCAGCCAAAGGCCGACAACACGCAAGCCTTTTTGATAATTGCGCCGGCTTCCCCTTAACTTCTGAAATTTGCTCCGGTGCCCCTGAAGACTCTGGAATTAGCGTCGTCTTCTAGTTTGCTCCAGGCTTCACAGATTGGTCCTCCGTTAATATTTTCAGCTTCCGTTAGCCTCCTTTTGCCTTGGAATCTTGACGGACTTAACAGGCATTGACCAAATAAATTCCAATTCAACTTTTAAAGCTCGGAATTGCCTCGAACTTTGTGCTAAACATCGTATAAAAGTACGATTATGCATGGAAACCTACATTAAGCACAAAAACACAAATAATAATATTTCCAAAGCATAATTAAATAAAAAATAGCACAAAATAAAAGAAAATTCTTGAAAAAATTCGTGAAAATGTTGTAGATGAAGAAGGACCAGTTGGTTCAGGAGCAGGTGAGGAAGAAGTTCCTAGGGCAGCTGTAAACAGTTGAAAATTTTGAATGTCCTCATCTTCTTGTCCAGTGGGAAAGAATGTAGCCATAGGGTATGCGGGAGCAGGAGAGGTGGGTGTCGGGTCTGACTCTAGAATGATATCAGGGAAAACAGTTTTCTTCCCTGTAGGCTGCTGGAGAGCTTGAGAGATGATGGCTCACTGTCTCTGTGCCTTTCTGTAAGCCAGTTGAGAAGGAGTGAGGAGAGAGTCATCCACAGAGTTTGACTTTGAGGAGTTAGGGAAGGAGGCAATGGAGGATTCTGCAACTGAATCCTCAGGTGAAGAGTGATCATGCAGAGATTCCAGAATAGTATGAGGTGGTGAGGTACATATAGGAACAACAGAGTGAAGAGATAAATCAGGTAGGATTATGAGAGGAAATGCTTGGTTTGGGTGAGTAGGGAGATTAGTATCTAGAAAAGTGAAAGGTTCAGAAGAGGGAATGACAATGACTTCTAGTGTGGAAGGAAGAGTAGCATCATCTAAGGGTTCAGTTTGTAGGATGGGAGAGTCTGACAGAGGAGTTGCTGACATTGGAGTGGCTGTCATTGGAATGGCTGGTTTAGCAGTAGCTGACACATGGGTGACTGACACTGGAGTAGCTGATAAAGGAATTTGTGCAGGAATTGGAGCAGAGATTGGAAGGACTGAGGACGAGGCTGCAGTTGTTGGTACAAAGGTAAGTAGAGGAATGGTTCTAAGGGTAGTAGTAAAAGTGGGGAGAAGATCAGCTGGGGTAGAAACAGGTAAGATAGTTGAAGAAACAACAAAAGGAACATTTGAGGGTACTGCAAGAGGGGTGGAAGGTATTGGCTCAAAGATTAGTGGAGCAGGCTCATTGGGGAATGCATCAGGGAATGCTATGGACTGAGAAGCTCCTCCTAGCATGGAGGCCATCTGTTTGTGTAGTTCAATATATGTTTGATTTGCTGAATTAACTGCATCTTGAACATACTTGTTGGCTGCTCTCTGTATTCTGGCTAGTTTGGCTGGGTCTACTGATGGTTGTTCCCAGTCTTGGTTTAGTACATCATTTTCTGGTAAAGCAGGTCTTCCTACCAGATATGGGTCATTGTGGGGTAATGCAGGCAGCTCATGCACTTTGCTATATATTGTCCAGGCCAGAAAGATGAGTTCATCCTGAACAAAACGGTCATTTGACCGGTAGAACCTATTCCATAATAGAGGGAGAGGGTCAAAATACTTTCCATAATTGGCCACTAGATCTTCTTGTGACAGGTTTGGGGTAACTGGGTACAGGACATAAGGTCTTCTCTTCAAATTGTGGTCAATGTACTTGATTGGATTAACAGGAGGTTTTTCATTTTTCTTCTCTTCATGGAAAGAGAAAAGAAACTGTACAAAATATGGGAGATGGTCAATAGGAAATACCCAATTTGGAGGGATGGGAATAAGATTGGCTTGGTAGTATGAGTGTCTATGATGGAAGGTAGGATTCCTAATAGAAGGGAAGAATTTGATAGGAGCAATGTTTGGGGATCTAGGATCTGAAATAGGAGAAGCTGATGCAGGATCAGTGACTAGGATGTCTTGGGTTGGAGAGAAATGAATGAAATTACCTGGGTTGAGATCTGGGTTTCTTCTTTGTCTTTTGGGAGCAAGTTCAACAATTAAAGTTAGTTGCCTTCTTCTTGATCGTCTGGGTTCAGGAATTTGAGAGAGGTCAGTTGCTTGCACATCAGCTGACTGACCAATGTCAGCTCCCGGACCATCTTCAGTTGGCTGACCAATGTTTGTTGGCTGACCATCTACTATCTGACCCGTAGCTGGTTGACCAGTGCCTTGCTGACCAGTTGCTGGCTGACCAATGTCAGCTGGCTGAGCTTGCTGACCTACAGCAATTGGCTGATTGGAAGATGTAGTAGTGAGAGCCTGAGTCCTTGTCCTCCGAGGTCTTCAACCACGTTGAGCCGTGGAGATTTCTTGACCAAAGCGGCTGGATGCATTAGCTTGCTTGATGTCTGCACCCATATACCTTTTAATTCTCACAGGCTCCAAGTCTCCAATGGTAAGAAGACGGTGCTGAAGAGCTGGAAGAGATCAAAGGAAATGATTAATAATAAGATGATGCGTGAGTCTTGGGTTACCAGTAGACATATTCTCATTATACTTGGCTATGTTAGTCTTTACACATTCAACCAAGACTGCACCCCAGTTCATTTCAAAGTTCTCCACAGTGGCTTCCATGAGAAACAACTGAGATTTTGTAATCTTGTCATGCCCTCCAGATTTGATAATAAGGCATTTGTCCAGAATAGTAGCTAGGGTGTAGTACAGAGGAGCAAATCTGTGCTTGTGCCTATCAAATGCAAGTTCCACGGGAAGTTCTCCCCGCATAGTTCCAGTGAGAGAGAAGGGGTCATTTGGAGTTTCTTCCATAGTCATAAAGAATTCCTCCGTCAACTGGCAACTGTAAGTCCTGATATTGAAGGAGAGAAGAGGAATCAACCCAGAAGCTGTTAATATATGGATGAGCTCAAGCCATAGTGGTTCGTTGTTGAGAGATACCACATCCAAGAGACATCCAACAGCAGTATTAGCTGTCATTTTCCTGAAATAGACAAAAACAGTTAACATGAAGTAGAGAAAGAAGGCAGAGAGGGAAAGAGAGAGAGAATGTATACCAGTATACCAGAAAAGTTAGGGTTAGGATTTTGAAATAGTGACAGTTGAAAAGGTAGAAGAAGAAAAATTTAAGAAGAGGAATTGAAGTGTAGAATCTGGTGTAAAGATGGTATATTTATATGAGGGGTTTTTATAAGTACGGATGCTTATAAAGGTGAGTGAGTGGGTTTTAAAAGCTAAGATATGGAGTGTAGTGAAAAGTACACAGAATATTGGTTTTTGTGATAAAAGGGTGATTTATGACAGAGAGTTATTATCACAATAATGGGTCGTTTATGTGCAAGCACGTTACTTCAACCGCCAGAGTTGGTGGAATACAGGAAAGGCCGTTTTAGCTTCTCAAGGAAGCTTCACAAGTTCCAAGGAGAAAATGAAAAAGGCGGGAAATAAATAAGTGAATTTATAATTATTTTAGAATAAATCTCAGCTGAGATACGATCAGCTTTGATTTAGGGATCAGAGGTTACCTGAACAGTGACTATAATGTCAGTCACTATGTTGTCAGCTAAGAGATAAGAATTAAGTCAACTATATCATTTTTATCAGCTGATGGAAATTTGAAGATGTCAACCGAAGATTTGTTTTGAAGCTTAGTCCCAAGCAGATCAATTATCGTCAGCTGATGACTGACAATATTTGTCAGCTAGATGAGTCTTGGCTGACAAATCAAAATTTCAATGCTGATATACTTTGTCAGCTACCGGTTGACCATATTTGTCAGTCTTTGCAAAGTCTGTTATTGCCTTTGAAGTGTGTCAGTTTAAAAACATCAGCTGATATAATTTTGTCAGCTAGTTGAGTGTCAGCAGACAGATTGAAGGGCACTGCTGATTTTCTTTTATACCTGATCTAATAACCTGCAAAGATTAGAAATACAAAATATCTCTCTATGACATTATAAACATTCCCAATTCACCTCTTAGAAATTCAAATCTATCAGATTTTAGAGCTTTTGTAAATATGTCAGCTAATTGAAATTATGTAGGAACATATTTTAGCTGAACATTACCTTTCTCAACGTGATCTTTTAGGAAATGATATCTTATATCTATATGTTTAGTTTTAGAATGCATAACAGGATTTTTAGAAACAGAAATAGCAGAAGTATTATCACAATAAATAGGAATGTTCCCATTTGCATCTCATAGTCCAATAGCTGTTGTTTCATCCAGAGAATTTGTGAACAACAACTAATAGCAGCAATGTATTCAGCTTCTGTAGTTGAGGTGGACACTGATGTCTACTTTTTGCATGCCCAAGATATCAGTCTGTTACCAAGAAATTGACATGTTCCACTGGTGCTTTTTCTGTTAACTCTACAAGCTGCAAGATCAGCATCTGAATAGCCAATTAAATTAAAAGAGGAATCTCTAGGATACCAAATACCAAATTTTTTAGTGTCAATCAAGTATCTAATAATTCTTTTTGCAGCAATCATATGAGATTCCTTTGGATTTGCTTGAAAACGAGCACATATACATACAGCAAACATAATATCTAGTCTACTAGCAGTTAAATAAAGGAGAGATCCAACTATACCTCTGTACTTAGTTGTATTAATTGGTTTACCTTTTTCATCTGTGACCAAGTGACATTCCACTCCCATTGGAGTGCTTGCTGAATTTGCTTCTTGCAAGTTATACTTCTTGATCAGCTCTCTTGTGTATTTTGATTGATGGATAAATATCCCTTCTTCAGTTTGCTTAATTCGCAAACCTAGGAAGTAAGGGAGTTCTCCCATCATGCTCATTTCAAATTTTTCTTTCATAAGATTTTCAAATCTTTTACACAAAATTTCATTAGTAGAGCCAAAAATAATATCATCAACATAAATTTGAACTAGTAAGATATTACCTTTATGCTTGAGAGAGAAGAGAATAGTGCCAATTTTACCTCTTTGAAACCCTTTTTCCATGATGAATTTTGAAAGTATTTCATACCATGCTCTTGGGGCTTATTTGAGACCATAGAGAACCTTTCTTAGCTTGTATACATGGTCCTTCTTCTTGATATCAAAAAATCTAGGAGGTTGTTCAACAAAGACTTGTTCTTATAAATCACCATTTAGAAATGCACTCTTTACGTCCATTTGATAGACCTTGAAATCCTTGTAAGTTGTATAGGCAAGAAATAATCCAATAGCTTCCAACTTGGCAACAGGAGCAAATTTTTTTATCATAGTCAATACCCTCCTCCTATCTATAGCCTTGCGCTACCAATCTTGCTTTGTTCCTTGTGACATTCCCATCTTCATCCAACTTGTTCCTAAACACCCATTTTATTCCAATAACTTGTTGATCTGAGTGTCTTGGTACAAGTTCCCATACTTGACATCTTTCAAACTGATTTAATTCTTCTTGCATAGCTTCAATTCATTGGGGATCCTCTAGTGCTTCATCAATCTTTTTGGGTTCAATGAAGGAGACAAAAGCATGTGAATCAAGAGTTTCATTTCTGGAACAGCTTCTTGTTCTTAGGACAGCAAAGGGATCACCAATGATGTTCGAAACTGAATGATGTTTTGCTTCTCTAATTTCTTTGGGAAGAGCTGGAAGAGGTTCAGTTGGTAGAGGTGAAGAAAGAGGAATGTCAGCTGACTGAGTAGTTTCAGAACCAAGTATGTCAGCTGACTAGTCAGTTGTAACAGGATTTGGATTGTCAGCTGGTTGGAAGTTGTCAGCCTGTTGAAGTTCATTCTGAATATCTAAAGTTTCAGCTAGAGGAATTGAAAATGAAGAATTGTTTTGAGTTGAACTACCATTGTTTCCTGTCTCAAAAATCTCAAAATTGTCAGTAACATCAGGAGTCTTAGCAGACTCAAGTAAATTAAATTAATCAAAGGTAACATGCATAGATTCAACAATTACTTGAGTTTTTCTATTATAAACTCTATAGGCTTTACTATATTTGGCATAACCTACAAAAATACCTTCATCGGCTTTTTCATCAAATTTACCTCTGTAGTCACCACCATTGTAGTGAATGAAGCACTTACACCCAAAAATTTTAAAGTAAGCAATGTTGGGTGTTCTTCCTCTCCATAATTCATAGGGAGTCATTCCATGAAACTTGTTTATGAGAGATCTGTTTTGAGTGAAACAGGCCGTGTTGACAGCTTCTGCCCAAAAATACTTTGGCAGTTTTTCTTCAGCTAGCATTGTTTTACCTGCTTTAATTAGTGTCTTGTTCTTCCTTTCAGCTACACCATTTTGCTGAGGTGTTCTGACTGCTGAGAAATTGTGATCAATGCCATGATCATCACAGTATGTATACATGCCAAGGTTCTTGAATTCTATACCATTATCAGATCTTACACTTATGATTTCACATTATTTTTTGAGTTTGAAGATTTCTAAACAGGGAAGTGAGGATGCCATATGCTTCATCCTTGGATTGCATCATTTCAACCCATGTGTACCTTGAGTAATCATCCGAAACTACCAGAGTATATCTATTTCCTCCCAAATTTGCAATAGTTATGGGACCAAACAAATCCATATGAAGAAGTTCAAGAATTCTTTTGGTTGAAAGACATGGTTTGAAAGAAGCTTTTGTTATTTTTCCTAAAATACAAGCATCACATTTTTTGTCAGAAGGAAAGTTTATAGATGGCAGACCTTTCACTAAGTCTCCTTTTGAGAGTTTTGAAAGATATTTAAAATTTAAATGTGGAAGTCTTTTATGCCAAAGCTATGAAGTTTTTGAAGAATTGTTTGCTACTAAACATATTTGAGTATTGTGATTTAAGGCAAGTAAATCAATAGCAAATAAGTTTCTTTTTCTAGAACCTGTAAGTAAAACTTCATTTGTGATGTTGTTTTTGATAAAACAATGAGTAGAAGAAAAAGAGCAGCTCATACCTTTATCACAAAACTGTGAGATACTTAAAAGATTATGTTTCAAACCTTGTACCAATGAGACATTTTCAATTTTAATAGATCCTCTGATAATGGATCCATAACCTATAGTCTTCCCTTTTGAATTGCCTCCAAAAATGACAGAAGGTCCTTTGGCTGAAATAATGTCAGTAAGAAGTTCAGCTAACCCAGTCATGTGTCTTGAGCATCCACTATCTAATATCCATATGTCAGTTGATTGATCATCTGCCATTAAGCATACCTGAAATATGAACATTTAAATCATGGTACCCTTTATACTTTTGGGTCCAAAGGGTTAGTTTTCTTTGGTAGCCAAACTTGCCTAAAATTAGACAACTTGGCTTTGTACTTAGGTTTAAATCTGAACAAACATTCATGAGACTGATGACCAAAAGTAGAGCAAATATTACATTTGTGATAACCAGGTTTATCAATCATTGAAGGTGTATTCTTTGATTCATTTTGAGTTAGCTTAGAAGTCTTAGCAGCAACAAAATTGATTGGCTTAAGCTTGTCAGTTGTCTTTCTTCTTATTCCACTTCTTTTGTCAGCTGGCTGACATTTGTCAATTGGCTGACATTTATCAGTTGTTGCATTAGCTGACAATTTTTTAGGCTTATAACCAGAAGACTGACAACTGTCATTGTTTAGCTTATCCTTTTTGTTAAATGACTTCGTAAGCTGATTCATGCTTTTGGGATACTGGAAAGGTACACTGTTATTAGCTAATCCATTATCCTTTTTTAGCAGAATCTTAGGTCCACCATTTGACTGTCTGATCTCACAGTTTCCATCATCTTTTGAATATCCAAGACCATGTTGGTCTTCATGATTTTTCTATTGACTGATGATGGTCTCAACAACAGCTTTTGACTTTGAGTAAGTATCAACAACATTGGTCAGTCGAAGATTCCTTTCTACAAGGTCAGCAATCTGGGCATCAGATATTTTTGCTTGAATCTCATGTTTTTCATTAATGCTTTTAAGTTGCAACAATTCATTTTGATGTACTTTGTAAAGCTCATTGACCTTTTGAAGCTCACAGTTTTCATCAAAGATTCTTTTGAAGTCCCCAGATAAAGAAACATGAATTCTTTTGAGTGTTTCAAATTTGGAATACATTTCTTGCATTTGTTCCAGTAGATCATCAACACTTGTGTCAGTAGCCTTCTCCTCCTGCCTTTTTGACATATTGCTTATTTTGATGTCAGTAGTCCTTGGAGAAGTTGACTTGATTTTTCTTTTTGGCTGACTTATTATTCCTTGTCCATAAAAACCATTTCCTATTTTCTTAACCACAAACTGATCAGGTTTGATGACCTTTGTCAGCTTGGGGTTTTTAATAGGTGAGCTTGGCAGCTCATTATCAGACTCATTTGAATATTTTGGACTAGGAAAGTCATTTTCTAAATCATATATAGTTGATTCTGCAACAAGACACAGATTTGCTTCTTGCACAAAATCAACAGATTCATCTTCAGAATCTGTCTCAATCCATGTTGCAAGATTTTGATCTTCAGTAACTAAACCCTTTTGTTTTTCAAAATTTCTGGGAGCTCTTTTGTAATATTCATTTTTCGTAAAAGAACAGTTTGAGGCAAAATGACATGGTTTTCTATAGTTGAAACACAACAACTTTTCTTTCTCATCCTTGTCTTCATTTCCTTTGAAGTAAGGCTTTGAAAGTTTGAAGAAGAAGGTCTTTGAGAGCTTGAGGAAGGTTTTTGAAAATTTGAGGAAGATTTTTGAAAGCTTGCAGAAGGTTTTTGGAAGTTCCTTTTTAAAGATTTAAACTTTCTAAATTGTCTAGCAAAAGCAGCAAATTCATCTTCATCAAAGTCATCATCTGACAGAGATGTAGAAGTTTTAGGAGTCTCTTCTTCAGCTTGCAAAGAGATACCTTTAAAGTTTTTCTCAATTTCTTGAGTTTTAAGAACTTCCTTTTCATAAATTTTTAGGCTAGCAACAAGACTACGTATATGAGTTTTGTTCAAATCTCTTGCTTCCTTTATGGCTGTGACCTTTACATGCCATCTATTTCTCAAGCTACTAAGAAAACGCATATTCAAATCTTTCATGCTGTAAAATTTGCCAAAGAAGAGCATCTATTACTTACTTCGAGAAATCTATCGTAATCATTCTTCAATGATTCTTTAGGGTCCTTTTTGAAGGCATCAAACTCTTGTATACAGTCATAGAGTTTGTTGTCCTTGGTGTTTTGGTCTCCTTCAACGAGAGCATCCCAAATTTCTTTTTGTAGTGTTCATCAGGAACAACACTTGATAGAATGTGTACAGCGCTAACATCCAGTCCGTCAGTAATTTTATCTTCCTCAGTCCACTCTGATTGAGGCTTGAGGACATATTCTTCAATAGCAGGAGCGAGAGGATTTATGGTATCATCATCTGCAGTAGAAGATTTACCAACTTTAGTATTAATTTTCATTGGTTGCATAGGACCACCTCTTACACATTCCATTAATCGTTTATCTATATTGTTCATATATCTTGTAATTTTTTCCTTCCAAATATCAAAGTGATCTTCATCAAAAATAGGTACTTAATTGAGTAACATTGTTTGATTGAAAAGCTTTTAAGGTTCCCATGATTGAGCTTTCAATTTGTTAAACTTGGAAAAATAATAATTTTTCGAAAAAGTTAAAACTTTGATACCAATTGTAAGTCCAGTTGGCAACTGACAAGGCTAGAGGGGGGGTGAATAGCCTTTTAAAAACTTTGAGGGTTGACTTTAAAAACTTTAAAATTTTACAGCGGAAAATGGAATTTTGTCAGTCAGCTGATATGGTCAGCTGACTGATGAAATAAAGAGGATGAAGCTGAAGAAGATTGGTCAGCTGACTGACACAATAGTGTTAGAAAATTTCTGTTTGAAAGATAAATCACTGAATATAAAGAATGAACTGAAGAACAATTTATCAAAACAGATAATTAAACAATTAATGTAAGTAAATGGCTGACACTTAAGTAGATCAAGACTTCTTAAGTGTTAGATCAGCTTGTAAGAGCTAATGAAATAACTGACAAGTAATTTGAAGTGGTTCACAGTAAAACTACTACGTCCACTACCAAGTTGGTCAAACTTGAATTTTTGAAGTGCACTAATTTTATTAAAAATCTAGTTGATCTCTAATGGATCAGTGTACAACAAAAGACCAGTGTTTATGGAGAATGTTTGAAAAACAATCAAACTCGTGAGACAAACTGACTTATTTCTAAAGAGTATGAAATAAGGTACTCAGTGTTTGTCCAAACTATAACTAGAAAGAAATTATCAAAGAGGAATATGTCTAGCTAAAGTTTTCAAGAAGACTAAGTCACAGAGAGAATTTCTTTTTGAGTAGTATGCTTCAGACTTCTGTTTCTTCAAATGATTCCTGAGGGAATTTATAGATGTTCTTGAAGAGTAACCCATTAGGAACACATTTGAATTTGAAAATGTGCTGAGCTATCCAAACGTATCTTTTCACAAGATCACATAGATCCTGCTAGACAGATAATATTCAGAGTATCTATCAAAACACAAAATGAGAAAGTGTCAGTACAAGGGAATGTTCAATTAAATGAAGTAAAGAAGCTGATAAGAGTAACTGACGAAAATAATGCAACAAGCTGACCAAAATAATATGGCAACTTATAAGTTCTTGGCTGACAAAAAGTAGAATGTTTTTAAGCAAATTTAATTTAAGTCAAGATACAACACTTGGTATAATGAAGAACGCTACAATAGGGATGAATATTCTATTGATAAGTTCGGGTTTCGATTACTTAGTCTCTCACCAAATAATCACAAGTTCTAAAGAGAACAAGGAGATTTTGAAAAACACTCAAAAACTATATTAATCAATTATCAGCAAAAAGTTGTGTATCAAGACAATAAGTCACAACCCTTATTTATATGGGTTATGGATCCTAATCCTAAAATAAAACAATGGTCTAAATAGAATCAACTTAGGAAACTACTTATGATCAACTTAGGAAACTACTTATGATCAACTTAGGAAACTAAATAAAATCAACTTAGGAAACTACTCAACTTACCTAATCTATGTAGGCAACAATTAGGTAAGTTACCTAATCTATTTAAGAAACATAAATCCTCCAAAATAAGAAAAACCTACAAATCTCGTTTTTTGTGAAGGCCTAATTTTTAAAGTTGTATTTTGGCCCCCTAAAGGCTTTCTTTAGGTGTTAAAAGCCTCCAAAGTTATTGTATGATATTAACGAACATTTCTCGAGTCTTTAAGTCAACTTCCATGAAATCGAAGGCTTCACAAGGCATGTTTGAATTTGTAGAGTAGCCATTGTAATAGCCTGAATCTCCAATAAATCCATGAATTAAGTTTGTATAGAACTCCTGAATCTTCCAATCATACTCTATGCATTTTAGAACCCTTGAACGTCGATCCATGCTCATATGAACCCTCGAACCTTGATCTACATGCTTCCAATGCCTCTCCCTTGCTTGTGACAATCTTGGTTCTTGGTTGGTGGTCAGAATCATATCATTCCCTCTCTTTTGAAAAGGATTTGTCTTCAAATCAAGACCTACATCACAGAGACACGATTTACTAACCAAGATATAGTCTCTAAAATTATTCTTACCATATGATTTCATGTCTTCTATTTGCTCACACTCTCCATGTTTGCAATCCATTCTATTCAAGTTCATGTATCTCCAATCACCGGGATCAAAGACCATTCTCGCTTGACTTTCCATCGGTACATTTTGGTACTCCATCAAGATTTCCTCCTTTAACTGTAGAAGAAACACAACAAAACTATGCACTACCACATGAACAACATTGTTAGCACACAATGGGTTATGTAACAATTTAGTACAAACATCTCTTGGTGTAAGAACGTGTCCCACCATTAAACACATCCAAACCCTATCACCGGGTTCAAATATCAATCTAACATGTCTCCCTTGCATCACTCGGTGACTTTCCATGAACGACAACATCACATATGCAACATTAAACACAACGAGATCATCATAAGGAATGTCAATGAAAGATATTAATAAGTATAATAAGATAATATGTAATATGGCTTACCAACTCATGTATCCAAATCCGTCATGACAAGTAAATCCATCAAGGTTTATAATCTCACTCATCAAGTTATCACAACTCGATGTTCCCTCATGCAAATCCTTGGTAGAACTACAATCATCAAGTTTAATCATTAACTAAATAAATCTCTTTTTTAGCACAACCATGCTCAACATCAAAACTTTATGCAATCCAAAGCATATATTATTAATCATGCAAATCAATAAAATGATTATATAAGACAAGATACTATCATAATCAAATCTTTCGCTCCTCAACTTACTTAATTCCTCTATTTGAAACAAACAATTGATTTCACCAAGTTTAAAGATCAACTTAAAAACTTTCATCTTTTGCATATCCATATTGATCAATGATGAATCATGCAACGATAAGAAATTACAACAAGAGTGTAATCTCAAGGATAAACATCCTTTATGCTCAAAAATCAGATCATGTGTTAAAACATGCTTATAATCATCAACAATATGAATTTCATCACATATACAAGGTTTAACATGCTTAACACGAGTTGTTTCTTTCCATGAATCCATATGTAATCCATGTAATCTATAAATCTTATGAAAGAATAATGCGACATGGAAATCAACATCTACTTTGTGACATGCACCAATATAATTAATCAATAAAAAATTATGCACTTTCACAATTGTAGAACTCATGTAATAACAAAGTGTTAGTCTCAAAGGGCACAATAATAAGCTAGAAGGGGGGGTTGAATAGCTTATTAGACACTTAAAACTTTTCGTATAAGTTCCTAAAACAAGTACTTGCAATCTATTAAGGAGATTGAAGTAGTGAAAGTCTTGCAAGGAAAGCAATTCAGATTTGCCGGTGAAGAACTACCGGTAGACTCGGCTGAATACTCAAGTCTGCAGTTGAAGCGATAAGTAAAGGAAATAAGAAACAGTTCAAAGAAGTAATCAACAGTAAAGGAAGAACACAAGTATTTGAGATGGTTCACACTATAAAGAGTGCTACGTCCACCACCAAGGTAGTCAACCTTGGATTTAAAATGTGCACTATATTTTCCACTAGTTCTATTACAAATAATATATCCAATGGATCGTGTACAAACTATTTGACTTGTGTTTGAGGATTAGGGAATTGAATATCTGGATAAACAAGATATTTAATTGTGCAGAAGAATAATTTTAAGGGAACAACAATAAGAAGCTTAATATAAATGTTGATGCAGATCTTCTTGATTGTTGTCGAGGACTTCTTGATCAGTTTATGATCTCTTGAATGCACTGAATATAAAGACTTTGAGCTGTTGTAGAATTTCAGAGCATTGTTTTCTTCAGTCTTTGATGACAGTATTTATAGCTGGAGCATTCTCGAGATCCGTTGGAGAAGACGAAGTGTAACAGCTCTATTAGGTTTAATGCATTAAATGCATGGAGCTGTCTTGTAGATTTTGTCTTCACTGATTCTGAGCAGGGAATGGTGCAGAGTTATTGCAGCAACTGACAGGTAGGAAAGTCAGAGTTGCAGGTCTGTAATAGTTGGTACATATTGTAAGAGACAGTCTGTTCACCTGCTCTGTCATTATTCAGAATGCGAAAGTCTTCCTGCTTTTCGGAAAGCTGGTCAGGTGTGTCTGTGAAGTCAGGGAATGTCTTAATTCAAATTCAAACTGATAAAGGATGAATTTAATTAATCCACTAAGACTTGGTGATTGGACACGTCATGCTTGAACACATGCAGACAAGGTCTGCCGCTGGATGCTGTTGAAGGTCTTCCGGTGAAGCATGGCTGAAATCTTCCGCTGAACCTGTAAAGCCTATAAACAAACTATTATATGGCAAAGTTCTATACACAGTTGCCACGCTAATTGATACGCAGCCCAATTAGCCACTAATGTATAAAACTAATGTAATGTATGAACAGATGTAAATCAAAATACAAATGAGAAACAACACAAAGTCTAGACACACCATGCACATCTTCCAATTCAACACCTAATAAGACATCATGGCATATATGGTCAATCTTATGGTATGACTTATGATATCCTATATTCAAATTTACATTTATACTATTATGCATAGAAATCTTAACAGGATGAACTCTAGTATTATCATCTAATGCATAAAGAGATTTCCTCTCAACATCTAATGAACAATGCAATCCTAACAAATTATCAACCAACGTATTCTCCATGAATGGATCTATATACACATGATTAGGAATATGCAATGTCAAGCCAAGTTTATCACCAATGTGCTTACCATATTTCATCCAATTACTTAGACCATGGTGACCAACCAAATTTTGCAATTGAAATTTTCCGCACATGTCATATGGTCTAACAATCTCTCTTATGAACAAGTCACTCATAAGACTAATCAAATTTTTTAAAGCAACACTTCTAAGAACTTCTCACCCAAGTTATGGTGTTTAATATGCAATAATTTAGGTGGCTTAACAATTTCACCCATGACACAAGTGTCCATAAGACCACTCAATTTTCCAAACTCAACAACTACTCTATTGAGCTTATTCTCAATGTCATGGTGCTTAACATGTTACAATTCACCACACAACTTATTCTTCCAAGAAAGATTAAGATCATACCTTTAAGAAAATGTAGGTTCTACAACAATCTCCTTACCTTGTTGGTATTTCATCTTGAATCTCACAATTTCTTTTGGTGGTGCCTCTTGAAAAGTTTGTGAAAAATAAACAATAGACTTTGGCAATACATCATTAACTTGATAAGTATCAAAATTTGTCTCAGTTTCTTTCTCTTTCTCTTTCTCACACTCTTTCTTTTGAGAGCACACACTAATTTTCCTCTCATTTTTCCCGGTTATCTCACATTTTTCACTAGTCTCTAAAATCGGTCTCTCACTCTTGTTTTCACTCAAACTCTCATTTTTCTTGGCTATCTCACAAAACTCACTTTTATCTCTAGCCAAATTCTCATTATTTTCACTTGAGCTCTACTTTTTCTTGGCTATCTCACTCTCCTTACTTTGCTCTCTAGCCAAACTCTCTTTATTTTCTCTCAAGCTTTTTTTTAAAAGGCTTCTCTAGTTTCTTTTCCTCATTAGCCTTTCTCTCTTCACTAGCTATTGAGCTTAACATGATAAAATTCTCATAAGCTTGTGTTAGAGTCAATGGTACAAGTTTAATGGTTATTTGATTGTATACAAATGAATGTTTTTTTGTGTTGCCATCATAATTAACACTCCTCTCAACTTGCCAAGGTCGCCCTAACAATAAATGAGTTTGTCGTATTGGCACCACATCACACATCACCTCATCTTCATTTCTACGAATCTTGAACATCACAAGCACCTGCTTGTTCACCCTCAACATACCTACTCCATTCAAACATTGCAACTTGTAGGGTTTAGGATGCTTGGTTGTAGGTAACCCTAATTTTTCAACCATGGTCACACTAGCAACATTAGTACAACTATTTCTGTCAATGATCACCCCCACAAACTCGCTCTTGCACTTTGCACTTAGTAAAGAATATTTTCTCCTTTTCAATCTCTTCAACACTTGGAACTCTTAATTCTAACATCCTTCTAAATACCATATTGTTTTCTCTCTCATCACCTATTGGTAAAGGTTTAGAAGAATTTTTATCACCCTTATTTACCTCCTCTTGTTTTAATTTTGAGTTTTTAATTTGCAACTGAAAATCCTCCCAATATTTATCAAAATTAAATTCTTCAGCTAGTCTACGTTTGGGCACATCATTAGGTTTATTACCTCCTCCATTAGATCCTCATTTTGCTCCCTCATAGTTTTATGCAAATCTCTCACAAAACCTTTCATATAAAGTCTCATATCAAAGGTAGAAATATCATTCTCACTTGTTTTAGGCATGGTGTACCTGTAAGAAATTTTATTAGCAAAAAAAAATCACCTCACTCACTCCCTTACGTGCATCACTCAAATAATGTCACTCATCTCGTTTTTACCTACTCTCCCTCACTTTCAATTCCTCCAAGTTCTAAAAGAACTAAGTAATTTAATAGCAGTGTTCTAAAACTCCCCGCCTAGCTCCTCCTAGGCCCCGCCTAGGCGCTAGGCCCCTCTCTACCGCCGCGACTTTCTTAGTCGCTGCCTAATCGACCAAGTCGACGCCTATGCCAAACCTCACCGACCTTAATTTATTTTTGTAGCTTTGATTTTGTGGCTTGCGGTGACCAGAGAAGGAAGGGGGCGAACTGGAGAAGGAAGGGAAGTTGTAATGGTGAGGTAGAGAGGAAGGTAGAAAGAAAAGGGGTTTGATTTTGTGGATATTCGGTGGGATGAGAGAGGGGATAGATTAAATGGTTAGATCTAGGAGGAAAGAAATTGGAGGATGAAAAAATGAGGAGAGTCGGTCTGCCGGAGAGAGAAGAGAAGAAAAAAAAGAAAGGAAGAAAAGAGGGTTGCCGGTGTGTCAGATAGATAGAAGAAAGATGAAGAAAAAAAGATGAAGAAGAAGGGGGCTGTCTCGAGACTCATAATTTAGAATGAGAAGGGATTAGGGATGATATGTTAGACTGTGGGTTGTAAAGGCATTAGGTAGGTGGAGTAATATTTTTTTTGTTTTTAGTTCTATACTTGGCTGGTTTATTGCTTTATGGTTGTTGAGAACTAGGATTAATGGTAGGTTTGTATATTTTTGTTCATTTTACAAATATAGACAAGTGTTTGATAAAAAAAACATAAAAAATTTAAATTTGTAGTCAATGTGTTTGATCTTTGATGTAAATTATCCAAAAAAAAAATGGTAATTATGTCTTAATTCTAGGCCCCGATTACGCCCCGATTAGTCCCCTAGGCGCTAGGTGCTAGTGTGCCGCCTAGCGACCGCCTAATGATTTTTAGAACCTTGTTTAATAGTGATTAACAAAGCAAGCAAATCCACAAACTCAATCAATAAGAATCACGTGTAGAGAAGGAATTTAAGAGTGGAATTTCAAGGATGATTGACTCAATGATTTGATTGTAAAAGAAGATTCAATTTTAAAAAAAAAAAACTTTAGAAACTAGATGGAACAGGTTGTTCAAAAAGAAAATATTTTTTTAAAAAATACTGACGTGAACAGTAGCAGCTGTTTTTTTTTTTTTTTTTTGAATTACAGAGTCCTTTTGTGTAGGCCGAAAGTTGTTTTCTCTTTTTTTTTTTTTTTTTTTTTTTTTGAAACTTGATGTGAACAATAGCAAAAGCAAGTTTTTTTTTACAGCCTGTAAACAGTAACATGAATAGTAGCTATAGGTATTTTTTTAAATTTATAATCCTAGAAGTTTTAGGGTTTGTAATAAACTAACAAAACACGAATTCTTAAAAGAACAAACTAAGATTAATGATCCTAGTTTAAAGGAAGAAGATAAACAAATAGATGAACAAAATAAGAACAATTTAAGTAACATAGATTATGTAAACGAAACTTAGCTATGATACCAAATGATAAGATTCCTACATGCGTATTCGCGATGGAGGAATCAAAGATCACGCAGCACGGCAAACGAAAAACGTCAATGATGAAGATGGAAGATGACATTGCGACTTGATGAATCAATCCAAACACACTCCTTGGTATAATTGACCTTGAAACAACGTTTGAGACGATCACAACCCTTGGTATAATGAAGAACGCCACAATAGGGATAAATATCCTATTGATAAATTCGAGTTTCGATTACTTAGTCTCTCATCAAATAATCACAAGTTCTAAAGAGAACAAGAAAGTTTTAAAAAACACTCAAAAACTATATTAATCAATAATCAGCAAAAAGTATTGTATCAAAACAATAAATCACAACCCTTATTTATATGGATTATGGATCCTAATCCTAAAATAAAACAATGGTCTAAATAGAATCAACCTATGAAACTACTTATAATCAACTTAGGAAACTAAATAAAATTAACTTAGGAAACTACTCAACTTACCTAATCTATATAGGTAACAATTAGGTAAGTTACCTAATCTATTTAAGAAACATAAATCCTCCAAAATAAGGAAAATCTACAAATCTCTTTTTTTGAAAATGTCTAATTTTCAAAGTTGTATTTTGCCCCCCCCCCCTAAAGTCTTCCTTTAGGTGTTAAAAGCTTCCTAAGTCATTGTATGACATTAACGAACATGTCTTGAGTCTTCAAGTCAACTTCCATGAAATCTAAAGTTTCACAAGACATGTTTAAATTTGTAGAGTAGCCATTGTAATAGCATGAATCTCCAATAAATCCACAAATTAAGTTTGTATAGAACTCATGAATCTTCCGATCATACTCTATGTATTTTAGAACCCTTGAACCTTGATCCATACTCATATGAACCCTCGAACCTTGATCTACATGCTTCCAATGCCTCTCCCTTACTTGTGACAATCTTGGTTATTGGTTGGTGGTCAGAATCATATCAGAGGGAGTATTATATTTATAAACATTAAAAAAAATAATCTTTTGATTTTGATTTTTTTTCTACTTTAATAATGGTCTCACATACGATTTATCTCTCATTTTTAATATATTTTAAGTAAATACGCTAATTACCCACAATTTATTACAATATATTAACATAACTGATAAAGTATTTAGAAAGATGATAAATATCCGAAATATTTATCTATAACATCACATCTGAAATTTTTATAACCAAAAAAATTTGAAAAAAATCACAAATACACAATGAGTAATGCTAGAGCCACTCAATGAGCACTCAAATTTGTGCACCAAATGATGTGGTTTCCAATGTATCTTATTTGACATTTTATGGGCTCCACTATAAGTTAAAAAGTTATGTTAACAATATGACACATAAGATGTCACATCATTTGGTATCCAAAATTTAGTGCTATTAGAGTGGCCCTAGTATTACCCAATACACAATTGCTTTAAAAAAACTATACATTATACCAATATTTATAATACATATAATTTGCTTTTCTTAATTTGTATGTGAAATCAAACATGACAATTATTTAGGATCTGATGTGTATTAAATATTAAATACTCGTTGGAACTTGCATCATACTTTGAGCCCCTATTTACTAAAAAAATTAAATTTATTTTCTTAAAATGAAATGAGTATATAAATAACTATTTATTTTAAATTTTAAGGTTATATTTGGTGAAAATAAATGTTAGGGTTTTTTATAAAATTACAAAATTTGTATAAGGTTTATAATGAAATAAAATTTGAGAGAAATTAGTTTTTGCTCCCGTCAAGTCTACGTAAGATACCAAGTTGGCATATTACTCAGCAAGTCGTTACCATTTAACGGTATAAATAGACATAGGGTTCTAATAGAAACAAAAAAAATAAACCGAGTTTCAATAAGTGTATAAACAATTATCAGAGTTTAATTTACAATATCTAAAATTAGTCGGGTTTTTTATGCACTTCTTCCATGTTAAAAGTCATTTAGATACATAGCCCCCTTACAAGTGTTGTGCCTTTTGGGGGGGGGGGGGTATACACAAACTTGGCATATTACTCGGCAAGCCTTTAACGGTTTAAATAGACATAAGGTTCTAATAGAAACAAACAAAATAAACCGAGTTTCAATAAAGATATAAACAATTATTAGAGTTCAATTTTCAATACCTCAAATTAATCGGGTTTTTTTATGCACTTCTTCCGTATTAGAAGTCATTTAGATAGATAGCCCCCTTACAAGAGTTGTGCCTTTTGGGGGGTATACACAAACACAATGTACTGATTTATTATTCTATCACACACACTTAAATGTTTTACTGTTCCCCCCGCCTCAATCATGTTACATGTCTGCACCACTTTACCATAGCCAATGTTTGTCAAGTACAAACCAGAAAAGAAAAATACTACTACTACTCTTTCTAAAAATTCTAAGTTGACTTTATATAGTCATCAATTCAACCCCCATAAAGTAAATTCTAAGTAGTAACATGAAAATAAAAATTTCACAGTCCGATTAATTATTTATACATATATACTAACTTTTGTTCATATTTCCTCACAAACAAAGAGCAAAACGACAATAGGAGAGGAGTTAATTTTGACCAACACAACAGACAATAAATGATCACTGAAAAGGGGAAAAAAATTCACTGAAACACATCCCCTTCTACATACTAGAGCAAAAGAGAATACTTAACCCACAAACTATCCCATTTCTACCCCTGGAATCATCATCATCATCATCCCTTACATGATTGAACAGCTACTTGTGTTCTCATCACTGAACATGTGGTGGGTAGCAGAGTGATCACCATTATTACAGTAGTTTGGCTGCTCAATGTTGCTGTTGTTGTTGTTGTAGTAGTAAGAGTAAGGGGCAGGAATGTAATTATAGTAGTACCCAGTGGTTGGTGGAATGAGAGGAGACCTGTGATACATCATTTGAGCTTGTTGTTGTTGCTGCTGTTGCTGCTGCTGTTGTTGCTGTTGTTGCATTTGCAATTGCATGGCTTGGTGTTGCTGTTGCTGTTGCTGCTGTTGCATTTGCATGGCTTGCCTGTTCTGCAGGCTCATCATCATTGCTGCTGCAGCAGCAGGGTTGTTGTTGAACTGCTGATTCATGTTCATCATCATGGTTGAAGGGTGATGATGCTGCCCCCCACCTGTTGCCATTCCACCATTCGGGGGGAGAAACCCTGTGGTGCCTGCAGATCCTTGGTATCCAATGTTTGGTGGGACTTGAATTCCACCTCCTCCAACACCATTGGAATTGCCACCAAAAGAAGTAGCAGCAGCAGCAGCTCCATTCCCATGGATTCCAGCAAGATTCATCATGGAATTGATATCATTATTACTATTCCCCCTTATTCCCTCTCCAACCATGTGGGGATTGTTCAGTTTCATTGTCGCCATTGTTTTCTGATCAATCCCAATTCCACCGCCAGCATTGTTATTTCCACAAACCTTCATGTTCTGATTCGGGTTCCCTTTCTTTCCACCATTCCCACCATTGTTTGAACCTCCGGCAGCCATGACTGCAACATTTTTTCTAGCAGCATTGTTCACCTCCATTGCTTGTTGCCTGAGCAAACCCATCTTCTCTCTCAGAAACCTCATACCATCCCCCTCATCGTCATCTTCTTCGTCCAAGATATCCTCATCCTCCTCAGATATCAAAGACTGGAACTTTGGCTGGTTCCTCAAGGCCTCAAGGCCCTTCATCAGCTCTTGCTTTTGGGACTTGTTATTTTTCTTGTCGTCTTTGATACAGTTTGCCTTTTGTTTCTGGTTCTGGTTCTGGTTTTGGTTATTGTTTTGGTTTTGGTAATGGTTGGGCTTGTTTGACCAAACCTCAGCATGTTTACCAGCTCTAACCAGTTTCTTCATCAAAGTTGCAGAGTCCACACTCCCTAAGACTGTTACTTTCTGCTGCTCTGCATCTATGCTAACTTGGTAAACACCTATTCAACAAGATTAAAAAACTGATTTGACTTTTCATATAGGAATGTATTCAAACACTCTTAAACAGCTAGCAAAGGATACAATGATGATTATGAGCCAATAATCAACTTTCAGACCACGATCATTGCAAATCTTATGAGCTACTGAAGATGTGAACATCAATCATTACACGTTTTGATGCACTTCTCCTATTCTAACAATAATGTCCAAAAGACAGATAATTCAACAACAACAACAAAACACTTTTCAAGGCAATTTATTCAATAAACCTTGTTTTGTGCGAGACAACAATCAAATGATAAGTCAATTATTCAAGAATATGCAGCACAAGCATCTCAGACTATTATTGAGAGAAAAAAAGGAAATTTCCTGTTGTTGAACAAAATACAAAATTAAACAGTAGAAGTCTATTTATGGACCACAGACTCAACAGACTCCATAAATTTCTCCATTTTCAAATGAAACCCAAATCATAAAGACCTAGAGTATAAAAATGGCTATAAGTACAAACAGGGTAAAATATGGAGAAAATGTGTGTGAGAGAGGTAAACAGGAATGATATGACGACAAACCTTCAATTCTCTGTAAGAGTTTCTTGACTTTCTGCTTACAGCCATCACAGTGAATGTTCACTCTGAGAACGCAAGTCTGTAATTTCAAGGAAAAATATTCACACCCATTATTAATATTCAAATAATTTTACTGTGGTTTGCATTTTCCCAGAATGTTATGAAGAAGAAAGGGGGGAGAAAAGAACCTGGATCTTGAGGAGCTTAAAATCTTCATCTTTAGTCATTTCTTGAGTGCTGTCTGGTAAATGCAGGCTACAAATAGAAAGAGAACAGATACAGCAAACTACAGTCTATCTAATCTACACTCTACAGAGAGAGAGAGAGAGAGATTCTTCACTTTCTTTCTATCTCATTCCATCTTGAGTACACTTTAACAATTTTCTAACTTAATTAATATACATTCGCAAGGCACATTTGTGTGGAACTAAAACATTACAACAATAAACAATTTTTGGCCTAGAGAGTAGTCAGCTACAAAAAGGGGAAGAGATGAAAGTCAGCAATAGCCAATAAGGTTGGGTTGGGGTATATGAATGGTGAATGATGTGATTTAACGTTAAATACTGAGGAAGGATGGGGAGAGGAAGAAGGAAAAGAAGAAGACAATGAAAGAAAGGAAGAGGGGACTTGACACGAACACGATACGCTTATGTCTGTCTGTGCACTGCTCTGTCACGTGCTCTAACCCCACCCGCACCCACCCCTCAGTTTCTTGCGTCTCTCGGGAGTCGAGACAACCGTTTGAGATCCGAACGAATTTCTCTTTCTTTTTACACCCCTATCTCCATTCTGCACAACAACACATTAGTTTATGTTCATATATTTAATGACACTAATCATTTTCAGATTTTGAATTTTTTTTTATTTCAAATTTTGAATAATCCGCTTATGGTTGTTTATTTTGTGTTGTCATTTTCTTCATAGAAATCCATTTTAAAGGGATCAAATTTTGCTTCTCATTTAATATTTAATTCATTAATAATAAATGAAAAAAATTACAATTTGATACTCATAACTTATTCAAAAATAAATAAAATTATTTCAGACCCTCAATAACTTTATTTACGCCACCATCTTTATATCTCATAAATTTAATATCATTATGAAGCAAATTTAAAAATTTACGAATTTCGTGTGGTATCTAATAAGGCAAATCAATCCTCTATATATAAATAAAAATATTTATTTTTTTCAAGAAAAAAATTAAAGTGAAAAATGGAGGGATCACCTTTTGTTTGATACTCGGTGGTTTGAGGATCAAATTTGATTCACATACCACATTTTGCTTATTTTGATATACATTTGATCTTTTGTTGGATTTGTTCTACTACTTTAAAATTTAGTTAATTGGAATTCTGTTATTAATGGGTTTGATGGCTCTCTTTATTCGCGATCTCTGCTTTGCACATAGTTCAGGCGAAAAAGATGACATATTTACAATTGGCCCCACAAGCAAAATGAAAGACATTTAGATTAGGTTTGTTTAACGAAAGATAATTTTTGATAAATATTTTTCAGTATTTGATAACGTTAAAAAATATAAGAAATGTAAAAGTTTTTATGAAAGTCAATGGAACATGAAGTCTTATTTTCTAGAATATGAATTACTGACTCATTTTCCATAAATTATTTTTCAAAATTTATTTTATAGTGAACTAGCATGGCACCATCCGCCCCTTCCTTCCAGAATCCAGAGTAACAGACCCCTTCCCCCTCATTTTCATTTTTCACCAAACTCACTCACCCAATTATCTCCAAAGTAAATATTACTGTATGCCTACTTCACTCGTTACCCTCCCTTTATTTCATGATCACTCATTTGAGTTGTTTTTATCTTTTTAATAATAATCATAAATATATACTCAATTACACATATTTATATACACATATTTATCATTTGTGCTTAAATATTTTTGTTATTATAATTAGTTTCAATAATATTAATATATCTTCTTAATAATTAAACTTTTCAAATAGGGAATCTTTGGATAGATAAGAGATAATAATATTTTAACCAATTAACTTAATCATTCCATATAATATTTCATTCATGTCTTAACACGATTATTGATCATTCATATGAATTTATAAGTATCAATACAACCTTTTTTCATGAATAAAATGACATAAATTTCTTATTGTTACTAGGTAAATTTAAAAATCAATAATGATGGCCGATGGGTGATCCGTTGTGGTTGGCTAGAAATGGTAAACAAGTCTGATATACTCTAATTGAAATAAATCAAACAAAGATTGTCATGTAACCAGTAACCATTAACCATTTAAATGTGTACACAACCAGTAACCGACCAAGGTAGTCGTGTATCACCCAAGGTCGTTTTGTATTCGACCAAGATAGTCATGTACCTGACCAAGGTTAGTCCGTAACCAAATAAGTTATCATGTAAGGACAAAATTTTAACTCCTTAAAGATTAATTCAAATTTTACGGGCTAGTATTTGACCATTTAACAACCTCATTTGTAATTTTTCTATACATCTTTTTAGCTGAGTTTCACTGTCACCTATATATTTTTATCTTTTTACCCATTTAATAATATATCCTCTCATTGTATAATCTTCTTACACATCTTCTTACAAAAAAATATTAAATTTAACATTATCTCACATAAATACAAAACTCTCCCTCCCCCCCAACACACACACACAACTCCTTAAAGATTAATTCAAATTTTACGGGCTAGTATTTGAGTCCCCCGAGGTATAGCCGAGTGGTAAAAGGAGGGGGACATAAGATGCTGGAGGCATGCAGCGTGGGTTCGATACTTGGTGGAAGCATTTTACTTTCTTCTGAGGTTGGACCTTGTATGTGTTATCAGTTGCACTGTTCTCAAACTCTGTATCATTTCGGGCACATCTCGCGATTTTTATGGTAGTAGCAATGAGGGACTGAAACCATTACCCCAGGATTCAACCTGGTTAAAAAAAAAAAAAAAAAAAAAACAACTGCCGCCGCCCCACTCTCCTTCCTCTCTCCAAAAGTCTTCTTCCTATTTAGGAAGTGAAATTTTTCTCTCTCCTAGGTGTCATCTAGAGAAATGTGCTCTCATTATTCATTTTCTTTCTTCTTAATAAGAAAAAGGGTAAAATGCAACAATGGAGTTGGTCTAAGCCACCATAGAGCATTTTATGTCTCATCACACCAAATCTATATATCAATGTTCAAATGTAATAACGGCTTTTGTCTGACCGACCATTCTCACCAAAATGTAATTTTTTCCACTAATCAATGCTAACTTCTTAAAATGGAATATTTATTTATACACAAGGTGATCCGTTTTATATCAAATTAATTTTTCAAAAACATATATAAGAAGGAAGCTAAAAAGAAAGAAAACTGTGTTTTAACAATACCAAATAAAACGAGCATATTAATTATCATTGAAATTATTACATTATAATACTCGGTATATCATTTTGAGTTTACAAAGTGATAAATATACTCCCTTCGCTGTAAATTGGGTATCTATTTCATAAGAATAATTGTCCTAACCTAAATGTAATTTGAAATTACTAAATTCAAATTTGTATTTTTATGTTTCAATGTCGACTTGTAATGGTGTAAGGTACACGTGTATACGTGCAAGACGAAATAACGTAAAAGTTAATTTGTTTGATTTTTTTCATTTTCTTGAAGACCTATTCCCATAATATTAAAATGTGGTACTCAATAGGAACGGGAATGGGAACGGGATCGGGAACGGGAGTGGGGGTGATGTACAACTTAGGGGTAAAAACTTAGGGAAGATGTGGAAAAAAAAATGCACGATCCCAATTCCCAACAACTAGTTCAAACGTAATGTATGTTATGCCTTGCAAGTTGCTACCATGACAGTGAACATATAATTGCAACAACGACTGTTATTTTAATCCATAAAACATACATAACATCCTCCAGTTAACTAACTAACTTAGCTTAGAAGATTTCTATTGATTGTATTAGCATTCTTGATTACGGAGAGATCAACATAACAGTGCACTTATATATTGTTAAAACTGTCCCTAACTAACTAAATGTAGGATTACAAAGGTGCTCTCATCTAACTAACATAACCAATTAGTGGACTGGCTAAATTACATTAACATCCTCCAGTTAACTAACTAACTTAACTTAACTGAAGGAATTAGAACTCATCTCCATATATCAAAACATGGAACTTTGGTTGTTGTACGAAAACTCTATATGTCTCTCTTCATACACATTGAGACTGAACATTGTGTGCTCGATGCTGAGCAGCAATAATGTCAATACCCATCACGCAAGCTGGAAGTAGGGGAAAAGCAAACACTTTCAACTTGGATAAAAGAAAGCAATGAAGGACCAAGAGATTTGGTAAATATGTCTACCAGCTGGAGTTTAGAAGGAATGTACTGAGGTTTGAGTAGACCCTTCTAGACCTTTTCTTTGACAAAATAGCAGTCTAACTTAATGTTTTTTGTCCTGGCATGGTAGACTGGATTGGAAGCAATGGCAATAGCAGCAGCGCTGTCGCAGTAAACAAGAACAGGCTAGGGATATAAACCTATAGATCTTTGAGAAGAGCATGAAGCCAAAGGACCTCACTGATAACAAAAGGCTAATGCTTTATACTCAGCCTTTACAGAGGACTTAGCTGTGACAGACTGTTTCTTGGACAACCAAGACAACAGAGAGTCTCCCAACATGAGGCAATAGCCAAAGATAGACTTCTTGTCATTTGGATTACCACCCCAGTCACTATCACAATAAGCCTTGAGTTTAAAATCACTCGATGAAAAGAGGAACATGCCAAGACTAGGAGAGGCCTTGATATATCTTAGGACTTTGAATAGAGATTTAAGATGAGTTATTATAGGGGTGTGAACAGACTGACTGAGAACATGTGTAGCAATTACAATATCAGACCTTATAATAGTGAGATAAAATAGCTTGCCAACTAGTTACCTGCAGAAACTAGGATCATTTAAATGAGTCCCTACAGTGGACAAAAGCTTCTCATTGGTATCCAGTGGAATGGAGAGTGGTTTAGCATCCTAAAGCCCGACAGTGGCAATCAAGTCAAGTGCATACTTCCTTTGGCATAGATGAAACCCTTGAGAAAATCTGGATACTTCAATACCCAAATAATACTTTATGGGACCAAGGTTTTTAGTGCTAAACTTGACATCTAGAAACTGTTTGAGAGATGTAATGGCAGAGGGATCATTGCCTGTGACTATAATATTATCTACATAAACTAGCATGGTAGTAAAGGAAGACCCTTTGATTAAGGTAAACATTGAGTAGTCATCATGAGACTGAGCAAAACCAAGCTGAAGAAGAGCCTCTGTGAGTTTGGCAAATCATTTCCTAGAGGTCTGCTTGAGTCCATATAGTGATTTTTGGAGTTTACAAACCATTCCAGAAGACTGACCAACTGAATAGCCTGAAGGAATAGACATATACACTTGTTCTTCCAAGTCCCCATGGAGAAATGCATTGCTTACATCCAATTGATGGACCTCCCAGTTCCTAGTAGCTGTAAGAGCAAGAAGGGTCCTAACAGACACAATCTTAACTACAAAGGAGAAGGTTTCCTGGTAATCAATGCCCTTTGACTATGTGTACCCCTTAGCTACCAATCTGGCCTTATACCTCTCAATACTACCATCTACAAGGTACTTGGCCTTATATACCAACTTACACCCAACATGTCTTTTCTCAGGTGGGAGAGGAACCACCTGCCAAGTATGATTTACCTCCAAAACTGTTAATTCCTTATTCATTGCATCAACCCAATGCTGATGTTTCACTACTTGAGTGTAAGATGCAGGCTCTACATGACTAATTAATACATTGATGAATGATGTATGAGAACAAGCTTTGGGTTTATGAATGTGGGGCACAACAAAGTCCTTAAGAAGGGCATAAGAGGCTTTAGATCTAGTGGACTTCCTACGAGGAGGAGGAGGAATTGGAGGAGAATGTGGAATTAGAGAAGCATGGGAAGAAGTAGGAGATGAATGATGGGAAGTAGGGGTTGAGGTAGTAAAGGTAGGGTCATCAATAAGCCATGGTAGGGGATTGGTATATTAAACAAATATGGGAACTGAAAGTGGTTGAGAGATAAAAGGGAAAATATGCTCATGGAAGATGGCATGTCTACTGATGAAAGTAGTTTTGGTGTGTAGGTTTTATAGAAGGTAGCCTTTGTATCCAGGTGGATAGCCAATAAACAATGATTTAATGGCCCTAGGTCCTAATTTATCAGGGTGATGAACTGAGGCATAACATAGACAACCAAATGCCTTCAAATGAGAATAGTCAAGTTTGGTGTGGTGTAATACTTCAAAAGGAATTTGAAATGCAGTGGCACTAGTAAGACGTCTATTAATCAAATATGTTGTAGTGAGGAGGCAATAACCCCATAAGTGCTTAGGGAGGTCTGCCTGGACTCTTAAGGTTTTAGTCATTTTAAGAAGGTGTTTATGTTTTCTCTCCATAATGCCATTTTGTTAAGGAGTGATAGAGCAAGATGACTGATGAGTAATGCATAGGCATACTAGGAAGGGAACCACTTCTTGGTTGAAAAATTCAGTACCATGATCAGACCTAAAAGCTTAGATGCTGATCTGAAACTGAGTATGGACATAAGCAGTAAAGTTCTTTAACAGTTTGAAGACGCGGAATTTGGTAGAAAGTAAAACTGTCCAAACACATCTTGAATGATCATCAACAATAGTGAGAAAGTATTGACAACCATTCATAGTAGAGATTTTATATGGACCCCATAGGTCACGGTAAATGAGATCAAAACATTTATTACTGTGAGAATTGCTAACATGAAATGAGAGTTTATGCTGCTTAGCAATAGGACATTCAGAACAAAATGAAATACAATCAAATTTCATTATCTTGGAATGAAAAATATAAGACAATTGAGGAATTTTCTTTGGAGTATGCAGAGAAGAGTGCCCTAATCTTCTGCGCCAACGCTCAGGAGATTTATTTGTTGAAGTGGTAACAACATGGCCAGTAAGATTACAACCATAAATCTTGTGACCAGAGTGTTGTCCTTGTAACAGAAACAACCCTCTTTGCAAGTCACCAGTGGCTATAATCTTCTGCAACTGATCTTGGAAAGTACATTTGTACTTATCAAATTCAATAGTGTAGGGAGTCTGTATAAACAATTTAGAAATAGAGATAAGATTGAACCTAAAAGTGGGAACAAAAAGGACATCATGAAGGGTCAAGAAGGGGTTCAAATAGACAGATCCCTTATGAGTAACAGTAGCATGACTACCATTAGGGAAAGACAAAATGATTGGCTTAGACAACTCAACAACAAAATGCATGAGTTGAATGGAAATGCATATGTGGTTTGTGGCACTTATATCTATCACCCAAGCAGTAGTATCATAATTGTGAACAGATGCAACAAATTTATCATAACTGTGATTTAGAGGAGTTGTATCTGGAAAATGGGTACTAGAGGTGGATGCAAAGGCTACAAGATGTTCCTCTGGATGCTCCTGCCCTTTCAACATTTTCATGACCTCACTAAGTTGAGCTTTTAGATGCTCAATCTCTATTTGTGTAGTCTTCCCTTTTTCTTGTTTAATTTGTACTTGCATGACCTTTGATCCATAGTTCCCATTACCACCATTTGAGAATTTTTGCCCATTATTTTGATTTATCTTGTATTTTTGTGATTATCATTGGAGTGTCCAAGATGCCTTGGTGGAAACCCATGAAGTTTGTAGCACTCAGCCTTAGTGTGTGCTTCCTTACTACAGTAATTGCAATAAACCCCCTTCTTAAATGGAGCCCTTACATAACCAGCTTTGTTGCCGTTATTTCTATAGTTCCCAATCACTTTGTTATCCCCTTTAATATGGTCATTATAAACACTTGCTGCTATGACATTGAATCCACAAACATGGCCTATTCTCAAAGATTCTTCCTGCCTAATCATGTAATAGGCTTCACCAATGCTAGGAAGTGGTTTCATCCTTAAGATCTAACCCTTTATATTTGCGTAGCTATCGTGTAAACCCATTAGAAATTGCATTAACTTCTTTATTTGTTCCATAGTGTTTTGTGCTACAACAAATCCACAGTTACAATTGTAACAAGAACAAGCAGTGATGTGTCCAAAACAACACTCGTATCCCACAGGCTCTTCATCTTATGATAATATGACTCTACAGAACCATCTCCTTGTTCTAGTTTATATAGGCTCTTCTCTAATTGGAATATCTTATGGTCGTCTATGTGAGCATATCTTTCTTTTTATTCATTCCAGACCACTTATGCAGATGAAATGAAACACAAACTATTACTTATCTCTTCTGATACAACATTAAACAGCCATGAAATGACCATGCCATTTGCCTTGGCCCATTAAGGAAACAACATGGAATTTGCACCAGGAAATGGAAAATTACCATTTATAAAAAAAGACTTATTCTTAGCAAATAGTGAGATTTGCATTAACCTGGACCACACATTATAGTCGTCGCATTCGGTGAACTTGGTGGAGATCAACACCAGCACCGGATGATCGTTGATGTGTAGAAACAAGGGATGCATGTTTGAATCTATCATAATCTCCATTGAAGTGGAAGTAGAGCTCTTTCCTACACTATTGATAAGAATAGTCTGTTGGTTTTCACCACTGGTGGTGTGTTCGCCATTGTTGCCTTCCATGGCTCCACCAGAATTACAACGAAACCAGATCTAATTGATCGAATCACAATGTCGTACTACTGGATTCCAATTCAGAATGAATTGGAACTATTTTGAACTAAATTCAACCAGTATAGAAGTTGAATTAAACTTTCAAACTTTGATCGTTGGCTCTGATACAATGTAAAGATTGAGAAAGTTTGGAAATATGGGATTTCCATTGATTGTATTAGCTTTCTTGATTACAGAGAGATCAACATAACTGTGCATACATTGTTAAAACTGCCCCTAACTAATTGAAAAGTAATATTACAAAGGTGCCTTCATCTAACTAATATAACCAAGTGGACTGACTAAATTACATTAACATCCTCCAGTTAACTAACTTAACTGAAGGAATTAGAACTCATCTCCATATATCAACAAATGAAACTTTGGTTACCGTATGAAACCTTTTTATGTCTCTCTTCATACACTGAGACTGAACATTGTGTGCTTGATGCTGAGTAGCAATAATGTCAATACTTACTATGCGAGTTTCGAAATTCATGGACTGTACAATACATATTTGGACAGAAGGTTTCGTGGAATTTTATTTATGATTTTTTTCATGAGTTTTCAATGATCGAATCAAAAATCATACTCCCTCCTCCCAAAATTTGTGTCCTGTTTAATTATGAATAATGAAAAAAATAATTGATTGAATTATTAATATTGATATAGTGTGTAGTTTACTTTACGGTCTATGTGTATATAATTTATAATTAAAGTAAAAATAAAAAGTAATAATAAAATGATAAAAGTATTGTCGTAAAAATAAAACTTTAAAACACGACATTTTTTGTTGAACAGACAAAAAAAATAAAGACAATAATTTTGAGAGGGATGAAGTTAAAAATAGATGAAAAATTAATGAACCACAAAAGGAAGCGGGTAAACCAATTTTGCAAACGAGGGGAGCCATTTGGAATTACCTCAAAAGTGAAGGAGGTAAAATGTAATTCATCCATTTTTAGAAAGAAGCTCACGTGTTAATGTTTGCATTTGACCGGAGGTAAAGAAAGAAAAAGTAAGTAGGGAAAAGAAAAGAGTGAAAGCAAAGAAAGAGAATAGCATAAAGGTCATTTTGATTTCTCATCTTTAATGTTTTACAAATCCCAAACCAAGCCTGCTAATTTAAAGACCTAGTGGACAAATATCTGATTCTGATGGGGGAACTCGGAAAAATGGCGACTTTATTGACTTTAGGGTTATCCCTTTTACCCAGGGGGTCTCTGAGAGAGGGAGAGAGAGAAAGAGTTTTCCTTTACGAGGCTGTTTGCTGTAAATGTATGTACTGTACTACGCAAACACAAAAAAAAAAAGTTGGAAGTATTGGGGGTCATCATTACTTGCTCCCAAACACCTGCATGCTGTCTCTCTCTCTCTCTCTCTTCTACTTTACTCAACTTTCAAGTTTTTTCACTGTTCAATATTCTTACTCCACATAGTTACCTTAACTGTCACTGTTAACCCTCTTCCAAAAAAAATACTCCTAATAGTTACTGTTCCCGATACTAATGTTTGATGAGTGCCCAAGTCATTCTATAAAGTGGGCCTGTGAATGAGATAAGATTTTGATCTTAATTGGATGTGATACAAAATTAAGGTAAATCTTAATACAACATTCATAAAATATTTAATATAATACTTTTGATTATAAAAATATTATATTATTCATAATTATATACTCCTTCCGTTCTTAAATTATCGTCTTCCTTTCCTTTTTCGTCCATCCAAAATAATTGTTCACTTTGAAACTTACCTTTTTAGAACATCACTTTTATCACTTTACCCTTACTTTTTCACTCTACTTTAATTATAGACCACATACACATGAACATTAAAGAAAACTACACATTAAACCAATATAAATAATCAAGTCAATTGTTTTTTCTTAAAATGTACGCTAGGTCAATTAGGACGATTATTTAGGGACGGAGGGAGTATAACAAAATTAAATTGAAAAAAATTAAACATCACCGCCGACGGTCACCAATGGCCGCCAAGCCTCCACCCCGAATGACAAGGTACTATTTTGTTCTTAAAATACTAATTTAATCATTAAATGAGTTATTTGATCATTTAAGTTCACATCTTTATATTTGGTTAGTTTAGACTATTTATTTGGTCGTTTAAACGACTTACTTCTTTATTTTAATTATTTATCATAATATCTAAACAGCGGTACTTAATACAGCACCTATAAAATGTTTAATATAACACTTTTGAAAATATTTTTCCCAAAATACCTTTTACATAAATTCATTTTTTTGTTAAATTTAAATTAATGAATTTTGTTTTTTTATTACATTTAAATTAATGCTAATTTTTATATTTTAATTTAATAATTAATTTAAAATCAAATTGGGATTAAAAAAATGCTTAATAGGGATTGGGTTGAAACCAGGCCAAATGGGGGTGTTGGGTTTGGGACTGTTTGGGTATCAGTCCAAAAGACGTTGGGTTGGGGTATTTTGGGATGGCGGTGACATCCAAAACACGTTGGGTTGGGGGCGAAGGGGCTGGGCTGGTGGCGATCCCAAAGGGGGAGGCTGGTTGGGTTGGGGGCGAAAAGGGGAGGCCTTTGGGACCGGTGGCATCCAAAAGGGTTTCGATTGAGGCTGGGCGCTAAGGCCTGGGCGTGGCCCAAGCGGAGAGGGAGGGGGGCTGGTGGCTGGGTTTGGGCTGTTAGTGAAGTTTAATTCTTAGGGGTAATTTTGTTAATTTTTAAAAAGTGGGGGTGGTTGTATAAGTTAGAATTTTTTTTTTGTTTTAGTTCAATTACTATGTTACCCTTAGTCAAATATATATAAACAACATATTTTAGAACAAAAAACATACAAACCAAAAACTATCATAAAAATTCATTCTATCTAGAATTTTTATCTTCCTCAATTCAAACAAGGTACGTTTTCTAAACTCATTATTTGTAATTTCGATTTGTGTTCATGAATAGAAAGCAAAAAAAATTTGAAGACTGCCGCCTAGAGCCACCATGCTCCACCACCACCTGCTGACCTTGGTTGCCTGACCACCAACTGGGTTGGTGGTGTTAAATTTTGTTAGATTTTGTTTGTTTCCGTTAGTATTTGTTAGTTTCTGTTGGGTTGTTAGTTAGTTTTCTAATTTTTCAGTTAGATCCCTTAAACTGCAGCTACTTGTTATTATTAGCACTTGCTCTTTGATATAAGTTGTTTAATTGTTTATAATTTTGTTAGTGGAATATTAAATATTATTATTTGTAAATAAACATGAAAAATGACTTTAATTTGCATTAATTAATTGTTTATTAGAAATATAAATTAGTTAAATTAGTCAACGTAATTAAGAACACTTTGTTATTAAATATATTTGAGAATAAGCATGAATAAAATACCCTGAATATAATTTATTTAATTTTTATACTAATATTGTTAGTTAATATTTTTATTAAATGTTATAATTTTGTTAGTGGAATATTAAATATTATTATTTGTAAATAAACATGAAAAAATGACTTTAATTTGCATTAATTAATTGTTTATTAGAAATGTAAATTAGTTAAATTAGTCCACGTAATTAAGAACACTTTGTTATTAAATATATTTGAGAATAAGCATGAATAAAATACCCCGAATATAATTTATTTAATTTTTTATATTGATATTGTTAGTTAATATTTTTATTAAATGTTATAATTTTGTTAGTGGAATATTAAATATTATTATTTGTAAATAAACATGAAAAAATGACTTTAATTTGCATTAATTAATTGTTTATTAGAAATATAAATTAGTTAAATTAGTCCACGTAATTAAGAACACTTTGTTATTAAATATATTTGAGAATAAGCATGAATAAAATACCCGAATATAATTTATTTAATTTTTTATATTGATATTGTTAGTTAATATTTTTATTAAATGTTATAATTTTGTTAGTGGAATATTAAATATTATTATTTGTAAATAAACATGAAAAATGACTTTAATTTGCATTAATTAATTGTTTATTAGAAATATAAATTAGTTAAATTAGTCCACGTAATTAAGAACACTTTGTTATTAAATATATTTGAGAATAAGCATGAATAAAATACCATGAATATAATTTATTTAATTTTTTATATTGATATTGTTAGTTAATATTGTTAGTAAATGTTATAATTTTGTTAGTGAAATATTAAATATTATTATTTGTAAATAAACATGAAAAATGACTTTAATTTGCATTAATTAATTGTTTATTAGAAATATAAATTAATTAAAATAGTCCACGTAATTAAGAACACTTTGTTATTAAATATATTTGAGAATAAACATGAATAAAAAACCTCAAATATAATTTATTTAATTTTTTATATTGATATTGTTAGTTAATATTGTTAGTAAGTGTTATAATTTTGTTAGTGGAATATTAAATATTATTATTTGTAAATAAACATGAAAAATGACTTTAATTTGCATTAATTAATTGTTTATTAGAAATATAAATTAGTTAAATTAGTCCACGTAATTAAGAACACTTTGTTATTAAATATATTTGTGAATAAGCATGAATAAAATACCCTGAATATAATTTATTTAATTTTTTATATTGATATTGTTAGTTAATATTTTTAGTAAATGTTATAATTTTGTTAGTGGAATATTAAATATTATTATTTGTAAATAAACATGAAAAATGACTTTAATTTGCATTAATTAATTGTTTATTAGAAATATAAATTAGTTAAATTAGTCAACGTAATTAAGAACACTTTGTTATTAAATATATTTGAGAATAAGCATGAATAAAATACCCCGAATATAATTTATTTAATTTTTTATATTGATATTGTTAGTTAATATTTTTATTAAATGTTATAATTTTGTTAGTGGAATATTAAATATTATTATTTGTAAATAAACATGAAAAAATGACTTTAATTTGCATTAATTAATTGTTTATTAGAAATATAAATTAGTTAAATTAGTCCACGTAATTAAGAACACTTTGTTATTAAATATATTTGAGAATAAGCATGAATAAAATACCCCGAATATAATTTATTTAATTTTTTATATTGATATTGTTAGTTAATATTTTTAGTAAATGTTATAATTTTGTTAGTGGAATATTAAATATTATTATTTGTAAATAAAATTGTTTATTAGAAATGTAAATTAGTTAGTCATGAAAAATGACTTTAATTTTTATTTAATTTTTTATATTATATTGTTAGTTAATATTGTTATTAAATGTTATAATTTTGTTAGTGAATATTAAATATTATTTTTGAATAAACATTAATTAATTGTTTATTAGAAATATAAATTAGTTAAATTAGTCCACGTAATTAAGAACACTTTGTTATTAAATATATTTGAGAATAAGCATGAATAAAATACCCAATATAATTTATTTAATTTTTATATTGATATTGTTAGTTAATATTTTTATTAAATGTTATAATTTTGTTAGTGGAATATTAAATATTATTATTTGTAAATAAACGAATATAATTTATTTAATTTTTATATTGATATTGTTATTAAATATATTTGTTAATATTAATATAATTTATTTAATTTTTTATATTGTTTGTTATTAAATGTTATAATTTTGTTAGTGGAATATTAAATATTATTATTTGTAAATAAACATGAAAAATGACTTTAATTTGCATTAATTAATTGTTTATTAGAAATATAAATTAGTTAAATTAGTCCACGTAATTAAGAACACTTTGTTATTAAATATATTTGAGAATAAGCATGAATAAAAACCCCAATATAATTTATTTAATTTTTTATATTGATATTGTTAGTTAATATTTTTATTAAATGTTATAATTTTGTTAGTGGAATATTAAATATTATTATTTGTAAATAAACATGAAAAATGACCATTAATTAATTGTTTATTAGAAATGTAAATTAGTTAAATTAGTCAATATAATTTATTTAATTTTTTATATTGATATTGTTAGTTAATATTGTTAGTAAATGTTATAATTTTGTTAGTGAAATATTAAATATTATTATTTGCAAATAAACATGAAAAATGACTTTAATTTGCATTAATTAATTGTTTATTAGAAATATAAATTAGTTAAATTAGTCCACGTAATTAAGAACACTTTGTTATTAAATATATTTGAGAATAAACATGAATAAAAAACCCCAAATATAATTTATTTAATTTTTTATATTGATATTGTTAGTTAATATTGTTAGTAAGTGTTATAATTTTGTTAGTGGAATATTAAATATTATTATTTGTAAATAAACATGAAAAATGACTTTAATTTGCATTAATTAATTGTTTATTAGAAATATAAATTAGTTAAATTAGTCCACGTAATTAAGAACACTTTGTTATTAAATATATTTGTGAATAAGCATGAATAAAATACCGCGAATATAATTTATTTAATTTTTTATATTGATATTGTTAGTTAATATTGTTAGTAAGTGTTATAATTTTGTTAGTGGAATATTAAATATTATTATTTGTAAATAAACATGAAAAATGACTTTAATTTGCATTAATTAATTGTTTATTAGAAATATAAATTAGTTAAATTAGTCAACGTAATTAAGAACACTTTGTTATTAAATATATTTGTGAATAAGCATGAATAAAATACCCCGAATATAATTTATTTAATTTTTTATATTGATATTGTTAGTTAATATTGTTAGTAAGTGTTATAATTTTGTTAGTGGAATATTAAATATTATTATTTGTAAATAAACATGAAAAATGACTTTAATTTGCATTAATTAATTGTTTATTAGAAATATAAATTAGTTAAATTAGTCAACGTAATTAAGAACACTTTGTTAT
>CM028377.1:51896631-52132564 GCA_013146195.2 Codonopsis lanceolata | reverse complement strand
TTTCAATCGCCTAGTTGGTGATAATGCTCAGAAGTTTCAAAGGGTTAATTGAGGATTGTATTCAACATAATTAAATAACACAAAATTTAAACCTTTATCAACAAGTAAAACGTTTGTTCATTTACCAAAGGCTTAAATTACAATTTGATCATCTACTTTCCAGCTTTTTATAATATGATTACTTTGTTTTTTTTTTTTCTATTTCATCATTATACTTCACCAAGTATAACACGTTAATCACTCCATCCAAAAATTGGATGAAACTTTAAAATTTTAGAGAAACCCGAAAATACTCTTTAAGTACATCACGTGTTACTCACGTGTTACTCACGTGTCTCAACTTCGCCTTACCTTTAACATGCATAACCCATCATAGACGAGAATATTGCGTGATCGAAGAGAAGAAAGGTATTAGGAGGGGAGATCGAAACAACTCCATACCTTCCCACCTTCAAGTTTTACCCTAATTTGTTCATCTCTCGGCAAAGCATAAAAGCCATGAGGCAAGGGAGCTCGAATTCAAGTTCAAGTAAAAAGTAAAGGAGCTCGATTTCGGTTCAAGTATGTTCAAATGATTTGATTCAAGAAATATATTGTGATTGCGGTAATAGGGCTCGTTTGTGGACATCATGGACGAAGAACATCATGGTATAAGGTTTTTGGATGCCCAAGCTGGAAGGTACATGATTTGTTTATATGAATGTCTGTTTTGATTTGGTTCGAAAAATAGGAAATTAGTATAATTAATTGGTTAATTGGTTAATTTCATTATAGTGCAATTAGAGTTTTAGTTGAAATTCAATCAATCTTATTTTAATGACTACTGTTTTTTTAGGTACATATGAAAACTTCAATATCTTCGTTTTTTCTTTGTTGATATACTCTATTTCAATTTAGGGAAATTTGAGTTTATTGTTTGGTTCCTATGGAAAAAAAAAGTGTAATTTCTTTGTTTATATACTATGTTTCTTAAGTGTTTGGTTTATTGTTTGGTTCTTAACAGGATGATGATAGAAAATGTAATTTTTTTTGCATGGTATGACCCTCCAATGACTCAAAAGAGCAAGAGAGCGCTCAATGAATTTAAGAACAAAGAGGCTGAGATGAAGACAATGTCAAGCAAGCTTGCAAGGAAAAAAAGACAATTTCAAATTTAAAAGAAGAGGTTTTGAGATTGAAGGAAGAGAATGTTATCTTCAAGTCAAAGTTGGTTGCCAATAGTTGGAAGGAGAAGATGATATGTCTATTTGTTGTAATTGTCAGTGGGATCTTAGTGTATAAAAATGTTAAAATGACTCCCCAATTGATGTTGCCTTAGGCTGAATTCCATAATCTATTGGTTATGTGATAGTGTATGTTGGGATAATGTTTCACTTCTTGGTATGTAGTATCAATAATTATGTTAATGGAAGTTATGTAAGGTTATTTACATTTCTTGTGTTTTCACTGAAAAAGCAAATGACAGTACTTGGCTTGATTTGTCTATTTGTTGTGGTAGTGTATGTTGGGACAATGCTATGAGTTGTCTATTTGTTGTCATTCTTAGTGGGCTCTTAGTGTATAAAAATGTCAAACATGATTACACAATCTACCAATAAATAAAGTGACATTACATGCCATCATACACCAAAAACTTCATGCCATCATACACCAATAAATAAAGTGACAATCTACCAATAAAAATGTCAAACATGATTACACAATCAACCAATAAATAAAGTGACATTACATGTCAAACATGTATCAAATTTACTTCAATGTTTTACATGCCATCATATACCAAAAACTTCAACTTGTTTTCTGAGGCCAATTAACTGAAATGTACCAAAAAAAAACCCCATGTTTTACATGTACACAAACCATTAGCAAAAGCGGACAAATGTACCAAAACTAACCCCTTGTTTTACATGCCATCATACACCATCTCATAAGCAAAAACTGCACAAATGTATCAAAACTAACCCCCTATGTTAGTTCCCATCATTGTCAAGTAGCAAAAAACTAGACATTACTAGCTAAGCAACATGTCTAATCAATCTCTATTGTGATTCCATTTAATTCCTTGCTCTTCTTCTTCCATATTGCAAGCTTACTCCTTTCGACCTTCGATTTGTCCCCCTTCTCTACTTTTACTCTCTTGATTACAACATTGCTTGGCACTTTTTGACTCACAACTTCATTGTTACATTGTTCACTCATTCACGATAGTTGTAACTTGTTGACTCACAACTTCGGCCACTCCTCACTCTAACAACTTTGCCACCTCTTTTCATTGGTGAACCCTTTGGTAAACTTCTAAAGCTTTTTGGTGAATTGAGTTGGAGCATGGGCATTGAATTCCACATCCATCGAGTTGTAATGGCATATAGTGAGACAATAGCAATAAAGCTGGAAAAATACAAATTATGCATTTAATATACGAGTTGATTGAGTTGCGGTTGGTGGATTGAAATGTGCACTTGTATTAGTTGCGTTAGGTGTAGCTTGTTCCCCTCCCCAAAACCACAATTTTAAAAAAATGTTAAGATAATAACAACAAACTAGGGAAGAGAAGTTATAAGATGAATGAAATGTACCAAAGTGGATTGAGTGTAGTATGTGCATTTGTATTAGTTGCGATAGGTGTAGCTTGTTCCCCTCCCATAACCACAATTTCGGTCTTGAAGATGTTAAGATAATAGCAACAAACTAGGAAGGGAAGTTATAAGATGCATGAAATGTACCATAGTTGATTGAGATCACGGTATGTGCATTTGCATTAGTTGCAGTAGGTGTAGCTTGTTCCCCTCCATGTAACCACAATTTCAAATACATTAGATTCAGTTTGAAACTAAAGAATACCTAACAAACAAACTAATATAAAACATAATTTACCTCAGAAGTCCCAGAAGCAGTTGCCAACTTCTTTTTGGGGCATGTTCTCGATTGTGCCCAATCCCAAACAGAATTGTACATCTCATTACCCATCCCTTTCCTTGACAAGCCATTTTACGTGGATGATGCGCATTTGGCTAAGTTGGTTTACCCTTTTTCTTCATAATGCGCCTTTAATTACGCATCTTCTAGGTCTACCGGGCATTTTCCTATTTGGAGCAATTAACAAAGGCTTTTTGCTGGACTTTGGCTATTTATCTTTACGACTGATTAGCTTCAGAGAGTATGCATAAGCTTTCAAAAAGCTTGTCTTAAGGTAACAATCATCTAAATATTTTTCTGCTCTATCACCTTTTTGTAAGATGACAGCTATAGCATGGGTACAATGAATATCACTTAGTTGCCATTTTCTACAACCACAAGTCCACTTGTCCATGTTAACCACATAACCTTCTTTTCTATATCCCACCTCAAACTCCCTACCCCCATTGTAAATTGAAGTCCAAAACTTCACTTCCTCTTTGTTTTCTCTAAGATTTTCTTGATAGTAGGGCCGTTAATCATCATAATGCTTCATCATCCAATCTCTCATTTTCTCCAACCTAGCCATCATGTACAACCTTATCTCTTCTAACATGTAAATGATTGGCTTAACTCTAAACTCCACAATTGTGCCATTGAAAGCCTCTGCCATGTTATTATCTACATTGTCAACCTTCATTTCAGTCTTGAAGAAAGCCCTGCAGAATTGCCCTAGGTCTCTCTTCATGAACCCATAATATGCTGCCTCATCAAGCTCTTTCATTTTCTCCAATTCTTTTTGCATTTGATTCTCATTACTTGCATACACCACAGCCCAAAAAGCCTTTCTCAATTCACCACCCTTGAAATCCTTCTTCCAGTTGCTATAATTGTGTCTTGCACAATTTCTGTGTTCAACAAAAAGCAAAAGCTCATGTATTGCCTCCACAAGGCCCTTATGTTGATCAGTTATCACAGCCCATCCATCACCACTTCCTAAATCCAAATCATCTTTTAACATCTGAATGAACCACTTCCAAGAGTTTTTGTTCTCAACCTGCACCACAGCCCATGCCACAGGAAACATCTGATTGTTGGCATCCCTTCCTATTGCAACTAGTAATTCCCCTTTACAAATCCCTTTCAAGAAACATCCATCAAGCCCCAGAACAGGCCCTACACACATTTAAGAACCCCTTCTTCAATGCACCAAAGCATTTGTAAGTCTTTGAAAAATATTCTTTATCGTGGTTGGATGAACCCATTTTTCTATTTCCACAGTACTACTCTCATTTCTTCTTTTTAATTCTTTTATGTAATTCCAAAGTTTAGCATAGTGGCCATCAAGTGATCCCATCTCTTCACCAAGAACTCTAGCCCTAGCTCTTAAGCACATACATAAACTAACAATCAGCGATGATTGTCCAAAGACATCTTTCTTAAAATATTTTAACTTCCATTTAGGGTTACTCAAAATTTGTTGTTGATACATTTTTGCTAGCCAACCAACTAAACAACATCTACTCTTGAAATTCTTTCCACACTGATGGATCACATAGTTTTGATCTGAAATGTTGTTTCATCACGAATAGTGCTTGCCCATATTTACCAAGTACAAACATTTGAATTCACACACTGAACATGGACCCTTTTCCTATCATTTACCAAAAAATTTATGTCATACCCATTCACACAACCATAATCCCTAATTGCATCCCTAAACTCTTGCACATTAGTGAAAGTTTCATGCAAGCTGAACTCCCTATTCTTCATGTTACATTTAAGGGTTATACCTAGGGAATTTTTGTCTCTTAACTCTCATCCCATTATCATTGTCTTCACTTGCCACTATCGAAATAGGAGGAAAGTATGCATCCCTCTCATCAAACACCATCTCATGAGCATCCTAATCAACGTTAACTAATTCATCATTAGTCTCACCTTCTATTTTAGCCTCCTCAAAATTATATGAAAAACCTTTTTTTTTAATTCCAACAGCCTTGGACTTCACATTACCTTTGTCCTTAAAGGCAATCAAGTTCCTCCTAGCAGTAAGTAGCTCATCATCATTGAGGTCATGTAGGTCCTCATCTTCCAAACTACATTCTGATGAATCATCATCCCCACTACATGAAGATCCTATATAGTCAGCTTCACTAATGATGTCAAGTTCTCGTTCCCCAACCTCATATAAGACAAAGATCTCTATTTGTCCTAACTCTCACCTACCTTCATCAATTTATCCCAATCTCTATGGGTATATAATGCCCTAAGACCTGTGTCTTCTGAATTCATAATTGGTACACAATAACACATGGAACTCACGTGAGAGTACCCTAACTCATTTACTACTCTGCTTTTTAACCCAGAAAAACACAAATCTTCTATATCTAATTCCTCCCAGTAATACAACTTCCCATCATATTTTATTGGCTTTTCATGGAGGAATTCACCTCCATAATGACATTTCACAACAACTTTCATACTTTCGCAAGTTTAACAAAAAAGGACAAGGGGACCATCATAATGAGACAAAACATCTGCAGTAGCCATATACTACTTCCATATTAAACAAAAAAGTGGTGAGGAAAGGGGACAACCTACATTTTAAAAACAGAACACTTGGGAAGGGGGCCAATGGCCAACTAGAATATTAATACACTGGTGGGGGACAAAACTTTTAACAAAACATTTTTTTGGAACCATGTCATTTACAAAATTTATTTTAAAAAGCACATATATAAGATAAATTCATGCATGCATACACGTTCAAGTAACAAAACCCAAATATTTCCAATGACAAACAAAAGCCCTAATTTTACATAACATAAACCTAACAAATTTTACAAAACATGAAGAAAAACCCTACTTTCTGCACATTGCATCTAAATCGAAGAATACTAACCAATTTCATTATGTTACACAATACAAACCATACTCTGTAACATAAATTAGGGATTTTTGCAAGAAACCCTAACTTGTTGACATGCTATTAAAATTTGTATAAAGGTCAAGGGTTTGTTTATGCTTACCTTCGATCCTTTGTGCTTCAAACCTAGTAATGTCTTGCAATTGATTGACAAACCTTCGTTCTTTTCCGGATGATCAATTTTAATCAATTCTTTCGTTCCTTCATTCCTTTGTTCCCTTCCTTTACTTTTCGTCTATACTTGTGAAATGAGGAAGAATAACCTGACTAACTTAACTTACTTGGTTTCAATATGTGCAGGCAAACAAAATAAAGGGCATTAATGTCTTTTTGATCATTTCCATCCAAGATAACAAACGGAAAGGAAGCAAAGTGACCAATTTGTTATATGTGGTGAAGTACAATGATGAAATAGAAAAAAAATTATAGAGTGATCATATTACAAAAAGCTGAAAAATAGGGTGACCAATTTGTGATTTAAGCATTTACCAAATTAGGCAAAACTTTCACCAGTGAAAAAATGAAATTCAACTAGTGAAAGATAAACCTATCCATTGGTGAAATTAAATAAAAAACTCTATACGAAGCAGTTATCCAACAATGAACGATAGAATATTATTTAGATCTAACAAATGAACATGGATGAATAGAAGGGGCTTTTAACTTCAAAAAGTATTTGTGAATATCTTGAATGCATAACCTCTAAAAGTATGTTTAACGGATGTTTTATCGGGGTTTTTGAAACACAATTGAGTATCACCCCTCAATCAAATGGAAATTTAGTTTGATTTCGCCTCTTCCAATCTCTGCCCATGAGATTTCCTTTATTCCGGAAAAAGGGCCCACTTCCAGCCTCTCTCTCTCTCTCTCTCTCTCTCTCTCTCTCTCTCTCTCTCTCTCCAATTGAGTAGCTCCCTTTAATTTTTCTTCTTTTTCTTTGATTTTTGGCTTTTTTGCAATTCAAAAAAATAAAATAAAAAGTACACATTTTTATCTGTAAATAGAGATTTGGTTTGACTTATTTGGACACCAAATGAATTTTTTTTTAATTTTGAAGTTCTTAGAGATGAAGATGGTGGGGTATGAAAGATTATTGTTTGGTTTTGTATGTGTCTTTTGTTTTTGTAGCTTATGGGCATAAGATGAATTTTTATATTCATTTTTAATGAGTTGAATATTAAATAGAGATTAAAAAAAAAAAGATCATTTGTTGTACATGTTTTAAGTGGATCCCTCTCCTCTTTATATAGACTTCAAGGAAACATACAAAACTTTGACACAAAGAAAATATCTTTCCAAATATTATTATATGTTAATAAAACAAGGGAGAAATTATTTCTATTACAGTTTTTGTTTATCCAATATATTACATTTAGTGTAAATCGATAAATTTATCCTTAAGTAGTCTCTAACACACATTTTAAGAAGTTTCTAACACACATTTACTATTTCAAAATTACCCTTTAGCTGACACAAATTATCAATGATAATTAAATACAATAAAAATCTAATTATAGACATGTAAAGAAATTAATGTTAACCATAGAGTATATTATGATTTAACATTCTCTGCCTCCTTCCATCATCTCTTTCTGCAGACTACCATCAACATCAATTATCACAATTTGTGAGAAATTATTGACGCGATTATTCGATGACTCGATCACAAAATTATTATTTCATAATGTGGTGGATAAAAAAAATCATAATAAAAATAGCCTCTCCCTAAAACAATTAGAAACCAATAATTGAGAAGGCTTATTTGAAATGGGGGGGGGGATAGTTTACAACACATAAAATAAAAGCAAGACAATTGTTTTAAAAGTACAAAATATTAATTAACATTGAAACTTGTATTCCTTCTGTTACTAAATAATTATCTTTTTCTTATTTTTTGTCAATTCTAAAATAATCGTCCTCTTCCAAAAGTTTGATTTTAAGAAAACAGTTTTAAACATTTATCTTTATTTTTTTTCTACTTACTTTAATTATGACAATGCACAGGAGTATAAAAGACACCATACATTACACAAATATTCATATTATAATCAATAACTTTTTCTTGAATATTATGTCAGGTCTCTTCTTATTTGAGAAGAAAAACTCAACAATAGCAACACTTTTCTTAATGAAGCCACATAGGAGAGAGAAAATGAGAGCTTCCTATATTGGAAGAAAAGGAGGAAAGAAGAATGGGGAGAGAGAGTAGCGTGAGGTGCACCGCTTCCTTAAATGGGGCGCATGCACCACACTCTTCGGACGGAGCATGAGAGGCGGAGAGCGGTGGGTCTCAGTGTCTGTTTTTGTTGACTAATTTGTTGATTTTTTTTATTTTTGAAAATTTCAGCCATTGCTTTCTACTTTAAGGGGTTTTGCAATTTTTTTTAACTAAAAGCAAATAATTGGTGCATTTTTTATATAAATTAAATAAGTTTTTTTTTTTTTTTCCCTTCTTCCCCATAAATATTATTTATAAATTAATTAATATCTTTAGTTATAAATTTATTTATTATAAAATATTTAAATATGATATATATTAAATAAAGTTAAATAAATTTATTTGTTTGAGAAGTATAAAAATAAGATTGAAGTGTAAAACTTTAATTTATTAATTAAATTATAAACTATATAATTTAGGAGTATTTTATTATTCTTAAATTAATTTATGTCTTAATTTATAAATTAAGTTATTTAAATATGAAATATATTAAATAAATTTATTTGCTTGAGAAGAATAAAAATAAGATTGAAGTGTAAAGTAATGAGATGATAGTGGGACCCAATTAAAAAAATGTGTAAGAAAGGTAACAATGAAAAGATATATTTTTAAATGAGTAATAAGAAAAAATTGTGTAGGTGACAGTGGGTTTGGAGGAAGAAATCACATTGGAGATGCTCTTAGTTAAATAATACTAGTACTCTTGATTTATCAATAACTTTAATTTATACTTCCTAATTTAAACATGTGTTACCATTAATTAAGAATATATACAAAATAAAATCCATGCTTTATTAAAAAATTAAATTGATTCAAGTAATTATAATAAGACAGTAAATCACGGTAAAAGATTGAGTTAGACAGAAATTAAAAATAATTGAGTGGGAGAGAGAATTAAATTTAGTTACGTTGATAAATTGAGTTAGGTAAAAGACAATTACCAACCGCCCTTCACACATATAAGGGTATGAAAGAATTATAATCGTAAGATTAAAATATAAAAATTAATTACAACTATTTTTTATCTCAAATTAATTACACACGTATAAACTAAGCTGTATTATATTTATCGGAAGAGTGTTTAGTGTATCCACAATGTGGGTTCTTGCTTGAGTTTCCACGACGAAAGCTTCCTCCAAGCATACTTCTCCACTCACACGTGAAAGCCATACAGCCAATGATAAGGTGCGTGTAATATACGTGCCAAAAATCATGCGCGAAGCTCTTGGTCGGCTGCCCCACCACCTTCCCCAAGTGTCACGTCGATGTCACTCCCTCCATTTCCATCTCAAATTTTTTAAATTTTCTTCTTTGTTCTTCACTTCTTCACCAAAAACAATTGTTTTTTTTTTAGAAAAATTGTATTTTGTTTTTTACTTTTTTTCAAAACACTTGTTTGGTTTTTAGTATTTCTAATAGTTTTTTTTTTGTTTTATTTTAAAAAATATATTTTTTTTTTATTTTTTCAGAAAAAAAGAATTTTTTTTTATAATTTTGATGAAGTATTTTGTTTTCTACTTTTTCAGTTTTTCTAAAAAAGTATTTGTTTTTTTATATTTTTTTAAATTAATTTTTAATTCACTTTTTCTATCTAATTTTTTTAATTTTTAAAATTATTTCCTATATATAAATTCACATATAAACCTTCTCATATTTTATATCTTCAACACCCGCCTCTCTTTTCTTCAATATCCATCTCTCTTTTCTTTAACATCTATCTCTCTTTTCTTTAGCCAGAATTTTGTTTTTCTACCATTGCATATTTTTTTCAAGATGGATGATTGCTCAGATAAATTTTCCGATTTTGTATTTTAAGAAGTGTTTGTTTGTATCAAAGTATTTGTTGTTTGTACAAGTAATGAAAATTATATGCAATATATTAATTAAAATTATAAAAATGAAATATAAATGATTTAATTATATGGAATATATTAATAAAAATTAAATTAAACTATGCAAAAATATTAATTAAAACTATAAAAAATTATTTTATTTGAAGAATCAAACATTGTAGGATTAATTCTTAAAATGACATTTTTGTCTATTTTATTACAAAAATGCCATTAAGCTCCCTAACAAAAATACTCTTCCAACAATGCACAAACTCCAACACTTTTACATACTCCATCATCTTTATCTCTACTAATTTAATATTTTTATATATTACTTATACTAACCAATAATTTTTTATACAATTTTTATTAAATATTTCTTAAATTAATATATTTGAAATAATATTAATATTCAATAAACATATTTTTGAAATTAGTAACAAATAAATTATTATTAATATATTATTTAACTTATTTTTTTAATTTTAAAAATAGTAAAACAAGTACAATGATTAGATAAGTAAATATAAATACAACACTTAATGGAAAATTCGAGAACAATACACCAAGCATACATGAAAATTATGAAAAATATAACAACAATAAAAGCAAACACGATATTTCAAACACCAATATATTTAGTTACCAAAAATTCTCAAAATATTTTCAATCTAATCATGCTTCAGGCGGCAATGTATTTCTTTATCTTTGACCACACACCTTGTTTGAACATATCTCTTGTGCTCCATAATACACTCGTTAAAATATTGTAATGCTAAGTTACCATCTGCAATGTCAACTTGATTATAGTCGGAAGCATTTGATACACGATCGTAAGTATCTCGTTCATATTTGAGACAAACTACATGATTTGAAGACAAACTAGAATAATATATACCTAAAGAGCTCACGGTACAACCGAGTGCAATTATCTTCCTCTTTTATTGTTTTGTTTTCCTTTTTCATGAAAAACTCCCATTTTCTGAATAAACGGTTCATTTTGGCCTCATCCGCCTTCCTTTTGTCTTCCTCTAGCCTCATTTGTTTAAGATTCATCCATCGGTCAAAGATCTTATTGAACTCGAAATCGATTTGATTTGCTTTCTTTAACTTTTCAAGTTGAGCCTCTTTAACTACACATTTTCCTTTTTTAAGCTTTCTACTGGGAGGTTAATCTGGATATGCACTTGAGGATTCTTCAGCATTTGAGGAAGAATTCAAAAAATGACCAACTTCATTTATCTGACTTCATTCGAGCCACTTGGGTCTGAATTTTGAGTAGTTTCAAAATTTGCCGCCTAGCACTTTGTTTTTTCCAAATTGTTGAGGGTATCAAAGATTTGTCATATCTCCGATATTTAAAAAATTATGCTACGACGATGTTTGGTTTTGTGAAGTTGATTGGGAAATTTGACGAGTAGAGGGTTGATTTGGTGTAGATGAATGTGAATTATCTTCTCTTCGATTATTTTTTTTAGGGGAGAAAATATATGAAGCCATTGATGAGGTGATTAAGTTCTAAATTAGTAAAATAGCAATACTAAATTAATGACAGTAATTGACTACTAAATAATGATAATATCATGATGTATAATAATAATAACATCAATACTACTTAAATAAGAACAATAAACAATATCAATGGAAATAGTAATGATACTAATATTAATATCTAATAGTAATATTAATAATAAAAAATTATCTTACTTAATAAGTAATTATAAATTATTTAACAAATAAATAAACATATTAGTAATGGATTAAGCTTTAAAGTCAAAAACAGTAATAGAGGTTTAGAAAATTCGGTCCACAGGTTGGGCTAACGCGTGGAAAGATAGCTTGAGATAGGGGTGTAAATCGGAACCACCGAACCAAATCGAACCAAACCAGTTGGTTTGGTTCGGTTTTAGTCGAAGATGGTTCAATTTCAGTTTCAAAAATTGAAAAACCATGCGGTTCGGTTCGGTTAACGGTTTTTGGTGCTAAACCAAACCAACCTATATATTTTTATTTATTTATTATATAATAATATATATTATATTACATTTATTAACCATTTTGAACCTTTGATTTATTCATAATATATATATATATATATATATACGCATACTAAACCAAACAAAATCTTGATTGTTGAAGACCTATTATTTCTTCCATTATTTGTGTTTATTTTAGAATTTGTAAAAACTTATGATAATTTGTTGTTAGTATCTTATTTCCTAATCTTAATGTTAATTTCAAATTAAAAGGTATACTTAATACAACACCTATAAAATACTTAATACAACACTTTTTGTTGTAAAAATACTATATTACCCTTAACAAAAAATTTTTAGACATTGGGATTGGTTTGGGAGCAGTCCTAAACCCAAAAACAAAAACAAATGTTTTTTTAGGTATTGGGACTGGTTTGGCAGCAGTCCCAAACCAAAAAAAAAAATTTTGGGCATTAGGACTGGTTTCGGAGCAGTCCAAATTTTTTTTTTTTTGACTTTTGGACTGGTTTAGCAACAGTCCCAAACCCAAAAAAAAATTTTGGGCCACTGGTTTCGGAGCAGTCCAATTTTTTTTTTTTGACTTTTGAACTGGTTTCGGAGCAGTCCCAAACAAAGAAAAAAAATTACTTTTTTTTATCATTTACTCATAAAATGGCAAAGGGCAATTTGGTCTACTTTTTTAAAAAAGTGTTGTATTAAGTATTTTATGGTGTTGTATTAAGTATCCATGTATTTTATTGTTATTTTTAATGTTGGTTAATTTCATTAAAAATAATTTATATAAACCACAAAACCGAACCAAACCGAGTGGTTCGGTTCGGTTCCAAGTCTTACTCGGTTTGACTCGGTTTGAGCTTTTTGGAACTACTAGGAGGCTGTTCAGTTTGTGATTTTGATATAAACCAAACCAAATCGAACAACTTACACCCCTAGATGAGAAGGACATCATGTGGGCGCAATGGGTTGTCGGATGAAAGAAAATACACAAAACTCGGCGTTTTGTGTTTTTTTTTTTGCCTTTAACTAAGTACTTTTTTTAGTGAAGTGTTTTAATTAAAATACTGACAAAAAAATACAACGTTTTCTCTTTAAAAATATTTTATTGTAACGTTTTAAAATAAATCATTTTAAAAATATGACGTTTTTTTCAAAATATGCTACATTTACAACTTACCATGTTTATGAAAATAATATTTTTAAAATAGTTTTCAAACATATTTATATATAAAAAAAAACTATATTTTAAAAAAACTACGTTTTACAAGTCCAAATTGGTTTTGACCAGTTTTTTAAACTTGAAGCACCGAGCTTGTTTTTCCCATGAATTTACTTTTAGCTTATTAAACATCAATCTCATGCAGGAACCTTTGTTGTTTGCTATAGTTTGAAAGAATCTTTCAAATTATTGCAAAGAACTCTTTTTGTTTTGCTCTTAATAGTTAATACTTCATTCGTTTCCGTAAAAATTCCTAATTTGAAATCTATTTTTTTAATAAATGATATTTTTATACTTTAATTTTAAAAAATAGATTTTTTAAATTAAAATCTCAAAATAAAATACTCTCTACATCTCAAAATTATTGTCATTTTTTCATTTTTTGTCTATTCTAAAATAATTATTTTATTTGAAACTTTTTTTTTCAAAATAATACTTTTACTATTATACTCTTACTTTTTATTATATTTTAATTATAAGCGAAATAAACATAAATTTTAAAATAAACTACATATTAAATTAATATTAATAATTCAATTAGATGTATTTTTTTTAAATCGCACTTTTGGACGAAAGAACAGTAGACTCATTGGCCCATAAGGGCATCCACAATCGTTCACATTCCCCTACAAATTCTTAGCTGGATCCCACTGCCAACAATACATTTTCATAATTTCTCTCTCTTAAGAATTTTCTTCTACAATGGTTTTGATTCTTCAACAATTCTTACATGGGTCCCACTACCACATCATTCACTTTATTTACAAAATAAATTAATTCGTTTATAATTTTTATTAATATATTGAATATTCAAATATGCAATATAAATAAATTAATTCGTTTATAATTTTTATTAATATATTGAATATTCAAATATGCAATATAAATAAATTATTTCGTTTATAATTTTTATTAATATATTGAATATTCAAATATGCAATATAAATAAATTATTTCGTTTATAATTTTTATTTATATATTGCATATTCAAATATGCAATATATAAATAAATTAATCCGTTTATATTTTTTTATTAATATATTGCATAACAAATACATTTATATAAAACAAAGGTATTAATTTATTATTTTCATTAAAATATTACACAAAAACAAAGACCTCATACAAATAACAAATACTTCAAACAAACAACAATTTTAAAAATTACAAATATAGAAATTTAGCCATAACATTCTTAAAATTGCATGCCATCACTAATTGTCACCGCAACGAGCCCATATATGCTCAACCAAGTCGGCTCGAAGTTCATGATGTCGATTGCTATCACATAGCTCATTATTTCGCTGCAAATATTCTTGGAATGCTTGGGTTGAGCCATGGTTTGCTTGTGTAGAGGACTCTCCTGTATCATCGACCCAATTCGTAACGTGATCACCCCCATCCTCGACAATCATGTTGTGTAGAATAATACATGTTAGCATAATTTCTTTCAAGTTATCTTTATACCATAATCGAGCAGGACCTTTTATAATGGCCCACCTCGATTGGAGCACTCCAAATGCTCGTTCTACGTCTTTTCTTGCTGCCTCTTGTCTTTCCTTGAATTTCTTTCTTTTAGCATCCGCCGGGCACGAAAAGCTCTTCACAAAAGTAGCCCAATTCGGATAAATTCCATCTGTTAGGTAGTATCCATTTGAATAATGTGTGCCATTAACTTCAAACTCAATAGGTGGTGCAGTTCCTTCGAGTACGTTATTGAATAAAGGTGATTCGTATAGCACATTAAGATCATTACGAGAACCCGCGACCCCGAAGAATGCATGTCATATCCATAAATCTGCAGACGCAACTGCTTCAAGCACAATTGTTGGCTTTGCATGACCTCTTGTAAATTGGCCTTGCCAAGCAACTAGACAGTTTTTCCATTCCCAATGCATACAATCAAGACTTCCTAACATACCTGGAAATTCGTGCCTCTGCTCGTGCATTTGAAGAAGACGTTGTGTATCATTCACATTTGGTCTTCTCAAGTATTGACCTCCAAACAATTCAACAACACATCGACAAAAGTTTTTCAGGCAATTCATGGCAGTTGTCTCACCCATTCGGAGATACTCGTCTAGATGGTCGGCTGCATCACCATAAGCCAATTGACGGATAGCCGCCGTGCATTTTTGAAGTGGTGACAGACCTCTTCTTTTTGTTGCATCGAACCTCAATTGAAAATATGATGAATGATTCTCCAATGCAGTAACTAACCGAAGGAATAAGTTTCTACGCATTCGGAAACGTCGGCGGAAAATGTTATCGGGATACAATGACTGAGAAGAGAAGTAATCATCGACAAGTTGAGTGTGTCCGATTTCACGATTTTGATCTAAATACCTCTTTCTCCTTTCTCTTCTGTCCATTTGCGCTTTCATTTGTTCCATCAACTGTTTGTGGTGTTCAACTAGCGCATGCATCATTTCTTCACCTTCAGAAATATTGCCTTCATCGAAGTTTTCCGAGTCATCACTATTTGTGGTAGGGGTAGTAGAAGACATTTTTTTGTGGTAAAATGCAAGACAAGGGTTTGTAGTTTGAAGAGTAAAAATACTAATCCTCTATATATAGAACATTGGTTTACAACGGCTAGTTTACAACGGCTACTTTACAATTACATAAAAACATTTTCAGGAAAACATGAATAATTCAAATTACATAAAAACATGATTACTTAAAATTACATAAAAACATTAAAATTTTAAAATTACATAAAAACATGATAACTTAAAATTACATAAAAACATTACAAATTTAAAATTACATAAAAACGTGAATAATTAAAATTACATAAAAACATGATTACTTAAAATTAACTAAAACCATTAAAAAAAAATCGAAATTTAACTAAATTTCATACCCCATATTACGCCACTGCTCCTTTAGGACATCACATGCACGTTCATGTAAGACACGCGCATTGGGATTCATTTCACTTGTATCTTGTGTAAGAAATTTTATATCTTCAATGAACAATTTGTGCAACTGCATTTTTCCTTCAATTTTCTGTTTTTCTGCTTTCGTTGCAGCTCTTATCTTCTTAGTTTCCGCTTCAATTCTTCGAATATCATTGTATTCATCCATTTTAGTTTTAATCTCCGTATGCCACTGCTCAAACTCTTCTTTTGAAATATTTGAGGATTTGCCTTTCCCCTTCTTCTTCGCCGCCTTTTGTCTAATTGGACGGGTGCGAATATCAATTTCCTCAACATCCACACTTGTATTAGAATGTCCCTCAGACCCAGATGTCCTAGATTTTTTGCCAACGTGATGAATATCATCTTGTGGTAAAAGAGCTGGAGTGTCTTTCATAATGCTCCACACATGTTCAAATTGAAATGTACCTTTATGTTCTTCTCGAAATTGGCTGTATGAATTGGAAAGTAAATATGCATCGCTCCAACCGCTTCGATGAGCGGCCAATAGTTTATTGTATATTGCATTGAAATGATTCACTTGCTTCTGAATTCGATTTAACCAACGTGGTCTCACCTGTGTCACCTCTTTTGCCATGGAATTGCTCGGACGATGTTCGTTGTAATAATCGGTTATACGTCTCCAGTAGGATGCACTCTTTTGGTTGTTACCCACCACTGCATCTAGGCCAATCGTACACACTGCATTTGTAAGAATAATGTCTTCTTCGATCGACCACTGTGCACGGGCTGTTTTACCTTTATCCGTTTTTTCGAGATCAATTGTTTCTATATCAATTTGTGTCTCTGGAACCGATGATGACGTTGTTGGATCATTTTCTGAAGACATCGTTTCGAAACTAGCTCTTCTTGATTCATTTGACGACATACCGTATGGAGAAAATGTACGAGGATGGCCTTGCATGTAATATTGGTTGGACATAGGTTGCCAATATTCATTGGGAGACATGAAAGTGGGAGCACGAGAAACGTTAGAATAAATATTCCCAGCAGTTGGAGAAGCTTGAAAATTATGAAAATTGTGTGCACCTTGAAAATGCTGAAAATTTGGATGGTTTGGAAAATTTGGTGGGTATTGGGGGGTTGACGAAAACTGAGAAAATTGAACATTTTCAGGAATACGAACATTTTGGGAATTTTGATTTTCTTCAACATTTGAAGAATTAAATAAATTCCTCAAATGGTTACCTTGATTTTCATCCATTTGGGAAAAATGAAATTGTAGAAGTGAGGATATAGAAATTGATGAGATAACAAAAATAAAATTGTAAAGAGAATTATAGTAGAGAAAGAAGTGATGAGATAGAAAAAAGAAGTGGAGAAAAATATGAGGAGTTGTTCACTATTTATATGAGAATATATGAGTATTTTTGAATTTTTACCGGTTATATATCAAAATTTTCAATTCAAAAAATTTCATTTCAAAATTTTTTGAAATTTTGAAATTTTGAAATTTTGAAAATTTGAAAATTTTGAACTTTTTGAAATTTTTGAAATTTCAATAAAAAGCCATCAGCAGACAATTTAAATTGTTACTCCATCCGTTTCGGGCAAAGAGTCTTCGTTTGATCATCAAACTTTTTAAGAAAATTACAATTTTTTGCAAATTTTTTTTAAAATATCTAAATGGAATAATAGAATTTTTGCCCGAAACGGAGGGAGTATTAATATATTGCATAAAAATGTTAATAATTAAAATTATATAAAAACGTGAATAATTAAAATTAAATACAAACATTGCATAATTAAAATTACATAATTAAAATTAAATAAAAAACATTACATTTTCAAAAAAAAAGGTAAAAGACATTTTCAAATGGTTGAAAAATTCAACTTTTTAAAAAAATAAAAAAAAAATTCAAAATCCCATGCTGGCCGACAGCCCTGGCCCACGCCGTAGCCCCTTCACGCCCTCACCCCGCGCATCCCGGCCACGCGCTCCGCTCAGCCTGGTTGTAACGCTTACTTGCTCTTCCCGCGGCTCTCTCTCTCTCTTTTGTCCGATTGATTATTATTTGAGAATTTTGGTAAAAAATTTCCAAATTAAAATTATTGGGAAATGACTTATAATGGAGAGATGCCAATTCTTATTGGGGAAATTCCTGAGGAATTCCTGAGGAATTCCCCATTACTAATGCTCTAACGGACGTGAGTATCGTTTTTATCTAAACTCATAGCATTAAAGTGGCGATGATATTGAGAAAGTAGAAAGAATAACTAGTGGGGTACATTTGGCATCAGTTTCAACGTTAAAGGTGTACTAACCGATGCGTAATGAATGACTGGGAAAAGGCCTAAAAAGTTAATGTTAACATTGAAATTCGTGTAGTCAAAAAACGCGTTCCCTTGGATTCCCTAATTTCTGCCAAGTTGGTCGGTACTTATTCGATACTTCTTGTAAGGCTAATAATGTTAGAAGAAAAATTACCTTTCTTCGATGCGTAGTTGTAAGAAATGTTGAAGAAAAATTTACCTTTCTTCGATGTGTAGTTGTAAGAAAAATTATAGAGGTAATTGTGAAGCTCGTAATGTTGGTTCAAAAATATATGATGGTTTGAGAGTATTTTTGTTCTAAAATATATGATATTTTTAATTTTTAAATAATTTTTTAAAAAAAGTTTACTCATTTTTCTCAAGACACCTCATTAATGTTTGGATATGGACTGTTTTATTTTTATAATATATTTCTTTGTTCTATGTAAAAAACCACAAAACATATATTTTGTGCAACATTGTCATTGTAAGTCTTACAACTACTTCTACAACTTTTTTAACAACTAAGCATTAAAGAAGGGTAAATTTTTCTTTGTCCAAAACAATTTTCCACAATTCAAGACTTAGTTGTGAGGAAAGTTGTATAATTAGTGGTAAGGATATCATTTTCCTTTTTGGATAAATGGAGTATTTGCATTCAGATTAAATACTGGAGTAACATTTAATTAGAGAGATATTAATAAATATAATTTTGGTATAAAAATTTTCTAAAAATTTTATAATATAATTTACCTTGAAATATTTTTTTATTAAAACATCATTTATTTTAGAAACTAATGGAATATGATATGGACTGCAGAATACGCTTCTTATGAAAGTAAATACTTATAAAAAATCGTTTTATGTATATTTTTTGTGGATGTATTAGTGTCGATTCCATATGTTGGTAACTAACATATAAAAAAATGATGTTTTATCTTCCAATTTAGAAACGTAATACGAATTCACAAGTGACTTACTCCTTTATTTAAGACATTATATGAAGAAAAAAAAAGTTAACCCACCTTTGACCCAACCTATCCACCCTAACAAGTATGGGTGGGCATCGAATCGGGTTTCGGGTTTTTTGGGTTTTTTGGTTATCGGGTCGGGTATCCGAAAAAAAGTGGGTAGGATAGTTTACTATCTGAACCAGCTCCGAAAAATCGGGTAATCGTAAAATCGGGTTCGGGTAACTCGTTATGTTTAAAACTATTTTTTTAATTAAAAAAAAACCATATTTTATGTTTGGTAGGTTTGAAATTGCTTGATATTAGTATTTGTAATGGTAATGTGATTTAAGAATAGACTAAAGTCATAAGTGGTTGACTAGTTGGTTTAATGTAATAAAAAGATTAAAAAAAATAATAATTTGGCATCTGGAAATCGGATACCCAATTGGGTTTTTCAGGTACCACTGTAAAACTTGATAACCGACTCGTTTTTTCAGATCGAGTTCGGATAACCCGTTAACCAAAACTACTCGAACCCATTTGCCCACCCCTACTAACAAGTCCCTAACCCAATGACAAACCTAACTACTTACCTTTGTTTTTATATGAAAAGGTATTTGTGGTCACTAATTTTTAAAATATTAGTATTGCTTATCGTATTTGCAAATTACATTTAGCTCATAACTATTCATAAATTATTAAAGTTGATGGTCTGTGAATAATTTACGAGTAGTTGAATAACTTTACTAATAGAGTGAGTAATTTGTAACACAATTAAAATTCAACAGGGTAATTAAATAATTTACAAGCAAGGTATCAATTCAAATATTTTAATAAGTGTACCCGGAGGTCGGAACACTTTCCTTTATTTTTTACCTCGATCTATTGTGTAATGACCTTGAAATTTGGGATATGAATTAATATAGTTGTATAATGGTTCTAATAATCTAACTTCGAATATAATAATCTACTCCCTCCGTCCCTAAGTTATCGTCCCCTTTTTCTTTTTCGTCTGTCTCAAAATAATTATTCAGTTTGAAATTTACTTTTTTAGAACACCACTTTTACCAATTTTACCTTACTTTTTCACTCTACTTTAATTATGAGCCACATACACATAGGCTTTAAAGGAAACTACACATTAAACCAATATAAATAATCAAGTCAATTGTTTTTTCTTAAACTGTGCACCGGATCAACCAGGACGATTATTAAGGTTCGGAGGGAGTATTTATTAGTAAATAAGACATGTATTTATTTATATTCCATCAGTTAAAAATTTGATCTGATCTAAAAATTACACACTTCATTTATTATTATACATATACATATCATACACAATTATGTATCTATGTCTGTAAGGGTAAAATAAATATGTCCTATTTTGATTTTGTTCTCACATTTCTTGATCCTAAAATTTAGTTGCATTTTTAAAAATAAAATAAAATATTGACAAATACTCCGTATAAAGTTTCGGATCATGATCAAATATACATATATCCAATCCATCGATATGCCTATTCTCAAGGCACATATAGAAATTACTGGAAATAAAATATCCTTCTCTCTCTAAATAAATGTTATATTATTGTCCATATTTTGTCAAACTACAATTATTTACTACGAGAGGAAAGGTAAAAATATAGTTCAACCTAACTACAATGATGATTTCAAATAAGAGTCATGTTGTAAGTTTCCTGAAACTGAAAATTATACTAATGTATACAAATTGATAAAACAACATTTATTTTAAGATAGTGGTAGTATAGATATAATTATTTTGTGTGAAAATTGTGAAACATCTACTTATATAAACTAAGGTGTCGTTTGGTAGCCAGGATTAAAATTAGATATGATTAATAAGCCGAGTTCCCTGATGTTTGGTACGCAATAGGTGGTCGGGACTAATAGCACGAGTTATCCGGATAAAGTCATTATCCCCTTACTATTAATACCAAGGGGGAGGGTGGTATTATTAGCACCCTCACTAAAAAAATTGAGATTAACATTTGTAATCTCAAAACTACCCCCGATATAGCGAGGGCACTAATAGTACTCAAATTAATAATATTGCTTATCCTTGTCCGACTACCAAACAAGCCCTAAGTATTTGCTTTAGAGTAATGCTAAATTCACTCAATATGTACTCAAATTTATACATCAAATAATGTAATTTCCAATGTGTCCATTTTATTTAATATTTTATGAGCTTCACTATGAGTTAAAAAGTTATGTTACCAATATAACACATAAAATGTCACGTCATTTGGTACACGAATTTAAGTACAAATTAAGTGACTCTAGCATTACTCATTACTTTATTCGATATACTTTATTTATATCATTTTTTCAAGTTTTTCTAATCATTTTTAAAAAAATAATATTAAATGAATAAAGATAAAGATGATGGGGTATAGAAATATGTTAAATTTTATACCACAATTTAGAAGGTTTTTTGGTTTTAATGAACTGCATTAGATTTTTTATTTGATTTGAATATCTCCATTATAGTAACATTATATCTTGTGAATAAGTATAGTAACATTTGATTTGATTTGATTATACATGCTCTTAATAACTTATAAGTATTTTGTATTGAGATTTACTTTAGTAACATTATATCTTGTGAATAAGTGGTAACCAAGGAAAAAGTTATTAAATGCAATTAAAATGAGCTTTTACGGCGTAGGGTAACTTAACCCTTCGTAATATTTATATATTTCAAAATATTTCCAAACTAAGGTTTCATTTGTTTCACAAAAAATAATTTCTAAAAAATATTTTCCTTATTTTTTGATATTTAGTAAAATTTGAAAAATATAATTAACATAAAAAAATTTCAAAATCAACGAAAAATAAAATCTTCTTTTCAAAAAAATAACTTAAAGATTATTTACGTACACACAATATAACACTCAACAAATTTATTTTTCAGAAATATAAATTGAATTAATACACACTACTTATAAATTATATTTTTTAATAAATAATCTTTACATCATAAAATTAATATCCACTATATTATTTAAAAACGTTTTAATTATTATCTATTTCTTTTCTAAGACGTTTTTTATATCAATTATTAATTTCTTTATTTATATTAATAAGATTAAATAATAATGAACCTAATTGATATAATACTATTAATAATAAATTGAAATTTTCTTTTTAAAAAATTATTTAAAATTCAACACTATCTTATATTTAATATATTATAATATACATTATATATTTATTCATAAATTATTTTTGAAAACATTTTTCTCACATTTTTCAAACATCCAAATATATTTTTGAAAGAATTAACATATGTTTCCAAAAACATTTTAGCTTCGAAAAATGCTACTCTGTTTCGAACTTTGCTCTAGCTCATTTAGCTAACAGGGTTTGCTCATTTAACGACAAAAGAGAATACCCAATAGTTTTGTCAAATCAAATAATATATCAAATACAATTTATTAAAAATCAATAAAATAATCAATTTCTTATCCATTTAATTCAAAAACAAAATACCCTTCCAAACATGACACAAACTAACTTTTTTAGATATCTCATTATCTTTATCTTCAAAATTGATTTAATAACGTAATCAAACAAAATCAAATCTCTATTTATACATAAAAATATGTACACTTTCTTTATAAAATAATATAAAAATAAAATTGTGAAAATCCCAAAAGAAAAAAAAAAAAGGCGTGGATAGTTTTGGTCTTTGATACACCCACACTTGGAGAGAGATTTTCCCTTCTTGTAGAAGATTTGTCATTAGCCTTGTTTCAAGTGTTGCAAGGTGTGTTTCGAGACAGCGGTGATTCTTTGCCAAATTAAACACCCATCTTTCTTTCCAATGACAAATCAAGAAGAATAAAGGCAAATCATCCACAAATATTGAAGGTAAAGATTTGTGGGATATGAATGTTAAAGTTTGTATTACCATTGGCAAAACAATTACCCTTGCTCTTAGGAGTATGTTACCAGTACAATAATGTAGAGAAAATATTACTAGCATCTTAAAATTAATCAAATTAAATAAAAAAATTACAGATTAATAAAAAATACTTCTAAAATTATCTTGCTCAGGGCAATCGAAATGGGAGTGCATGTGAATTTTTCTTGTGTCTTGGGCAAAAATTGGAACCCCTCCCAAATTTGTGATATACCCTTGAGCAACCCGGGCAGCATTTAAGATGTATGCAAGATCAAATCCAAGCCATATAAAAATCTGAAATTGAATTTTGATTAGAGACAAGGGCATAAGCAGTACGTTAATTCTTCCTAAAATCTGTTTAGATAAATATACCTAATACTAGTATTTGCAGATCTTACTCAAGGGTACATAGAAAATCATGCACCAACCGAACAATTAGCAGGAAATCATTAAGAATATCCGTATAAATTGCTTCTCTGTCAAACCGAGGTTAACCCACCAGATCAGCACAAAAACCCATCAAAAGCTTGACATACGCATAATCAAACAGCTATTATGGGTAGTAATTGAAAGATTAACAAAATCACATCGATCTAAAGAACATATTTCATAAACATAGCATGAAAGTATGATGGGGAAAAAGAAAAGAGGATAAAAATTTCTACCCAAGCATAATATGGTGAGATAGAGAGTAATAATCAAGATTCAAGTAGAACAAGAGCAAGGAAAAGGGAAAAACTACAGAAAATGATCGGCATGGGTGGACTTGGGAAGGAGGAGACGACGGCACCATAAATTCATATGGGTTTTTCCTACCCAAGAACACCATGCCGATTACCTTCTGTAAAATCTCTCTCCTTTTCCATCTTATTCCTTCACCGGTGAGTATCCATCTATGAGAGAAGAGTTGGTATTTATAGTTGAAAGCTTTAAAAGTAACTGAAAAAAAATAGAGTAAAAACCTTTGGTGATTTGGTAGATCTAATGTGATTCGTTTCCACCGGAAAAGGGGGTGAGAATACGCGTTTATTTTATTATAGGATCAATTGAATGGATTGGATGGATTCATAATTCATAAAAAGAAAAAAGAAAAAAAGAAAAAAAGGAAGGTTCAAAGAAAGGGGGGTTCTTCTGAGATAATCCTTATCAGATTGGGTACTAGCTACGTACTCGGTGACGATGACGTATTTACTAATGACTCATAAATTAAAGAATGCACCAAAGGTTCCTAAATTAGGCATTTTGTCCCTTCAACTTTATTGTCATTATTATTTTAGTCCCTTCACCACACCCTTCCGGTTTCAAAAATTTCAAATTGAACCGACCAATGTTTGGAACCGAACCGTACCAAATCACTTGATTTGGTTTAGTTCGATTTTGTGGTTTGACAAAAAATCAGATTAATCATCTTAGTAAATATTAAAAATTAGACAAATAAATTTTTAATCCATAAATTAACATCAAAAATTAATATTAATAAACAAAAAATCAAACTTTTCTTACAAGTCAATATATTATTTGAATCCATGACATTTGGTAAGAACGATATTATTTATTATTATATATGCCGATATAGAATAAAATAAAACATGATTTGGTTTAGTTTAAAAACATAAACCATGAACCGAACCGAACCGAACCGATCGATTTTTGAATTTTGAAAATCAAAATTGAATCGTCTTGAACCAAAACCGAACCAAACCACATAGTTCGGTTCAGTGGTTTGGTTGGACACCCCTATGACAAAGGGCAGTGCTTAACACAACATCTGTTAAATACTTAATACATCACTTTTTGTTATAAAAATATTATATTGCCCTTAACAAAAAGATTAGGCATTGGAACTGGTTTGAGAGCAAAAAAATTAGGACTGGTTTGGGAGCAGTCCAAAAAAAATTAGGCATTAGGACTGGTTTAGGAACAGTCCTAAAAAAAAAAAAGACATTGAGACTGGTTTGGGAGCAGTCTTAAACAAAAAAATAATAATAAGTTTTAGGACTGGTTTGGGAACAGTCATAAACAAAAAAATATATTTAGGCAATGAGACTGATTTGGGAACAGTCCCAAACAAAAAAAAATTAACTTTTTTTTTCATTTACTCATAAAATGACAAAAGGAAATTTGATCTACTTTTTTTATAAAATAATATATTAAATATTTTATAGATGCTGTACTAAATATCAATGATGACAAATACCCTTCCCATGTCCTTATTTTAGCATTTTAGGGCCATTATTGCTTAACTAGGCATTAAAGGGCGAATTCTGCCGTGGGTCCATGACTCCATGTACATTTATCCTCTTTTTAAATTGGTTTTCATAAGAATAACAAAACATAAAACTATATGCTGATCAAATTAATCGCAATTGGTCAAATCGTCTAATTTCATCCAATTTTAGTAGTTACGTCCCTACACGTGCCACATACATGGGCATATCGGCATGTATTGGAGTGGGGTCACGAGACGTCACTAAAATAAATTATTTTACTACTATCAATATTACATTATTACGTGGTTTTCGTCAAAATTAAGTAAACTCTCATGTGTGTTCCCATGTTACAAAAGAAGAAGGTCAACAAAGCAGCAATACAATTTTACCCATTAATACAAAGGAATTTGTATATATATGCTACCCAAAGTTTTGTTAATTTTGCATTGCGGGACAAACTCGGTCTTTTCTAATTAACCAACTCTAATACTATACTTCAAGCCTTAACTAGTGTATAACCCGTCTTCTGCACGGATAGTTTTTATATTTTTTTCATATTAAATTTATTAAATATGGTACACACTTATTTTATAAGATATATTATATAATATAAATGTGTATCAATTGAAACATAAAACGGTATTTCAATGTCATTTAATAATAAATTAAATTACTAAAAAAACTTACAAATTGGTAAAATGAAGTTTAAAGGTTGGTCAATTAAAAAAATAATGATTATGTTCACTTTATTATCATCATTATTCAAATAAAAAATAAATTAATAATTACGTTACATAAGTTTATAAGTAATTTTTTTATGATTGTCTCTTAAATGTTACATATTCAATACCATAATAAATTAAATTGATTGTCATTTTATTGTCACATTAATAACATAATGAGAACCAATTTATTGTTTTTTTTCTCCCTTATCTTCTATCTGAAGACCCTTTGCATTTCCATTTTGGCGAGATCGAGCTACTCATATGGATCAATAGAGATACTGATAATATGTTGTTCCCGCTGCTCTGTGTATAAAAGACGATTGAAATTCGTTAAAATCATTTCCGATTAAAACTTTTAATCCTCAAAAAAATCAATGAATTACATCAAAAAAATACAACAAACAAACCCCGAATGAAAATATAAGCAATAAAGAAGGAAGCTTTATATATATTATCATTCAAATTGGATACTCCACATATATTCTATGACTTTAGTCTTAGATAACAAAATTAATATAAGGAGCTATAAAACTAATCATGAATCTCAAGCCCAAATAATTTTGACATGGAATTTAAATTCATATTAAAACAGCACTTTGGGAAAAAAAGATTTTGAAAAGTTAAATCCGCCACAATTTTCATGGAAAAAAAGTATCACAATTTCATTTCGTCCATCAATCAGTGATTTTTACGGATGCAATCAACGTTTTAAAATAAAATTGAAAGAAAGAAATACTTTATAAATAGCAACTGCCAAGACAATTCCGACTACAACCAATGGCTTCAGGTTGAATGAATCAAATACCAAAAACACAATTGAAATTTTAGTAAAAATTTATAAACCAAAATTGGATTCAAAAGACACCAAAAATCAAGAAAATTATGCATACCAGAACCCAAGTGTAGATAAACTCAGTTCACATGTATAACACATAAAATAACACACCCATTTGGATACAGAAAGAGAAAAGGAAAGAGAAGGGGGAAGAATTTTACAATCGAATCTTGCTGTGGGGTTCTTGAATGAAATCAGTGGGGAGATAATCTTCGATGTTGGCTCGTTCCAAGTCCAATTCAGAGCTGGAAGAAATTATTTTAATCTACAATGATTTATTCACATATAAAATAACACACTCATTTGGATACAGAAAAAGAAAAGGAAAGAGAAGGGGAGGAATTAATTCGGGAGTTTTTCAGATCGGTTCACTGCTTACTTTTGAACGATTCGAAGTATTAATCCGTTTTAAGGCATAAAAGTGACATCGAAGAGAATACCTGCTTAGGTGGTGAGATTTTGTATTTCCTAGTTTGCTGCCAGATTCACTTCTTCTGTATATGGTCAAAATTTTGGATGCTCATTTGATTTGTATCTTATCAATTGTAATTAGTAACTAATTACCTCTCAAGAAAACCGATATATATATATATATATATATATATATATATATATATATATACATATATAATAACACACCCACTTTGATACAAAAAGAGAAAAGGAAAGAGAAGGGAGGAGGAATTTTACAATCGAATCTTGTTGTGCGGTTCTTGAATGGAATCAATAGGGATGTAATCTTCAATGTTGGCTCGATCCAAGTCCAATTCAGAGCTGGATACTTTCTTTCATATTAAAGGAGATAGAAACATTTTGTCAAAGTCATAAAACACATATTTGAAAGTTACAGGATAGAGAGAAACTTACAGATTTTACAGATAGGAAGGGCGACGGATTGAGAGAGTTGCTTTCGGCGACGACGGCTTGAGGGGAGGGCGAGATGGCGGAGGCTGGAGTTGTAAAGAGAGAAGCGGAAGGAGTGATGGAGCCGCAAAAGAGTAAGTGACTAAAACGAAAGTAGAAAACCATAAGAGAGAGGGAGGCGATAAGGGGGAGAGCGGTAGTCCTTTCGTCTCCTGGCTCAATCTCCTAGCTATTGTTTATTGTGAAAAGTTTTAGATAAACATCTCTATTATTATATATAGCTATAACTTAATACTCATTATCATAATAATTGTTAATAGATATTGTTATTAAATAATGACTAAAATATAAAGAGTCAAACATAGATGCATTAGAATCAAGTTTTATCTAAAGTGGGTGAAGTGGCATAACCATAATACTCTTCCCCAACTTTAAATATATATTTATAAATTTCTCTTTCAACCAAGCGCTAATTGGACAATAATGTTTTTCGCAGAGTTGAATACAATTTCATTATAAACTTTGCTATTATACAAACGAGTGATTAATAAAATCGTGACGAAAGTTGTTCAATTTTCTTCACATGTATCATAATTTTTCAACAAAATTATGATTTATAAGCTTTGTATTGTAATAAAATATTATTAAATTTGAACCAATTGATTTTTTTTCTCTTGATCCGCTACTAGCCTCATTGAATGGTCATATTACAAATAATGTACAAGGACCAATTGTAAATATGAGCAAAAAACATTACTTAAAATTAAATCCTTAGAAAATGTTACAGGGTTAATGTTATGACCACTCTAATAGCATTTAATTTTGGATATCAAATGATGTGGTATCTTATATGTCATATTGTTAATATAACTTTTTAACTTATAGTGGAGCTCATAAAATGTTAAATAAGATAACACATTAAAAACCATATTATTTAAATACAAATTTAAGTAGTCTTTGAAGATAACACATTACAATAGGCATAAAATGAGATTATTTATTTTGTATTTAGATAGTCTTTGAAGGTTTTGGAAATTGGCCCCTAAGGGGGTGGTATTAGACATCTTGAATGTGCGCCTCGCTCGATCCTTCCCACGCCCCCTTATAAAAAAAAAAAAAAAAGAAGGTTTTGGAAATTGGAAGAATAGTTAGAAGTAAGGACAAAGTAATGACATCTACGTCGTAGGCTTTGTCCGTTTCTTTTGTGATCAGAAGGAGTATCTTTTTGGTTGCACCAACTAGAGATACGAGTTGAAAGTTGAAACCACCGAATACAATAAAATCAAATTAAATCGGTCAATTTTTCAGTTTTATCAAAAAATATTGGTTTTAAAATTTGAAACAAACATATTGTTTGGTTCGATTCAATTTACGACTTTCGATATCGAATCAAATCGAACTAAATCAATTATATATATTTTTATTTATTTCTTATATAAATAATATGCATATATTATAAAATATTTGTTAATTAATTATCTAATATGCATAATCTAGGTCTTGATATATATATATATATATATATATATATATATATATATATATATATATATATATATATATATATATATATATATGTTAAATCTAAATGGTTGGTAGACTTTTACTTCCATTATTTATGTTTATTTTAAAATTTGCAAGAGAAGATTAACTGTAAAAAGAAAAACAATAGACATTATTATTTTATTTATTATAATCTACTTTAATCGGTTATTTTGTAATGTTTGATGTTAATTCAAAATTAGAATCTTAGTTTTCTTGCGATGCTCAAAATTTTGAGTGATACTCAAATTTGGATTGTGGCTTTCTTCGCGAGTCTTTTTCGTTATTTTCCTCTAAAAGTATATTTTAACGGCTTACAAAAAATATATGAGACTTTTTTAGTTATAAATTCATCACTTGGGTCCGCCCGTTTATAACCCATTTTTTAAAAATGAATTTAGCGGTTGATAAAAAAGAAAAAAATGGTTAAATATTTGGGAATGGGGACCGGCCCACAATTTCTCCTTTATTAGACGATGCTTGGGGACAATTAAAGCCCAACCCCAGCATACGTAGAATAAGTTTAGGACAAATTTCAAGTGGGTACAATTTTAGAAACATGTTTTAATTTAGGACCATCAATTTTTTAGACATTTCATGTAATTACAAATTAGTTGTCAAATGACAAAAATGTCATTAATGAAGACATATCTAATCCGGCCTAAAAAATTCAAAAAAGCTGATGTCATCAGCATTGTTTTTACAGTTTATTAAAGTAAAAAAAAATAAAAAAAAACTGATGCCAAGACTTGGCATCAGGTGAAAAATAATCCAATAATGCTGATGCCTACAATTTTTTCGAGACAAAAAATCCAATAATGCTGATGTCAACGTTTGACATCAGAATTGTTTTCAAAGTTTATTCAAGCTTAAAAAAATTCAAAAAAAAACTGATGTCAAAGCTTGGCATCATGTGAAAAATAATCCAAAAATGCTAATGCCTACAAATTTTTCAACCAGGCATCAGGTTGCTGATGCAAAAAATGCTGATGCCTATAGTTGTTCCTCCTTCACGCACAACTTTTTCAACCAGACATCATGTTGCTGATGCCAAAAATGCTGATGCCTACAGTTGTTCCTCATTCACGCACAGTTTTTTCAACCAGGCATCTGGTTGCTGATGCCAAAAATTATGATGCCTACGATCTGGAGCGGCTAGTTCACTGGCAAACAAACTCCCTGTACAGCTTCCCCGATCAAGACACTAAGATCTTGAGCAAACTGGAATGAAATCATGATGAAGAAGGTAAAATATACGGTCAAACAAAAAATGATGATAGATCTCTAACAAGATCAATCAATGAAAATAACAATCATATAATCTTACGCCAAACAAATCAGAAATGAAATCTCTCCCACAATAAATTTCAAGTCAACACTTTCATCAAAATAAGCAAAATACAAAAAACGATTCAATCTACATGGGAGGTTGATTATTAATCCCAAGCACGCAATAACTACTCCACAGCTAAATTCATTCAACCATTGGGGTCGGAGACTAGCAGATCTGGAGCCGGGCGAATCCGAGTGAAGGACGACCGAAGATGACGACACCCGGCGAAGTCGAGCTCACTGCTACTGTGCGATGGAGAAGGGGGATGAAGCTTGGCCAAACATCACTGGGTTGGAGGCGAAGGTGAAGAAGACGTTGGACGACTGTGAGACGAAGAGAGGGGTTGATGTAGGGAGCTGGGCGACGAAGACAACAGCTGAACTGATACGTAGATGGCGGCAGGGAGTGGAGGATTTGGGCGAAGGAGAGAGATGGTGATCGGGAGAGGGAATGTAGATGGTTTCAAAAATCTTCATCTCCATAGTTAAAGTTTGAAGCTTTTATGATGAGTCACTGGTACAGCAGGTGTGGAATTAGTGTTTTGTGGTTTCCAACACAAACTGTGTGCCCTCCCCCTCCCCCTCCACTGAATTGAATGAGAGAGGACGAGGACGATCGTTGTACGACACAAAGGGGTAGTGATGTACTTTCACCTAAAAAATATACCTAAAAGATATGTCTAAAAAATAACTGGATTGAATTGAAAACATGTTTTAAAAGATGTACCGACTTATAATTTTTTCATAAGTTTAAAAGGCCAGTACATCGATCTTTTTGTGAGCACAATTGATGGGCTTTTAGGGAGCATTAAGAGTGTTTGAGCTTAGTAGGCTTACAAATATGCCAATTCATTTACAATGCTTTGACAATTTATGTGCAAATTTAACAGCGGTACTTAATACAGCACCTATAAAATGCTTAATACAGCACTTTTGAAAATGCTTTTCCCAAAATACCCTTTACGTAAATTCATTTTTTGTTTTTTTGTTAAATTTTAATTAATGAATTTTGTTTTTTTACTAAATTTAAATTAATGTTAATTTTTATATTTTAATTTAATAATTAATTTAAAATCAAATTGGGATTTAAAAAAATGATTAATAGGGATTGGGTTGAAACCAGTCCAAATAGGGGTGTTGGGTTTGGGACTGCTTGGGTAGCAATCCAAAAGACGGTTGGGTTGGGGCTGGGTATTTTCAGACTAGGCTGGTGGCAGTCCAAAAAACAATTGGGTTGGGGCTGGGCGAAGAGGGGGCTGGTGGCGATCCCAAAGGGAGGCTGGGTTTGGGGGTGGCGATCAAGGGTTTCGGTTCAGGGGGCTAGGGCTGGCGTGGCCTAGGTGGAGAGGGAGGGGGCTGGTGGCTGGGTTTGGGCTGCTAGTGAAGTTTAATTCTTAGGGGTAATTTTGTTAATTTTTAAAAAGTGGGGGTGGTTGTATAAGTTAGAAAATATTTTTTTTTGTTTTAGTTAAATTACTATATTACCCTTAGTCAAATATATATAAACAACATAATTTAGAACAAAAAAACATACAAATCAAAAACTATCATAAAAATTCATTCTGTCTAACTCACAAGAATAAGAATCCCATCTATAATGCTGTACCATTCACTTATCCCAGAAATAAGAATCAGCACAAGAGGTACATCAACAAAAGGGATAAGGTGAACAATGAAAGTTGTCAGTCTTCTGGTCACAAACCTCAAAATCGATCACTAACTCAACAAGCGACAAATGTCGGTCAAGCGACAAGTGTCGACTAGGCGACAAGCGAGGAGGATTGAGAAGAAGGGCAAGCCCGACAAGTTCAAGCCAATAAATTTTGTTCTTCTTAAGACCTCAAAGTTGAATCAAAAAGAATCAAAGAATCCACCTCAAATGGTGATAAACTTTGGTTACCACAAGTGTAATATTTGTTCTACGTTTGGTCATCAGACACATGAATGCTTATATAGATTTAAACCTATTGACAGAATCAAAAAGCCTAATTACAGGCAAGTCTGGATACCGAAGAAAACTAACCCTTTGGACCCAAAAGTATAATGGGTACCATGATTTAAATATTCATATTTCAGGTATGCTTAATGGTGATGATCATTCAAGCGACATATGGATATTAGGCGATGGATGCTCGGATACATTTGGATCGGATCGGTGAACTCCTTACTAATATTATTGCAGCAAAAGGACCTTCTGTAATCTTTGGGGACAATTCAAAAGGAAAAACTATCGGCTATGGATCCATTATCAGAGGATCTATAATAATTGAAAATGTCTCTTTGGTACAAGGTCTGAAACACAATCTTCTAAGTATCTCACAATTCTGTGATAAAGGTATGAGCTGCTCATTCTCCTCCACACATTGTTTCATCAAAAATAGTCTCACCAATGAAATTTTGCTTACTGGTACTAGAAAAAGAAATGTTTTTGCTATAGATTTACTTTCCTTAAATAGCAGTACTCAAATTTGTCTAGTAGCAAATAATATTTCCAAAAATTCATGGATTTGGCACAAAAGACTTTCACATTTAAACTTTAAGTATCTTTCAAAACTTTCAAAAGGAGATTTGGTAAAAGGTTTGCCTTCCATAAATTGTCCCTCGACAAAAATGTGATGCCTGTATTTTGGGAAAAATAACAAAAGTCCCTTTTAAACCAAAACCATATCTTTCTACCAAAAGAACTCTTGAGCTTCTACACATGGATTTATTTGGCCCTGTAACTACTGCAAGCTTAGGAGGAAACAAGTATACATTAGTTGTTGTGGATGACTATTCTAGATATACTTGGGTTGAGATGATGCAATCCAAAGATGAAACTTACAGCATTCTCACTTCCCTATTCAGAATTCTCCAAACTCAAAAAGAATGTGAGATTATAAGTGTTAGATCAGACAATGGAACAGAATTCAAAAATCTTGGGATGGACACATACTGTGATGATCATGGAATTGATCATAACTTTTCGGCAGTAAGAACACCGCAGCAAAATGGTATAGCCGAAAGGAAGAACAGGACTTTGATCGAAGCAGGTAAAACAATGTTAGCTGAAGCAAAATTGCCAAAATATTTTTTAAGCGAAGGCAGAAGCTGTCAACACATCGTGTTTTACTCAAAATAGATCTCTTATAAACAAATTTCATGGTAAGACTCCTTATGAAATATGGAGAGGTAGAACACCTAATATTGCTTTCTTTAAAATCTTTGGGTGCAAATGCTTCATTCATTACAATGGTGGAGACTACAGAGGTAAATTTGATGAAAAAGCTGATGAAGGTATTTTTGTTGGTTATGCCAAGCATAGTAAAGCCTATAGAGTTTATAATAGAAAAACTCAAGTAATTGTTGAATCTATGCATGTTAATTTTGATGAATCAAGTTTAATTGAGTATTATGAAACTCCTGATGTTACTAACAATTTTGAAATATTTGAGGCGAGGAAACTTGATGCAGGTTCAATTCAAAATAATCCTCCATCTTCAACTCCTACTACAGAAACTCTAAACCTTCAAAATGAACCTAAACAGACAGACACCCTTCAGCCAGCTGACAATCCTCATCCTATTACAATAGATCAGTCAGCTGACACACTTAGTCCTGAAGCCATTCAGTCAACTGACACACACCCTTCTCTACCTTTACAAACTGAGCCTCTTGCTGATCTTCCTAGGGAAATTAGGGAAGCTAGACATCATCCAGTTTCAAATATCATTGGAGACCCTTTTCTTTGGTCTAAGAACAGTAGCTCGAAATGAAACTCTTGATTCTCATGCTTTTGTCTCTTCCATTGAACCCAAAAAGATTGATGAAGCCTTGGAAGATCCCCAGTGGATTGAGGCCATGCAAGAAGAGCTGAATCAGTTTGAAAGATGTAAAGTTTGGGAACTTGTGCCTAGACCCACAGATCAACAAGTCATTGGAACAAAATGGGTGTTCAGAAACAAGTTGGATGAAGAAGGAAATGTTACAAGAAATAAAGCAAGGTTGGTAGCCCAAGGATATAGACAGGAGGAGGGCATTGACTATGACCAAACTTTTGCTCTGTAGCAAGACTTGAAGCCATCAGTTATTTCTTGCCTATGCAACCTTCAAGGACTTCAAGGTATACCAAATGGACGTGAAAAGTGCATTCTTAAATGGAGACCTTCAAGAACAAGTATTTGTTGAACAACCTCTGGATTCATTGACCTCAAAAGAAGGACCACATGTATACAAATTAAGAAAAGCCCTTTATGGTCTTAAGCAAGCACCAAGAGCATGGTACGAAACTCTATCCAAATTCCTTATGGAGAAAGGATTTCAAAGAGGTAAAATTGACACTACTCTTTTCTCTTTGAAGCACAAAGGTAATATTTTACTAGTCCAAATTTATGTTGATGATATTATTTTGGATCTACTAATGAAATTTTGTGCAAAAGATTTGAGCATCTCATGAAAGGAAAGTTTGAGATGAGTATGATGGGAGAACTAACATACTTCTTAGGTTTGCAAATCAAAGCAAGCGAGGAAGGAATTTTCATTCATCAATCTAAATACACTAGAGAGGCGATCAAGAAATACAATCTTCAAGAAGCAAATTCAGCAAACACTCAATGGGAGTTGAATGTCATCTAGTCAGCGATGAAAAGGGTAAGCCAGTTAATACAAGCAAGCGAGAATGCAGAGGTATAGTTGGATCTCTTCTTTATTTAACGACTAGCGGACGATATCATGTTTCTTTGTATGTATATGTGCTCGTTTTCAAGCTAATCTAAGGAATCTCATATGATTGCGGCCAAAAGAATCATTAGATATTTGATTGATCTTGAAAAGTTTGGCATTTGGTATCGAGAGACTCTTCATTTAATTTAACGGGATATTCGGAATCTTGACCTTGCGGCTGCGAGTTAAGAGAAAGAGCACCCGATGGAACATGTCGGTTCCTTGAAGCAGGGTTTCATGGGCATGTAAACAAGCTTCGATTTCAACTTCAACAACAAGCTGAATATATTCTTCTTTGGAAGGCTGTTGTTCTCAATTCTTTGGATGAAACTTGGCGATTCTTGGACTATGAAATGCCCATGCCCATAGGAACTTGTCCTATTTATTGTGATAATACTTCTGCTATTTCAGTCTCTAAAAATCCTGTCATGCATCTAAAACTAAGCACATAGACATCAGATATCATTTTCTGAAAGATCATGTTGAAAAAGGAAATGTTCAGTTAGAATATGTTCCTACTGAATTCCAATTAGCTGACATTTTTACAAAAGCCCTGAAAGCTGACATATTTGAATTTTTAAGAGGAGAATTAGGAATGCTTATAATGTCATAGAACGATACATTTGGCTTGACTAACTTATGCGGGGTATACTTCGGTTTTGTGCTTAAAGCTGACAATTTATATCAGCAAGCAAATGGTCAGCCAGTAGCTCAAGGAAATAGTTGTCAGCCAGTAGCTGACACATGAAGCTCCTGTACAACAAAGCTTCTCAGCTGACAACCGTTAGCTGACAAAACTTCTCTTCATTTCTTGATTGAATTTGTCGGCCGATGGCGACAAACACTCAGGTGACAGTGATACATGTTAGCGACAAATTGTCGGTGACATATAATGTAGTGATTAACAGTCACTGTCGAGGTAGTCTCTAAGCCCTAAGTCAAAGCTGATCGTATCTCAGCTAAGACTTAATCTCTAAATTATTTAAAATACCTCATTTATTTCCCGCCATTTATTTTCCTTGGAACTCGCGAAGCTTTCTTGAAAAGACAAAATGACCTTTCCACTAACCCACCAACTCTGGCGGTTGAATTGACGTGGTTTCACAAAAACGGCTCATCATTGTGATAATGACTATCTGTCATAAATTGCTATTTGTTATCACAAAAACCAAAATTCTGTGTACTTTATCACTACACTCCATATCTTCGCTTTTAAAACCCACTATAAGTGTAAATCGTGCGTATCTTATCCCTTTAAAAACCCACTCATTGTCTCATTTTTCTATTACCTTCTCTCTCACTAAAAGTCTTCTACTACCTCCTCTCTCTCACTAAAATCCTTCTTCTTCTTCTTCCTCAAACACCCTAAAATCTAAGTATATCGGCTGGAAACTCCATTGATACCCGTAAAGCACTCTGAACAGAGTGTGGTATCACCGGAGAACACAACGCCACGTACTTGGTCAAACGAAAATCTTCATACCCTTTTAACTCTAAAATCTTTCGGTACTCTCTACTTCTCTCAAATCCCTCTTCTTTCTTTTGCTTTTAACAAGTTCTTAACTTATGCATTGTTTCGGAGATGGCTTTAAACACGACTATTGGATGCCTTCTTCTTGATGTTGTTTCTCTTAATGAAGAACCTCAAGGGCTCGAGTTAATTCATCTTGTCACAGCAAATGGGTTAATGCCTCTTCTATCATTCAGCATCCGAACCTACAGTTGCCAACTGACTGAGGAATTTTTTATGGGAATGGAGGAAAACCCAGCTGATCCCTTTTCTCTCATAGGTAATATCAGAGGTATTCCAGTTGTGTTCGACTCGGAGACCATTGCGGCGCTTTCCCGGTCTCTATGGCGGCGGTTCACAACCTACACCATTCTGATGAAACCCGGCAATCGGTTTGGATTACCATGAGAGGTGAAGTTCCAGTGGAGCTTGCATATGACAGGCACAAGCATCGCTTTGCTCCTCTTCACTATGCCCTAGCCACAGTGATCGATAAGTGCCTGATAATCAAATCAGGGGGTCATGACAAGATTACGGAGGCTCAAATGTTCCTTATGGAAGGAATTGTGGAAAATTGCGAAATGAATTGGGGAGCCATTCTGGTAGAATGTGTGAAGGTAAATATTGCCAAGTATAAGGACAACATGGAAGCTGGGAATCCAAGGCTGACTCATCACTTGATTATAAACCAATTCCTTCGATCCATACCCGCTCTTCAGCACATATTCATCAATGTTGGTGATCTTGAACCAGTCAAGATCAAGAAGTATGTTGCTGCTGATATAAGGAGAGCTAGTATTTCTAGCAGGTTTGGTCAGGAGACTCAACCAGCTCAGTCTAGCAGGAGACCTAGAAGGACAAGGACTCAAGCCATTACTGCTGTATCATCTAGTCAGCCAGCTGATGATGGTCGACTGAAGTCGCCTGACCAAGTGTTCGACCAACAAGAGTTCGGCCACGGTCGGTCGGGTGGTCGGCCAAGGATTGGTCGGTCGGCCAGGTGGTCGGCCGGTGATATGCCGGTGAAGTTGCGAGCGAAGGCAACCAAGAAGGAGGAGGGACTGGCGTGTCTTTGCAAAGAGGCAAAGAAGGAATCCTGAGCTGAATCCAGGTACCTTTGTCCCTTTCTCTCCTTCTACTGCAGCTGATCCTGCTCCCATCACTCCCCCTTCTGATCCCAATTCACCAAACACTGCTCCAATCAAATTTTTCCCTCCCATTAGGAATCCTACCTTTCATCCTAGGCATTCCTATTATCAAGCAAATCCTGTTCCCATTCCTCCAAACTGGGTCTTTCCCATCGATCATTTACCATACTTTGTTCAGTTTCTCCTCTCTTTCCATGAGGAAAAGAAAACTGACAAGCCCCCTGTCAACCCAGTAAAATATATAGACCACAATTTGAAAAGGAGACCCTATGTTTTGTATCCTGCCACTCCAAATCTTAGCCAAGAAGACTTAGTAGCAAACTATGGAAAGTACTTTGACCCTCTCCCTCTGCTCTGGAACAGATTCTATCTTTCAAACGATAGATTTGTCCAAGATGAGCTTGTTTATTTGGCCTGGACCATTTACAGTAAAGTCCATAATCTTCCAGCTCTCCCTCCAAATGATCCTTTCCTAGTTGGCAGACCTGCACTGCCTGAGGATGATGAACTTAACCAAGACTGGGAACAACCCTCGGTTGAGCCTGATAAGTTAGCTAGGATCCAGAGAGCTGCCAATAAATATGTTCAGGATGCAGTAAATACTGCCAATTTAGCCTACATTGAGTTACACAGACGGATGGCCTCCATGCCAGGAGGAGCTTCCATGGACACAGCTTTTCCCGATGCTATGTCAAGTCAGCCAGCCCCCTTAATTACTGAGTCAATACCCACTGTTCCTCACATCACTCCTTCAGCTGTTCCATTTGTAGTGTCAGCCACCACCATACCTGTTTCTGTCTCACCTCAGCCAATTGCTGTTTCCACTTCAACTCTGCAACCTATCTCTCTTCCATCCTTCACTCCAACCACTGATGCCTCATCTTCCATTCCAACCACAACTGTTGCTCTCCCCACTTTACCAATATCAGTCCCAGCTCTTCAACCTTCAGTTCCTCTTCCCTCAACACCAGTACTGTCAGTCCCTCAGCCAGTTCAAACCATGTCAGTCACCCTGCCTTCCATCTCTCCTGTGTCAGTCACTCCCTCTTCTGCTCCAGAAATTTTAGCCATTCCTTCATCAGTTCCCCTCATGTCAGTCATTACATCCATTCCTCCCTTGACTGCAACTATTCCTGCCTCTCTTCCCCTTTGTGTCGGTTGCACTGTGGTTTCAATTTGCCATTCTTATCTCTTCAGCTGACACTGCAGCTGCTTCTCTTCCTCTTCCCCCAACTGACATACCCTCTCACCCAAACCAAGCCTCTCCACTGCTCATTCTGCCTGATCTCTCTCTTCACACATCCCACACCCTATCTGTCAGCCCAGTATCTATCTTCAAGCCTACTGATCCCGAACCTTTCCAAGAAGATGATCTTGGTTCCCTCTCCCCTACAAACTCTCTGGACCAGACCATCATGGACTCATCCTCTGATTCCTCCAAATCCACTTCCGAGGACGAATCTCTTCTCTCTCCCTCTCAGTTAGCCAGTAGGAAAGCTAGACAACAACGCAAAATTATTTCAAAAGCTTTACTTCATCCTACTGGCACTAAAGATTGTCTTTCCTGAAGACATGCCTACCCCTTCACCTGAGCCTGAGCCTGAAGCCCAAATCCCAGCCTACCCCATGGATGTTTTCTTTCCCCCTGACCCTGAGGATGCTGATATTCACACCCATCAGCTATTCTCCGATGCACCTCAGCCAACTCCACCACCTGCTCCAGCTTCTACCTCCTCTGGTTCCATGTCTCTGTCAGCTAAGCTCGACCTTTTATATGCTCATCACTTGCATATGAAGTCAGCCCTCACACGTCATACACATCAGCTTGCTACCATTCAACAACAAGTTGCTTCTCTGCTCCCAAACCTCACCCAGATCATTACCACCGAGGTGCAAGCTGCCATTGCTGCTGGTGCTCCTCGTGAAGCTCATATGGATGACTGGAGGACTCTCTTGCTCTACCAACAAGAATGGTCAAATCGTGCTTTCAATGCTGAAGCTGCTATGCTTCAAACCATTCAGGAGGAGAAGAAGCAGAAAGCAAGAGCTGATGCTTACAGGGCTGAAAACCATTCTCGAGGAACGCGATGCGATCGGCCGGTGACTCACGAGAAGCGTCTTCGAAGAACATGGTGACACTGGAAAAGAAGCAGAAGCTGATGCACAAGCTGAAACACAAGCAACTCAAGCAGAAGCTGAAGGAGAACAAATTCAAGAAGCTGAAGTTGCAGCAGAAGCTGAAGTTGCAGCAGAAGCTGAAGCTGCAGCAACTGAAAATGAAGCTGAAGTTGGTCCATCAGTTGAAGCAGTCCAAAACAACTGAAGGATCCACATCAGCCTATTGAACATTTCATCACTCTCTCTCTCTTTACTATGATCAAACTCCGTTAAACTCTCGTTTTACTTGTACCTTACATTGGGCATTACTTTTATGATTTCAGTTATTACATTGTGGTACTAACGAAAATTTTGCAGGAACTTTAAAATTCTTGGTTTTCTGCTTTCAAGTGAATGGTTTTAAGCAAATAGGAGGAGATTGTTGAATCTTGAAATTTAAAAGATTTGCTTAAAAACATTTCACTTGATTGTCGGCCAGGACAAGAAGATTATAATTGGTCAGCTGTATATCATTTTGTCAGCCAACTTTCTCGGCTGACCTATACGCTGCTAAAGAATGAGTTTACCTTTCCTTATTTGTTTAATCATACTCTTGTACTAACTCTTTCCCACCTTGTGTTTGTGATAGATGTCCTGCCATATAATATCTCACAAGATCCTTTGTGATCTTGCATCTGTCATAACACATTTTCAAAATTCAAATGTGTTCCTAACGGGTTGCTTGCAAAGACTATCTATAAATACTCATTGGAAGCATTGGTGAAGACAACGAATCAGAAGAATTTTTGAAGTCAAGAAGCTTTCCACTCACAAACTCTCAGTCTTCGTCTTCACTAAAACTTTAGCTAGATACTTGCCTTTGAAAATTTCTTTCTAGTTATTGTTTAGGCAAAACACTGAGTACTTCATTTCAATTTATTTCGAACTCAGTCAGTTTGTCTCACGAGTTTGATTGTTCCTCAATCATTCTCCCAAACACCGGTCTTTTGTTGTACACTGATCCATTAGAGATCAATTAGATTTTTAATAAAATTAGTGCACTTCAAAATCCAAGTCTGACCAACTTGGTAGTGGGCGTGCGGTTTATCGTGAACCACTTCAACCAATTGTCGGCCATTTCTTATATCCATAGCGACTTAACACTTAAGAAGTTATTAAACTGATTAAGTGTCAGCCAGTTAACAACACTTGTTTGCTTACTTGTTTAGTTAACTTGTGTTCGAATTTCTTCTATATATTCAGTGATCAAACATCAAAACAAATTTCTTTTGAAAACTGTTGTGTCAGTCAACTGACCAACTCTCTTCAGCTTAAGGAACTTCAAAAGTGTCGACCAAGCGACCAACTCTTCGCTTGATCGACAAGATCAAGTTTTCATTGCCAATATTTTATGATTTTCAAATCAACCTCCAAAAGTTTTTAAAGGCTATTCACCCCCCCTCTAGCCTTAACTGTTGCCATCTGGACTTACAACTTGTTATAATGGTCATGTTGTATATGCGATATGGAATGGAGAGGTAAATGAAAAATGTATTTTTAGTAGTTTTATTAATTTTAAATGTATTTTTAAGTTAAATGTTAATAATATAAGTTAATGCTTTATTTATTTTAACGAGGAAAGGGAGTTTTAAAGTACCATCGCCAAACCGAGCTATAAGTACATGGGCGATGAGGAACCAACAAACCACATACAATATTATAAGTTCTAACTTGTTTCATTTAAGGGATAGCATGTTTCATCACTTTAACATGCCCTTAATATCAACATTTGTCGAGAGATGGCATCCGGAAACTAATAGTTTTCACATGCCATTTGGTGAGTTGACTATTACACTACATGACGTCTGGCATATTTTACGACTTCCCGTAACTGGGAAAACCCTTATCTCGAAGATGGGTGTTGGAGTTGTAAAGATTCATCTTGAGAATATTCTGGTATGACCACGCTTTGAGTTAGATCTTTGAGCTTAAGTCGAGTTCCATTAAGTTAACAACACTCTACCATCACCTTAAACACAGCACGACATATCCCCCAATGCAACAATGGGGTATTTGTTGTGGTTGTTGGGGTCTACTATTTTCGTGGATAAGTCTCAAACTCGAGTGAGTATTCATTATCTGCCCTTTTTGCTTTACTTAGTTACCATTCCTAATTATGCTTGGGGTGCAGCTACCCTAGCATTCTTATATCGTCATCTTGGCATGGCATCTAAGGCTAAGACTTTGTATACTGCAGGATGCATGACTTTACTTGAGGTACGTACATGTTTAAAATGGTAAAAAAAATTCATGTAATTTATTACAATGTTATATTATATTTGAAAATGTCTTAATTATTTTGGATAGACTTGGATATATGAATATTTTCCCACCTTGAGGGGCTAGAGGTGGTATTTGGAAACCTCATGGCGTCGCTAAAATGGGTGATTGGACAAACCCACCATCGATATGGATCTCTCAGAATACTGAGCAAACACTTGATTTGTTAACCTCGATATGGTAATTGATTTTTGATAGACTTGGATGTATGAATACTTGTTTATTTTGGTAGTCTTAAAGAAATAAATGTTATATTATTTGTGATATGAACAGGTGAGTTTGACTCTATTTGGGAAGAATTCGTCACGTGATGTACCAATAACTCTTTTCACGGGGCATAATTCATTGTCGTACTATCACGGAATTGTACATGCCAGAGCGATGTCTTAGGCAATTTGGGTATGTTCAAACAATTCCTTTTATGATACCTAGGAAACCAAGAAAGGTATCTCGAGGTGAGAAGCCCGCCAATTATGTATTAAGGTACAATCCCAAGGAAGATTGGTGGGATGCATGGCATGTTCATCGTGTGCAACCATGCCATGGTGCCGCTCATTACCACGACGGGTCTGTGACCAATCAGGGGTATATGCAATGGTTTATACAACGGACACATCCTCGGGTGGCGACGGTCACGTATCCGATTTGAAGAGAATGAAAGCGATGATATTCCAAGACCTAATATACATCTGAAAGCCGTGAGTATTTTATTTAACATTTATGTTTCATCACCTTAACTTTTATAATTTTGTATATTATTTTGTATATTATTTCAGCGGTTACAATGGGTGGCATCACGCATGCAATACACTGAGATATGTTATCGACACCGGCTATACGAGGAGGATGTGTAAAACAAATCGACGACGTTAATACTCATTTGGTTTGTTTCATTTAAGAAGTAGAACATTATGTTTAATATGGTTGTAATATGTCAAGTTTTACTTAGCACCCACTTAGGGCTCGTTTGTTGTGGTGATAGCTTATGACTTATGGTGATAGCTTAAAATAGGCGAATGACTTTTGGGCGATTGCATGATATAGGCTTTTGTTACAAGCTGAAAAATTAGATTATAATTATTTGTTAAAAAAAACTTGAAAATTAGTATTCATATTTTATGTATATTTCATAAAGGATGAAATGAAGACAATCAAATATTTATTAATAAATAGTTGTCTTCATGTTTTAAAAAAACCAAAAAGCTTAAAATTTTGGCTTTTGGCTTTTGGCTTTCAATGCATAAAGGGTGTTGTACCTTACTTATGGCTTTTGGCTTATAAGTGAAACAAACACTTTAATATGACTTTTTAAAACCAAAAGCCAAAAGTCACTCCAAATAAGTTGCAACAAACGAGCACTTAGTTTTTATATTTGGTACTTATTTGTTTTTATGACTTAGTTATATGTTTGTAATATAAGGATGTGTGCTTATTTGTTAGAATTTAAGTAACGAGCAAACATATATATTTAAATAGTCTTCAAAACATATACATTGCATCTACTAATTTTAAACGGTCTTGCTTTAAACCTTTTAGTTCCATCCAAAGTAGAGGGTATGCCTTATGTTGGGATCACATACATTCCCACCGAGGACCTTGACATAGGACAATATTCATCAACCAAATAAAAATAAAATGATTCTATTCACCCATTTGATCTTGTGGCGCTTGCCCCTCAGGTGCTAATGGCATGCGTGACGGTAATGATGTCGAGAGATAGACATAACGATCACCTGATACCTTGTGCCACTTATGTGTCCCATTTATGTCGTTCTCATCCAACTTGCAGGCGTTGTTGTTTTATTATGACGATCAATTTAGTGTAAAGCAAGTTGAACTCGACCTCCCATTTAAAGGCTAATAAATAGAACATATAATGCTCGATAACTCACGCATCAAATCAAGTCGTACCTCATCCACGGTCTTGATCCTTATAAGCGAAGTGGGCAACAACTGAGTATCCACAATGCCCATCACCCTTGGCGATTAAATAATCTTCAACAAACTTGCATAGAAAACTTGGAATTTGGTTGGCATACAGAAATGGTGCCGTGCTTCTATATGTTGATGGCTGCGACCTCGACCTCTACCTCGACTTGATATAGACATAGGATTAGATGGGCCGCTAACCATGCTCATCTCAATCCTTCTGCTCATAACCGGATAACTCTCTTTTTTGTCGAGTTTTGCTTTGGGGCGGCCCTTGTGTCGTCGGACGTTCGGACGTTGCTCAGCCCGAACCACCTCGGGATTCAACATACAATGTATGTTTTGAAGAAAGTAACTCCTCTTACGGGGTTCGGTACACTTTTCAATCGAATCCGGGCCTCTTTAAGATCATCCTACATTTGTTGGTCCCTCGGGTGCAATATATCCCTCCATACTCAAAGTCTTCCAAAATTCATGAATATCCGTAACCCGATGCTCAAACCCTCATTCTCCAACGCAACATTTCACGGCCACACCCTGAGGTAAAACCATAACTTTCGACACAGCCTACACGCAACCACATATTGATATTAGGGGTTCTTTGTTCACTTTTGTTTCCCATTTGTTGAATTGATCATCTAGTAGTTTCAAAGCCTTGTATGACACAACCGCCTCAATTGCCGAAAGAGTATCCTTTTTGTCACCAGGGTGCGCATTAAATCGATCGTGTTCAAATTTGTTCAGAATCTCATTTAAGCGTCGCCGACAAGCAAATGGATTTGTGGGAATAAATGATCAAAACTTAGCGTTGATGTTCCCGATGAATGCTTAATGAATGCACCCTCCACTCTATAAAAAATTACAAAACAAAAGATCCTTAAAAATTTAAAATAATTATATATATGTAACAATTAATAACAATATAAATATGTAAGTTAGAGGTTTTTGTGATACATTGCTTGTTGTTTCCGTCCCAAAATGTAAGAATTCTTTTTCCAAGCGGTGACAAAGTTTTTTTTCCTTATATGGGTCAACCATTCCTTCTTCACATAATCAACGGTTTCGGTTTGAGGGCCTTATTCCATTTTTCAGTCAACAATGATACACTCGTTATATTCTTCCTCGGTAAGAGATTCGACTATCTTTTTCCATCTCCCACAAAATCCCTTAACAAATTCGGTAGTAATTTTAAGCGAGCATGTTTCTCTACATCCTTTGCTATGTGTCTTCTACATAACATATGCCTCGACTCGGAGAAAAATCTCTTCAATGGGGCGCATCGGGGCCAATTCCCTATCGGTCATGATCACTTGTGGCAATGGGCGGTTTCCAAAGCAGATTCCTCAAATTTTCTATAGCCCATCGAAATGTCCTTGTTGTCTCATTCTTTATAAATGCAAATGTAGCGTGGAAATTATGCCTGTTGGCATAACTCCAATCACGTAATAGAGGCATCTCATGCTTGATTTGTTCGATACGTAGCATCCATGACCAAAAGCGTATGGGAAGCGATGTAACAACTCAACACTATTCGGGTGAGAAAACATGATATTCTTGACTTGATTGGTCCCAACCTCAAAGCTGAACATAATGAATGTATCGATTGTTGTTGAGCAAAGCGAAAAAAATATTGCATCTTTGTATAGCTTCCCATCTTTCTTTCTTATTTGCTTCTTTTAACACATTATTTATACTTGAGAACGATTTATTTTTTACGGATTTTCCTTTTGCGGTTGGTTGAGTATCATCTTGGTTTAGCATTAGAACTTCTCAATTGCTCTACCCTCTCAATTTCATTTGATTTCAACTTCGGCGCGGCGAATCTTGCCATTGTATGTAATCACCCACTACATGGTTGTGTCTACTTTTTTTTGCAAATTCTAACTTTCCAACCACCACGGTATTGTTGCGCGACCACGACTGAAATGGACAATCATCTTTTTTTGTGCCTCTCCGCACATAACCATCTTCATCCTGCTGACCGATATACCTGTACAAACCACCGACCTCACAACCATACCAAATATTTTTGCGTTCATCATGTGTCCATGAATGTCGCTTAATAAATAGAAACATCATGTTATCATCCCCAATATTTTGAATCCAAGTGTGAATTTCTTCACGAGTTTCAAAAACATGATCGATCTGAATAAATGCCCTAAGTCAGGATATTTATATTCATCATTTTCATTCTTGATACTATGATCCTGTAAATTTGAAGTGATTTTTAATAATTAATAACAATTATAAATATTTAACAACGTAACATTAACTGGTAACATAAAACAAGGACAAAATTGTTTTATTAACAATTCTAAATAATTTTAAATGAAAGTAATTTTAAATGATTATTAACATTTATTAACAAAATATAATTATAAACAATTATTAATATTTATACACAATAATTTCTTTTTCAAATTATCAGAAAATTAAATCAAAACAATATATCATAAATAATGTTTAACAAAATATGGTAATTATTAACAATTATTATTATTTATACACAATAATTTCTTCTTTTCTAATTATCAAAAAATTAAATTAAAACAATATATCATAAATAATATTTAACAAAATATGGTAATTATTAAAAATTATTAATATTTATACACAATAATTTCTTTTTTCCAATTATCTGAAAATTAAATTAAAACAATATATCATAAATAATATTTAACAAAATATGGTAATTATTAACAATTATTAATATTTATACACAATAATTTCTTTTTTCTAATTATCAAAAATTAAATTAAAACAATATATCATAAATAATATTTAACAAAATATGGTAATTATTAAAAATATTAATATTTATACACAATAATTTCTTTTATCTAATTATCAGAAAATTAAATTAAGACAATATATCATAAATAGTATTTAACAAAATATGGTAATTATTAACAATTATTAATATTTATACACAATAATTCTTTTTTCTAATTATCAAAAATTAAATTAAAACAATATATCATAAATAGTATTTAACAAAATATGGTAATTATTAACAATTATTAATATTTATACACAATAATTTCTTTTTTCAAATTATCAAAAATTTAAATTAAAAATATTTATCATAAATAGTATTTAACAAAATATGGTAATTATTAAAAATTATTAATATTTATACACAATAATTTCTTTTTCAAATTATCAAAAAATTAAATTAAAACAATATATCATAAATAATATTTAACAAAATATGGTAATTATTAACAATTATTAATATTTATACACAATAATTCTTTTTTTCTAATTATCAAAAAATTAAATTAAAATACTATATCATAAATAATATTTAACAAAATATGGTAATTATTAACAATTATTAATATTTATACACAATAATTCTTTTTTTCCAATTATCAAAAATTTAAATTAACAAATATTCAAATAAGTCTAACTAAACAAAAAAGAATGGTTTTTAAACAAACAACCCTTTAATGTTTTAATACATAATCACCCCTCTTTTTAAAATTTAACAAAGTTACCCTAGGATTTAAAATCATCTAACCAAACCCCAACCCCAACCCTCTCCTCTCGCCTTTGGGCCATTCCCAGTCAAACGCCCACCCCAAGCCCTCCTGGTTTTCCCAACAAAATGGGTGGGACGTCAACCCAAACCGTTGCTTAAAATAGTGGGTTGGGTTGAGAAATTGACAACCCATAAAAATATGGGTCATATGGGTTGGACCCGTATGGGTCACGGGTTGAAGTGGGTTGGGTCGGGTTTTTAATGGGCTGACCCGTTTAGAGAATACTTCTTTTTTTTAGAGAATACCTGTCTAGTGTGCTTTCATTTTTGCAGAATAGTCTTCATGTAATCTTTCATTTTCTTTTATTATTATTATTATTATTATTTGTTTTTTGTTTTACTTTTTTATATATAACAAATCTAAGGTTTATTAAATTATTATGTAGCAGTCAGTTTGGATTATACTGATCTATGTCATATTGTCATCCTACATGAAGTCATGTCTTGACATCCAAGGTTTTTTTAGTCATGTGAGAGGAATGCCCATTAAATATTTGACAGAAGTCTAAAATGAAGATTCAATTGTTTTAGTTTATTTATTTTACGTTAGCCAACAACAGTTGAGTTGGTTACTTGATTTTGACTGGTTGTATAGTACAGGGAAGTGAAAAAACAATGAAAAATTGAAAATAAAAGAAATAGTCTTTAGGTAAGAAAAAATGGTGGGTTGACCCATCTGACCCACAACCCATTTTGGGTTGGGTTGGGTTGATGTTTTATTGACCCGTCATCTAGATGGGTCGACCCGCCCCACACCGTTATATGGTGGGTTTTCTTGACCCGTGGGTTGACCCAACCCACCAACCCGTTTTGACAGCTCTAGTCCCAAGCGCCCAGCCCAAATGCTCCGCCTTCAGGCCTGACTCTCCCCCAGTCCCAAGCCCAGCCTCTCCCTTTTGGACTGCTAGTGAACCAGACCCAATCCCTTCCCCTCCCTTTTGGACTGCTAGCTTCCCAAACCAAAACCCACAACCCCTCCTTTGGACTGCCAGCCAACCGGACCCAAACCCACACCCCCTTTGACCCCCAACAACCGACCCAAACCCACACCCCCTTTTGTGCCATTAAACCAGTCCCTATGCCTTTGCTATTTTTTTTTAAATTTAAACATGGTATTTAAAAAAAAATTAGCAGATAAAAATTAAACATTTTGAGATAAAAATTGAACAATTAGAAGTAAAGATTACCATAAAGTTCGCATCAGTGGTAAATGTAACATCGCCATCATCGTCCATATCCATGTTTCAACACTTTTTTACTGATTTGCTTCCAAATTGGTAGACTTTTTGAAGTTTTGACTGATTAAAATTTTGAGAGAAAAATACACCCTTTTACTTATTGGTCAAAATTTTACAATCTGTTATATTTATACACAAAGATAATTTTTCACTTAGTAACTAAATCAAATTAATTAGTAAATTAATTATGCTTAGTAACTAAATCAAATTCATTAGTAAATTAATTGTAAAATTTCTTAAATTAAATTTAACTTAAAAAATTAAATAAGGTAAAGGGTAATTTGGTCAAATACTTTTCAAAAGTGTTGTATTAAACATTTTATAGGTGTTGTATTAAGCATACCCCTATCTAAATCGATTAAACTACTCATATTAGTTGTTTAAGCTACCTATTAAGATTTAGTCCTTTTGTTTCGAGTAAAGAGTAATTTTTTTCTTTTTAGAATGTTTCACTTAAAGTATTCATTTTTAAAAATTAAGGGATAAAACCATTTTATTATTAATGATCTATTAAAAGTGTAATTTTCTTAAAAAAATTGACTTTCAAACGAAAACTCTTTACTCGAAACGAAACGAAGGAAATATTAGACATTTTAACTTTGATAAATGCTAGTGTCTTTCTGACCGGACATAATCTTGCCTTGTATCTTTTTATCGAAATTTAAAAATTTCCAAAAAATATATTATGTTAGTTTAAACTAAACATTAACACAAATCATAAACACTTTTTTTAATGCTAGGGAGAACGCTTTATGATTTGTGTTAATGTTAGTTTAAAGTCGCAACAAAGTATTCACGGGCTATTAAAATATTTTGTAAACAGGTGTACTTTTGAGGTTTTTTAAATGTTGATTTTCAAAGGGACTTTTTGTCCGAATGGAGGAGTAGTAATTACTAATTACCAAGAGTTCTATCAAAATGGTTAGTCACATGAGGCGACCAATCGTGATTGTGAAATCACACGAACTAGCGTCTAGCAGGAACATCACCAATAACACTCATTAACTGGTTTTCTGCAAAACATTGACATGCGAATGCGATGCTCTCTAAAAGTCATGCTTCTAACATTGGTGAACACTGAACTACTGAAGTCTAAAGATACACAAAATATTTCAATCCGTTCCATTACTAATTAATGACAACAAATTATTGTGCAGCAGTGGTTTAAAAATTAGGTCTAATTAGTTTGTTATCGGTCTGAAAATTTATAAATCAGTTTTGGAACCAAACCGGACCAATAGCTATTATATATAGTATAATTGTGATGTGACAAAAATACAACTTGGGTAGTCCATGTGATGGGTAGGATATCTGGGCTTAATCTGTTTCCTTGAACCTGATTAAGATCATGAAAACACCTTAGTGAGATTGAGAGTAGGTGTTGTGTGAGAAGTCAAAATAGAATTTAACAGAGGTTCGAGGTTCAAAAGAGTATGTACCTTGAATGTGGTTTATGGAAGAGTATTTATAGGCCCCCAATGTCGTAGAATCCTTGTGGGATTCGGTTTCCATAGTTACCTAGTCAATTTATAGGAAGTCCCTAAATTGTAGGCGTGATAGGCGGCAGACCGCATAAATCTAGGAGCAAATATGGTAAGTGTCCTGCTCGGATAAGGAAACCTTTGACTTGTCTTGGAGAGCAAGTTTCCGAGGATCCCTGCTCGATGCTTGCTCGGGCGAGAAAAGCTCTGCCCAGCTATATGATACAGATCTGGTGAAGACAAGTGTAGATCCCGGGCATGGCACATGGTCGGGTAGGAAAGGCCTATGCTCGACCAGATTTTGACGGGTACACTAGTGCTCTCTACACGGTGCCCTCTAGCTCTGCCCTCTAGGCAGGTAGGTCCCATGCTAATTGAGCTCGTGGCTGGCACGTGATGGGCGCTCGTGCTTTGCTCATGACCGGGTTTGGGCCGGGCACATCAGTGGCCCCTAGCTCCTTGTCTGGTGAGTATTTATGCTCGGAGCGGGGAGTGGGGACCGCTTATGCTCGGTGATTAATGTTTTTGTGTTGGGCTTCAACACTTATGAATTTCTGAGAAGATCACGGTCTGGATAGAAAGCATACTGGCAGAAGATTCTGGAAGCTTGGTGGAAGACAGCTAGACAGTATTGTGGAAGCTTGCCGTTGGGAGTACAGTAGGGCGAGTAAGCAAGGAGGTGCGTGAGTCGTCAGAGAATGGCGTGACTTGATAGGGCGCGATTTACGAAGCGATGCATTAAATGCACGCGTGCTGGGGTGAAGTCAGCCGTCCTCTTGAGTGCCGTTTCGGCATCCACTTCCCCCCAAAATTCAAAAATCCCGCCTATAAAAGGGCAGCCCTTCTCCCTTCATTCTCTTTTATTGCTTTCGAGTTTTTAGAAAGAGAAATTTCCAGAGAGCTCTTCGTGTTCTGGCCACTCTGGAGAGGAGAGCATTGAGGGTGGATATGCTGGTGGGTAGGGCCCCGAACAGCTAGTTGATAGGCGGAGCCGTGGTCGAGGAAGTGTGCCCCGACCAAGGGGAGGTGGCTGAAGGAGCCTCGAACCAGATGAAGTAGATGAGATTCCCCTCACTCGGCGCATGAATAATACTAGCCGCTTTCAAGTTGAGGCCACACTTGATGATGAGGCCGAGGGTGAAGATGACGAGCCTGATTGGCATCTGAACGCCGATAAAAGTCGGTATACCGCCCACTGGGCTTCTCTAGACACGGTGGACAAGGTGACCACCTGGCTTACTTCCCTTGGTATAGATTCCAAAGATTATCGGGCAGACAAGATGAATCTGCCTGCGGGAGTTGAGCTGTCCCGCGAGCTTGGTGATGGCCTTCTATTTTTTGCCGACTTTTTCCGTGTGGGGCTACGCCTTCCGCTGGAGCCGTTTTTTGTGGACTTTTTGCTCGAAGTCAATGCTCTGCCTTGTGACCTGAGGTTGAATATGGTTCGAGCGATTATGGCCTTTACGGTGGCTTGTCGTTTGCTGTGCTTTGAGCCGAATATGAATCTTTTCCAGAAGCTCTTCATTTTTGCGACTAGTACTGGAGGTTGGATTGGAGTCACATCCAACTCTAACTTTTTGAGATTCCTAAGCGATGTCCTAGGCAAGGTCGAGGCCTGGGACAAAAGAGTCCTTATTATAGATTCTCGAGTTGGGTGACCGTTGAAGCCGACGACTAGCAGCGATTTGAAAGTCCCTAAAGTTTCCAAGTGGGACTTCAGCTCTGGGGAGGGTGCTCGATTGCAAGCATTAAAGGATGCTCCCGGGGTCCGCGGAGAAAAGGAGAAGCGATCAGGCTAAGAATTCTTACTCGATTGGAAGGAGCTGGTCTGCAATCCTCGTAATCTTCGTTTGGCCGCCGTGGTCCGAGCAGAAGTTCCTAGGGTGGTGTCCCTTTTAGAACATGAGGCTGAAAAGATTCATCCATACTGGGGTGACTGCCACGGGCATAAATCAAAAAGGAGTGCGCTGAATGTCAGCGGCTTGGTGCCAGGGCGAGCCGCCGGTGTTTGAGGATAACAATGGTTGCCCGTTAGCTGTTATAATTTTCCTGTCTCAATTATATTTTGTTTATGGTCGTTGTATTGATCCTCTTTGTTTTATTTCAGGCATGAAGAGTCTTGCTTTACTAAAGCAGAGGAAGAAACAAGCCAGTCAGCGAATAGCTGATCTGAAAGACAAGGAGCCCCATGTCTTGCCTAAAGTTCCCTTCAACCCACCGGCCAAAAAAGCCACTGCATCGGACAAAGTGCCCTGCCCGGTTGAAAGAACTGTTCCCCTAAAAGCTTCGAACCGTGAGCACCGGGAGGTCACCAAGGTCGTGACTGAAAAAGGCCGTTGAGATTCCAGCTCCCGCGACTAATGATGCTCCCGCTGCCAAGGACGCCAAAGCAGCGGGTAAAAAGAAAGAGATGCAACATCCACCCTGCTCGGACCGTACGTCAACGCGGTTCGGGCTCTGAGCCCATTTTGCCACTCCCCCGACTTAAAGCGGGACCACCACATGGAGGCAGTCGGGCTTTGAAATATCCTCCACCACCAGCGCTGCCCGGGCGCTTGTAAAGGAAATTACGGGTAATACCCCAATGTTGGGGGTTATCGACCTGATTGCACGCGAGAGCCCTAGAGGCCTATTGGGTAAGGGTGTTATTGAGCGGGCTATGCACGACGACCTGGCGCTTGATCGAAAAATTGTTGGTCATGTGCTAGTCGGACACGTTGGCCTTTACTTGAGCGAGGTAAGAGAAGATGACGTTCATCCATTTGATTTTTCATTTGTGTTCATATTGACCGTTTTTGTTTTTTTGCTCGCAGATTGCCTCTACCTACACCAACATGTACGATCGCTATGTCGAGGAGAAAGAGGCTCGCAAGAAGGCTGAGGCAGATAACGCGACCCGGGATGGCCTCCTGAAAAAGAAACTTTATCAAGTTTCTTCTTTGTCCCAGCAGCTCAAAGAGCAAGAGGCTGCCGCCAAGCAGAAAGAGGCCGAGCTGGTGGAGTGTAATCTTCTGTTGATCGCCTAGAATAGTGCACTGGCCACTGAGAAAACTGAGCTGGTTGGTCAGATGAAGAAAGGGCAGGCGGTGGTGGACGTGGTGTCTAAGCAGAGAATGCAGCTGCAGGTCGAGCGGGATGCTCTTAAGATGCAGGCGGTTAAAGACGCAACCACCGTGACCGGTCTTATGCAAAAGTTGTCCGCGACCAAAGAGAAGGCGGTGGAGGACTACAAGGGCTCCTCGGACTTCGAGGCTGCCGTGGATGAGGCTATCATTCCCTATTATTCCCACGACGCCAACCATATTATACGGATGCTCACTAGTCATGGAGTGGTGGACATGCAAACAATGGCAGAATGGGCCATGCTCGACCCCTACTCAGATGTTGCCCGCTAATTCCATAACTTGGTTCCTACACCAAGGAGGACCTGGAGACTCTGGCCAAGGGCGATGCTGAAGTTGGTCGCGAACCTTGGGTCCCGCCGACACCCCTGGACGTGACCGTTTGCTCTAATCGATGCTTTGGAGTTTGCAGAGGCCGAGCAGATGCTTGAAGAGGACGCTACCAAGGCTGTAGAAAAAGAGGCCGCTCGCAAGGAGCTGAATGCTCAATACGAGATGCAGTACAGTGCCACGGCTAAGAATCTTCCTCCTCCACCGGACAAAGCTTTAGATTAGCAACTTTTATGTCCGGACTGGGTGCCAATACTCTTTGATTTCTAATACCCTGTTATCGGGATTTACACTTGTGATTCTTCCCACCTTAATGGAGATTTTTTGTTCTATTCGATTGATGTCCTTGTACTTGTGTTTTTCATGCATCTGATTAGTGCTAGCATGCATTTGTATAAACACGACAAGTATAGAGCGAACATAAATTAATCGAGCATGCAAACTTGTGCAAATAACAACTTTAAAATAATAAGGCTACATTAGCGGACATATTACTTTAAGTTTGAGGTTCTGGGGAAGTGTTTTTGCTCGGAATGAGTGCTTGGTTCTGGCCAAGACTTTGTGCGGGAATGGCCCCTTATCGCCCTGTGGCGAGCATCCTAAAGATTTGCCTAGCGGGCATTGCCCAACTCTGGGTGGTGACCAGCTAACCGGGCTTGGCCCTATCCGATGTTTGTACGTTAAAACAACTGCTAGTATATCAGGCAAAGCCCTATCTTACTCACTGAGAGGATAAGATACGACTAATAATGTTGCTCGGTCACTATAGGAATCCGATGTTGTTAGCCCGCTACCTTGTGGGCATGGCCCCTACCGACTTGCCGGCTTCCCAGTATGTGAATCAGGCAAAGCCCTATCTTACTCGCTGAGAGGATAAGATACGTTCACTAATACTCGGGTATAGTGGAAGGTTGATCGGACTTGGCCCAACCTGCTCGGCTTGCGAGCATATTTTATCAAGTAATCCGAAAAAGCAATTCATAGATAACAAATTAATAATCTGAATTAATAGATATAAAAACTTGCCTTTTTTATTGCTAAAGTGATACTAACCCCCAACAGGGATAAGGGTCTTGCCCGTTTGTGCATTGAGACTTGCTCAATGGTAGTACTTTTTCAAGTGATCTGCGTTCCCGGGATGCTTCAAATCTTTACCGTCATGTGCTCGTAGTGTATATGTGTCTTCTCTGATTATCCCAGTAACTTGAAAAGGCCCTTCCTAGTTCGACGACAGTTTTCCTCTTTCCACTCAGTGACTGGTAACCTCAATTTTTCTGAGTACCCAGTCCCCGATCATGAATGCTTTTCTTCGGACTCGCTTGTCATGATGAGCTTTTGCTCGCTGCTTGTAATTGACCATCCTCAATCGTGCATCTAGCCTTCTTTCTTCGAGTAGGTCAAGGTCTATTGCCAGGGCGAGCTTATTGTTTTGCTCGTTGTCGTGGGAAACTCTGTAGCTTGGCAAGGCCATCTCAACTGGAATCATAGCTTCCGATCCGTAGGTGAGAGCGAAAAGAGTTTCCCCGGTAGGACCCTGGACAGTAGTCCTGACCACCCATAAGGTCGATGGTAGCTCTTCTGCCCATTTTCTTGCTCGCCCCTCTAAGTTTCTCTTAAGTGCATGCAAGACTTGTTTGTTCGCGGCCTCTGCTTGGCCGTTGCCTTGTGGGTAAGCTACGGATGACTGCTAATGCTTGACGCCTAAGCGCGCACACTCTGCTATGAACTTGTCCAAGAATTGTGTACCGTGGTCGGAGATGATTGCCTGCGGTAGGCCGAATCTGCACCATACTTGATCGTGGACGAACTTGATGATATTAGCCTCTAAAATGGTGGCCAGTGGCTTTGCTTCTATCCACTTTATGAAATATTCAATGGTGACCACTACGTACTTGTACTTGTATTGTCCTAGGGGAAATGGACCAATCAAATCGATTCCCCACATATCAAAGGCCAAGCAGCGACCACCAGGGTTTGCATAGTGGAGGCAACCTCGGTATGTCCGCATACCTCTGGCACTTGTCACATTCTCGGACATACCTCTCTACATCCCTCCTGAGGGTGATCCAGTAATATCTCGCGCACATGATTTTCTCTACTAGGGCTCTGGTGCCCGGATGGCTACCGCATTCTCCTTCATGGACCTCGAACAAGATGTTCTTGGTTAACTCTGGGGGAAAACATCGAAGCATAAGTCTGACCTTAGATCGCTTGTATAAGATTCCCCCAACTACCGAGTACCGGCAAGCCTGGTTTCTGACTGTTGTAGGTTTGAATTTGTTTGCGGGATTCCTTGCTAGATGTAATCATTGTAGTCGTCAATCCAGCTCGTGCTTGCTGGTTCAATATCTATTAGTGTTGGTTTGTCGATGGCCGGAGTGTCCAGGTGCTCGATCATGACCGATGGATTTAGTAATGCTAGACTTGTTTCGATGATCTTGGATAAGTAGTCTACCCGCATGTTGTCTGCTTGATCAATCCTGACGATTTCCCAGAACTTGAAATTTTTCAAGACTTCCTTGACAAGCTCGCAGTATTTGACCAGGGAGGGGTGATGCACCATATACTCCCTTTGGACTTGGTACACTATTAGCTGTGAGTTCGAGCATACAGTGATTGCTTCTACGCCCATATCTGTTGTGAGCTCGAGACCAGTGATCATTGCTTTGTACTCAGCCATGTTGTTGGTGGCGAAGAACTTGAATCAGAAAGCCAACTCGAACTCTATAACCTAGTCGGAAGCTATGAGAAGGACGCCAGCCCTGCTCCTGACATTGCTCGCTGCTCCATCCACATAAATGTCTCAATAGTAAGCCGATCGAGGCATTAGAAACTGCTTGTGCTCGGGCTCTGTTGGCAGTTGGACTTTAGATTCTTCTTGTTGAGTGAAGCTTGTCTCGACCAAGAAATCGGCCAAGGCTTGAGCTTTGATTGCTCACCTGGGCTTGTAGTCGATGCGAAATTCTGTGACCTCGATCGACCAGTTGAGTTGTTTGCCCGATGTATCGGGCTTGTGCAGGATTTTGCGCAGTGGTGCGTCTGTGTATACTATGATTACATGTGTAGAAAAATAAGCCCTTAATTTTCGGGCTGCTATGACAAGCGAGTAGACTAATTTTTCTACAATAAAATAATGACCCTCAACAGGACTAAGGGCCTTTAATACATAGTACACTGGATTTTGTATGTCTAACTCCTCCCTAACTAAAACAACGGCCACAGCCTGGTATGTGGCTACTAGATGCACATATAAGGGTTTATCGGGTATGGGGCTGCTAAGGAGGGGCGGTTTGCCAATATATTCCCTGAGCTGCTCGAGGGCTTTGGCACATTCTTCGTTCCACTCAAATTCTTTGTTTCCGCGCAGGATTTTGAAGAATGGGAGGCATTTCTCCGCTGACCGGGAGATGAAGCGACCAAGGGCAGTAATCCTGCCATTTAGTTGTTGGACATGCTTGATGCACTGGGGCTGCTCCATCTTGATCAATACCTAGATTTTCTCTGGGTTTGCCTCTATCCCCCGCTGGTTGACCATGAAGCCAAGGAATTTTCCTACTCGTACCCCGAACACGCACTTGCTCAGATTCAGCTTTATGTTATGTGTGCGCCGATTGGCAAACATTTCTTGCAGGTCAAGAGTATGGTCGCTGCCTCTGGTTTTGATGATCATATCGTCAATATAAGCCTCCATGTTTCTGTCGAGCTGAAAGCTGAAGACCATGTTGACCATGCGTTGATATGTGGCCTAAGCATTCTTCAGCCTGAAGGACATCATCTTGTAGCAGTACAAACCCCCACCTGCCCGAAAGGCCGTTTTAGCCATGTCTTTCTCGTTCATCTTGACTTGGTGGTAGTACGCATCCAGGAAACTGATCATTTCAAACCCGGCTATGGCGTCGACGAGCAAATCGATGCACGGAAGCGGATAGCAGTCTTTCCGGTAAGCTTTGTTGAGGCCTGTGAAGTCGACGAACATGCGTCACTTGTCATTGGCCTTTTTGACCATTACCACGTTGGCCAGCCAGGTCGGATACTGGATTTCCTCGATGATGTCAGCTTTCAGGAGTTTTTCGACCTCCGTTTTGATTAATGCACTCTTCTCTAGTGAGTACTGCCTTAGTCGCTGTTGAATTGGACGGAAAGTTGGGTCCACATTCAAGTCGTGACGGGCAACACTTTCACTGACCCTCTGCATGTCTTCAACGGTCCATACGAACACATTCAAGCTGCTCTTGAGTTGATCGATCAATTTGGCCCGAGTTTCGAGAGGCATGGCCTTCCGGATTTTAATTTTTTTCTCAGGGTAGGCAGGATTTATGATGATCTCTTCCAACTCGTCTTGTGGCTTGATATATTTGTTTTATACACATCTATTATGTACTTATACAGCTTAGAAATAGCAATTCCATGAAGCTTTTGGCTACTAATATGTGTTTTTGAGCTTATTTGTGAGTTTTCGGGTTTTATATGAAATTATGGAATTTACAAGGCTTTAAGTGAAGAATTGAAGGAAGAGTGTAAAGTGCATAAAAGCTAGAAGACTAAGGATTAGAAGTATGAAACCCCTTGCGGACGCAAGGTCATCACCCCTTGCCCCCTTAAGGTCTCCAATACGTGAGCCCAAAAGAGAGGAAAGGCCTTGTGGCCGCATCCCCTTAGTACATTGCCCCCGTAAGCCTTTCTGTTTCACAATAACGGGAATTGTACCCTAATTCTATCTCCTACCCTGAACATATTAGTATAAATACAAGCCTTGTAGCTTTAGGTTCTAGGTCAGAAATAATCCGAATTTAGCTTTGTAATTTAGAGTTTTAGTGTTTATAATCATAGTTTTAGAAGATCGTTCATGTATTCTTTCATCCCATCGATCTGTTCATCTTCAAGGATGAACTAACCACTCATATCTAGGAATTAGAGGTAACTTGTATCGAATCTTCTGCTCTATTATATATTTGTATTCAATCAAATCTTGTTGATCACAGTGTTTATCAATCCTTGTGCTATTTGGCTTTTTCCTAATGAATGGTATCGCCGTAGTTAAAGGCCAAGAGGTGCGGATAACTGCACCGCCATATGCATATGTCGTACACTGGCTCATCATTGTTATAAATTAACCTTATCGATGCATGAGAGTGATAAGTTAGGGTTAGGTTCATATATATGTTTCTGAGTGATAGACAGAAATTCATATGTTTTTGTTCTTAAGGGTATAGACTCGGATGAATTATTTATGATGGAGACTAAATTATAATTTGACGACCTATACCAATCTTTCGTGAACGAACCCAAGATTAATTGATTGATACATTAAGCAAAAGAGCATTAGAGTAGATACAAGTGAATCTATATTCCTAGATTCTCTCCTCCATTAGATCTTCACAAACTGTGTTTGCTGCTTTAATAAATTGTAATTAGATTAATTGCTTTCTAGCAGAATAATTTAGATAAATAAAAACAAAAACCCCATATAATTTAATTGTTACATGTTTACTTGCTCTAGATAATTCTTGTCTCTGTGGTTCGACCCTTGCTTTTCGTACACTATACTTACTATTGATCTGAACACTTGCGAGGTAAATAAATAAGACATTAAGTTTTTGGCGCCGTTGCCGGGGACAAGCTAGTTTATTGGTAACATTTAAATTCAGTTTTTATAAAAGAAAATTACAAAAAGATTTTTAATTTATTTTTAATTTAGTTATTTATTTGTTTTAGTTTTGATCTAAACCATCTTGATCGGTGGGTCTGTTGATGTTGGGCACCTAATCAATGCCCAGATTCTGACCCTCATTAGAGGTAGGACGAACTTGAGATTCATTTTCCCGAGTTTAATCACAAGATTGTGTGGAGGGGCTGGAGTCGTTGGACTCCTGATTCTGGGAGAGTTCGGGCAGCACCCGCCATTACTGCGGTGCTACTTTTCGATCACCCGTGCTAGCCACGTGAGAGGGGACCACGTGAAGAGCCTCAAGAGGAGGCTAATATTGAGAATGAGGTGGATCCTTTGGAGGCCATTTCTAATAGACAGGAAGAGCTCGGGTTGAACCACTAGATGACCCAACATCAGTTGGCACAGATACACACAGACCAGAATTATTTCTTTAGTTGGATAGAACGGGTGGCAAGAAATGTGGCCGCTTTCCACGGCTACCCACCCGGTATCATACCCGAGTTCCTTCCTCCTTCGTTATTTCGTCCCGACTCACCATGAGTCGAAGCACAAGTTTCTTCCTCTTTCATTGGGTGGACCAGCTATATCTTTTCGATATTTCCCCTCCTTCTACCCCCTTATGGGACAACCCTCAATTTTGAGGACAAAATAAAATTTAAGTTTGGGGGGGGGGATTCTAAGTCTAGGGTCTTTGTAGGACCCAACCTAAAAAGGAGGGAAGTTGTGCTATAGTTTTTAGGGTTTGAGACAATTTTTGTTCCTCTATCGTCTCTTCTTCTCTCTTGATTTTCTTGCTTTTTATGTTTGCTTATTTTTGGAGATGTTGCCCTGACGAGAATACTATAATATTTGGTTCCCTCGGGAACCCATCATCAATTGGACCATCAACTATCTCCAATTTTTATTAAAAAAAACAAAATTTAATAAATTTTAAAAAATAAAGATTAATTCAAAATTTTCATTCTCGAGTCATGGTGTGGATACTTCAGCCGATGATGATTTAGTGCTATGAAATGCATAACTTTCCCATAGATCACTCTGGAACTCACCCGAGTCTGTAAAAATATTAACATTCTCCAAACCCTTGTGCACTTTTCCCGGTCATGATTATGGACAAATTTGAATATATTTACTAAGTTTATAGTGCACATTTCATTCTAGCAAAAATAGTTTGATGCACAAGAATATGGTGAATAGCCATCCCGACATGATTGTTGCATTGAATTGTAACTTAGGGTCAATTGCACGATAGTGATCCCTTTGATTTTTCTTGCTAATATATCTCAAGCACACTTTTGAACCGTGACTGTATGTTAGCCTCGATTGTCCCTACCTCTTTTCTAGCGAATGCTTATGTGAAATCCAGTGATGTTAAATCTTCAATTCCACAACTTTCATAATTGATGTGATATTTTATGTGTGCTTACTTTCTTAAAAACTGGCATGAGTAATTATGGCATTAGGATATGATTTAGGCCATCTTTGAATCGTTTGAGTCTAAATATTTCCCGACCTTACTAAAAATATCTCTAGTGTCCCCTTTTGAGCTAAATTAAAGAATGGTGTATGCTAAGCATACGACAACCCCCATTCGACTTCATTTATTTGACCCACATTAACTTAACCCCTAAAGATTATACACTTTAGCCTACCCTTGGAGAGAGTAGGATGTGGGTGGGAAATTAAATTTTGGGGACCATTGCTAATTAGATGATTTCCTGAAGACTTATTCTTCTTCGTTGTAGTCTATCAAAAAGAAAAGAAGAAAAAAAGATATGATGAAAAATAATGAGAAAGAAGAATAGTGCAAGAAGATTCAAATGAAAGCATAGCTTTCAAGATACATATATATTAGGAAAGGTCATCTGAAGAAAGGATCACTATTTATTTTTAGCATATTGTATTGAATAAAGCAAGTTTGGGGGAAAACTCCCCACTTGTGGTCTTTGCAGGTCCTAGTCTAATGAGAAATACTTCTACATGTTTAGAAGCAAATGAGGAAAATGGTAGTCTTGATCTTTCACTTTGTATTCTATTTCCTTTCCATTGTATCCCCCAACACCAATGCCTTACATTACAAGCTTAATAAAGTTCTATTGATCTTTTTGTCAGTTACTTGTGTTGGTTGATTCGATTGTAATGCATGTAAATTGATCTCCACTTCATATATTCATACTATTCGCCAAAGCTCACTGTGTTAGCATAATCTTAGCTATTGTAAGTAACTGGGATATGAAAACATTGTATGCCATACATATAAAGTGCATGGGATGGATGTATAAATACTTGAAATCCACTGTGTTCTTTCTTTCTGTGATAAACCGGGTTCGGATGGTAGATTTCATACTCTGTGTTGCATGTGTTTTTATGAAAAATTTGATTTTTAAAATGAATATTGTGCTTAGCTTAATAAAACTATTTAAGTTAGAAAATTTTCTATGACTAGTTAGCACACACACATGGAGATGTTGGTATCGAACGCAGGTTAGAGTGAAAGTCAGTATGATTTGTGGGTGAGTCTGTGCACATGTGGTGAGCATCTTCCTGAGGCAAATATGAATATTCCATGCTATTATGACTTGAGAATGACCCAAAAATATTTTATTTGTATTTATTGTTTTATAATAATTTTAATTATTTGCTTTTGTATTTAATAATTTTTGTATTTATCTACATAGTCGAGTCGCTCATAAGAGTCTCCTTGAGTTTGTGAGTTTATAGAGGAGTGTAAATAGTGTTACACTCCAAAAAGATTTTCTTAGTTTTTGTAATTTAATTGCATTTATTAGTATTGTTTACTCGTGGACGAGTAAAGTCTAAGTTTTGGGGTATTTGATAGATGTGTTTTATACGCATCTATTCATACTTATATAGCTTAGAAATAATAATTCCACGAGGCTTTTGGCTACTAATATGTGTTTTTGAGCTTATTTGTGAGTTTCAGGGTTTTAGGTGGAATTATGGAATTTACAAGACTTTAAGTGAAGAATTGAAGGAAGGGTGTAAAGTGCATAAAAGCTGGAAGACTAAGGATCAGAAGTATGAAACCCCTTGCGGATGCAAGGTCATCACCCATTGCCCCCGCAAGGTCTCCAGTACGTGAGCCCAAAAGAGAGGAAAGGCCTTGCGGCCGCATCCCCTTGGCACCTTCCCCCCGCAAGCCCTTTCGTTTCACAATGATGGGAATTGTACCCCAATTCTATCTCCTACCCTATACACATTAGTATAAATACAAGCCTTGTAACCTTAGGTTCTAGGTCGGAAATAATTCGAATTTAACTTTGTAATTTAGAGTTTTAGTGTTTGTAATCATAGTTTTAGAAGATCGTTCATGTATTCTTTCATCCCATCGATCTGTTCATCTTCAAGGATGAACTAACCGATCATATCTAGGAATTGGAGGTAACTTGTATCGAATCTTCTGCTCTATTATATATTTTTATTCAATCAAATCTTGTTGATCACAGTGTTTATCAATCCCTGTGCTATTTGGCTTTTTCCTAATGAATGGTATCGCCGTAGTTAAAGGCCAAGAGGTGCGGATAACTGCACCGCCATATGCATATGTCGTACACTGGCTCATCATTGTTATAAATTAACCTTATCGATGCATGAGAGTGATAAGTTAGGGTTAGGTTCATATATATGTTTCTGTGTGACAGACAGAAATTCATATGTTTTTGTTCTTAAGGGTATAGACTCGGATGAATTATTTATGATGGAGACTGAATTATAATTTGACGACCTATATCAATCTTTCGTGAACGAACCCAAGATTAATTGATTGATACATTAAGCAAAAGAGCATTATAGTAGATACAAGTGAGTCCATATTTCTAGATTCTTTCCTCCATTAGATCTTCACAAACTGTGTTTGCTGCTTTAATAAATTGTTAATTAGATTAATTGCTTTCTAGTAGAATAATTTAGATAAATAAAACAAAAACCCCCTTAGCTTAATTGTTACCTGTTTACTTGCTCTAGATATTTCTTGTCTCTGTGGTTCAACCATTGCTTTCCGTACACTATACTTGCTATTGATCCGTACACTTGCGAGGTAAATAAATAAGACATCAAGTTTTTGGCGCCGTTGTTGGGGACAAGCTAGTTTCTAGCTAGTTTATTAGTAACGTTTAAATTCAGTTTTTATAAAAGAAAATTACAAAAAGATTTTTAATTTATTTTTAATTTAGTTATTTATTTGTTTTAGTTTTGCATTGTATGCACGGTCGTAGATCTTTAAATCCCAAGCCGGTAGATTTAAATCAAAATATAAATAATCTTGGTAGAAATTACGAAAATCCTGATATAGTTTTGACAATCCACCAATCAATCAAGAACAGGTAGATAGAGAGGATCCTCTGGCCGATCCTACAATGGCTAATCAAAATCCAGAAAATCTAGTTCCTCCAATGAACCAAAGAAGAGAGGAACTAGTTGCTCGAAATATGGAAGTGGTAGTAAATCAAAGAACTATAAATGATTATGGTCATCCAATGTTGAATGCGACACCATCATGTTTAGTATTATCGGAAGCAGTAAGAAACTTTTAACTTAAAGACCAATTTTTATAATATGTTGCCTTCATTTTATAGACTACCTTTTGAAGATCCAATTGCTTTTGTGAAAGAGTATGGGTATATGACTGATAATTTTCCGTTAGGAGGTCTAATAGAAGATCAATTGAAAATGCGATATTTTCAAGGTGTATTAAAAGATGCAGTGAAAAGATAGTTTATGAATTTGGCACCAAGGAGTGTTTATACATGAGCTCAATTATATGATTTGATTATGAGTAAATTTTATCACCATACATCTCTATCTGACTATAGAAGACAAATTATTGCCTTCCAAGCTGAACCAGGAGAAACATTCCATAAAACATGAGATAGATTTAAAAATTTACAAATTATGTGTACCCATCATAATCTTTCCCAAGATGTTTTAGTTACTCAATTTTATCATGCGCTTCTTTCTGCTCTTCAAACTATGGTTGATAGTGCAACAAGGACAACTTCAAATTGAAGAAGCGAAAAATGATGAATGGATCGAGAGAGACACATAATGTTTTTAACAAGCAAATAATGAAGCAATTGGGACAAATGTCAGAAGAATTAGCTCGAATAAGAGGTCGAAAAGAAGGGAAGTTCCCTAGTCAAAATGAACGAGCAAAATCAATCACTACTCTGCATAGTGGAAAAATCATTGGTGAAGAGGTAGGTGATCCTACTCCTTCTTCTGATATTCCTGAAAATATAAGTAATTCTGGTGAAGAAATTCAAGATACAGAATTGGAAAAAGAAGAAGATTTCGAACAAGAGAAAGATAAAGAAAAAGAGGCAGAACCTCTTGAGTAACCATATGTTGCACCTCCACCATATGTTCTACCAATTCCATTTCCTGGTAGATTGATGAAAAACAAAATAGACAAACAATTTACGAAAATTTATAATATGTTGTCTAAGGTGAATATTAATCTTCCTTTACTCAATGTTATTTAAAATATTCCATCATATGCCAAGTTTTTCAAAGATCTCCACTCTAAGAAACACAAATTTGAAAAGAACGAGAAAATAATTGTTTATGAAAATGTAAGTACAGTATTACAACCTGAACTCCCCCTAAATTAAAAGATCCAAGTAGCTTTAATATCCAAGTTTCTTTGGGTAATTCGAAAAAGATGAAAGCAATGCTTGATTTAGGTGCGAGTATTAATTTAATGTCTTTCGTTGTCTACAAACAATTATGATTGGGAGAATTAAAACCCACTACAATGTTTTTACAGTTAGCCGATCGTTCGGTCAAACATCCCCTAGGAATAGTAGAGGATATTTTAGTTCAAGTTGATAAGTTGATCATACCGGTTGACTTTGTGGTTTTAGAAATGGAAAGGAAAATATCTACACATAATGAAGTTCCTATTTTGTTAGGAAGACCTTTTATGGCCACGACCAAAACAATGATTAATGTGAGGAATGGTAAGATGTCAATGTCAGTTATGGGAGAGACTATAGAAATTTTAGTTTTGATGCTTTGAATAGGCCAAGCGATATGAACGCTTGTTTTTCAATTGATGAAATAGAAAACCATACAACCCAAAATTTTGAATCAGATTTAAAAGAAGACGAGTAAGAATGAGTAATGCTTGGAAGAGATTCAGATAATAGAGATTTTCTAGATTTGATATTCGATATTGAGGAATTAGAGGAAGAGATCTGTTCTAAGGATGCTCAACCTAAAAGAGTAGAACTTGAAGTTCCAAAAGATGCTCAAATTAAAAAATAGGACCTTGAAGTTCCTAAAGATGCCAAAACTGAAAAGGTTGAACTAGAAGTTTCTAAGTTCACCCCGTCTATTGAATGTCCTCCAGAACTAGATTTAAAGCCCTTACCACCCTACTTGAAATATGCATTTCTTGGGGAAGGTAAAACTTTACCCGTTATAATTGCTGCTGATTTAACAGAAGAACAAGAAGCAAGTTTGTTGAAAGCTTTATGGATACATAGAGAAGTCATAGGATGATCCTTAGCAGACTTAAGAGGAATAAGTCCTACTATGTGTATGCATAAAATTCACTTGGAAGAAGGTACCAAACCTTTTAGAGAACGTCAAAGGAGACTTAACCCACATATGGAATAAGCAGTTAGAAAAGAAGTCCTTAAGCTTCTTGATGCGGGTATAATTTACCCAATATTTGATAGCAAATGGGTAAGTCTTGTCCAAGTAGTTCCTAAGAAATCGAGAATTACAGTAGTGAAGAATGAGAATGATGAGTTAGTTCCTAAAAGAACTATAACAGGCTATAGAATGTGCATAGACTTAAGGAAATTAAATGCGGCCACTAGGAAAGATCACTTTCCTTTACCCTTTATTGACCAAATTTTCGAAAGATTAGCTGGCCATGATTATTACTACTTTCTTGATGGTTTTTCTGGTTATAATCAAATTCCACTTGCACTGGAAAATCAAGAAAAGACTACCTTTACATGTCATTTTGGTACCTTTGCATTTAGAAGGATGTTCTTTGGATTATGTAATACCCCTGCTACCTTTCAGAGATGTATGATCTCAATATTTTCTGATTTAGTAGAAAGGTGTGTGGAAGTGTTCATGGACGATTTTTCAGTATTTGAGACATCATTTGATAATTGCTTAGAAAACCTAAGATCGGTTCTCAAAAGATGCTGTGAAACCAATTTGACCCTAAGTTGGGAGAAAAGCCATTTTATGGTTAAACATGGAATTGTTTTATGTCATATTGTGTCTAGTAAAGGAATTGAGGTAGATATAGCGAAAATCGAAGTTATCTCAAAATTACCTCCCCCAACTACAGTCAAAGGTGTTAGAAGTTTTTTAGGTCATGCAGGTTTTTATAGAAGATTTATAAAAGACTTTTCAAAAATTTGTAAACATCTATGCAATCTGTTGGCAAAAGATACATAATTTATTTTTGATCAAGAATGCTTAAATGCATTTAGTTTGTTAAAGGAACAATTAACAACAACACCTATATTGATCAGTCCTGATTGGTCTCTCCTTTTTGAGATCATGTGTGACGCATCGGATTTTGCGGTTGGGGCTGTGTTAGGCAAAAGGATATATAAGAAACCCCATGTAATAAATTATGTGAGTAGGATATTAAATGATGCGCAACTTAATTATACCACCACTGAAAAAGAATTTTTAGCAGTTGTGTTTGCGTTAGAAAAATTTCATCCTTACTTGTTAGGAGCAAAAATTGTTATATTTTCAAACCATGCAGCCTTAAAATATTATCTTTTGAGTAAAAAGGAGGCTAAGCTTAGGCTCATTAGATGGATGCTATTATTACAAGAATTTGACATCACCATTAAAGATAAAAAGTGGACAGATAACGTTGTTGCTGATCATCTGTCTAAATTAGAATTTTTACCTTTTCTTGAACATCAATTTCTTGAAAATAAAATCCCCATGAATGAAGACTTCCATGACGAACAACTTTTTGCAATTAAAAATCATGAACCATATTATGCTGATTTCGTGAATTTTCATGTAGTAAATATCATAAATCTTGATTTTGATTATCATCAAAGAAAGACATTTTTGGTAGATATTAAACATTATTTTTAGGAAGATCCATATTTATTTAAAATATGTTCAGATTATTTAATTAGGAGATGTTTTCCAGATCAAGAACAACAAAGTATTCTGACATTCTGCCATGAATACTCTTGTCGTGGACATTTTAGTAGTAGTAAAACTGCTAGGAAAATTTTACAATTTGGTTTATATTGGACTTCTATTTTTAAAGTTGCTGAAATATTTTGTAAGACATGTGATAAGTGTCAAAGGACTGGAGGAATCAGTAAAAGAAATGAGATGCCCTTGCATTATAATCTGATAGTAGAATTTTTTGATGTTTGGGGTATTGACTTGATGAGTCCTTTTCCAGTCTCTAAAGGTTGTGAATATATTTTAGTTGTAGTGGACTATGTGTCCAAATGGATAGAAGTCATCACTTCCCAAACAAATGATGGTCAAACGGTTGTTAATTTTTTATGTGATGAAATATTTAGTCGGTATGGAATACCGAAGGCTATAATTAGTGACCAAGGAATGCACTTCACCAATCACTTGATGAATGCATGTTTTAGGAAACATGGTGTGACTCATAAGCTGGCCACTCCATATCATCCTCAAACTTCTGGTCAAGTTGAAATTAGTAATAGACAAATCAAGGCAGTCCTTGAAAAGACTGTGAGACCAAATAGAAAAGATGGGGAATCAAAACTCAAAGACGCTCTTTGGGCATATAGAACTTCATATAAGAATCCGATAGGAATGAGCCCTTACAAGATGGCGTATGACAAAGCATGTCATCTTCCAGTGGAAATTGAACATAAAGCCTTTTGGGCTATTAAAAATCTTAATTTTGATTTAACTTTGGCTGGAGAGGAACGTCTGTTCCAGCTAAACGAGTTAGAAGAGAATATACTCACTTTGTACGAGAATACTAAAATGTATAAAAAAAGACCAAAAGATACCATGATATGAGAATTAACAAAAATATGTTACGTCAAGGTTTAAAAGTTCTTCTGTTTAATTCTAGAATGAGATTATTCCTAAGAAAGTTAAAATCAAAATGGTCTGGTCTTTTTATAATAGTACGAATTTATCCACATGGAGCAGTTGATGTAAGGAACCCAAAGACCAATGAGATCTTTAAGGTGAATGGTCACCGACTCAAACCATATTTTAAACCCATGTCAGTAGAAAAGACAATCGAAGTTATGCGTCTCTCTGACACTGAACCCCCAAGAGAATAGGTTTGAAGTTAGGTCGAGCCAAAGATGTTAAACAAGTGCGCTAGGTGGGAGGCAACCCACTTTGATTTAATTTTTAATTGCTTTCGTAGTGTAAATTAATTATGTTTTTCTCCATCTTCTTTGATTATGAGCATTTAAATTAAATGTTTTCCAGGCAAGACATAATTTAAGTTTGGGGGTGAAAAACATCTTAGTGTTGTATTTATATATCATCTAATATTTTAGTTTTGTTTTGTTTTGTTTTGTAGAATTTTCTGAGTGAAGGATAGAATTTTCAGCTCTGCCTTTGACGCACTCGGGTTCATGGTCAATATAGTTTTCAGTGGGCCTTCCCTCATGTTGTTGAGATAGTAGAATGTGATCTCTGGATCATTGGTAGCCGTTACTTGGTCGAGCATTTCCTCGAACCATTTGAGGTATATGCTATACGACTCGTGGTTGCCCTGCTTGATCTTGCCGAGATTGAATCGGTTGTTGGGAGTGGACCCCGCCCTGTCGAAATCTTCCAAGAACTTCTCTCGGAATGCTTCCCAGCTACCAATAATTCCCCGGGGAACTCTCCCCCACCATGACTGCGCTTTGCCCTGGAGACAAAAGCCTGCATTTTTAGGGCCTCAACATCTGTGACCATCCTTATCTGTGCCTCGAATGACCTGAGCCAGTCGTTTGCTCGCATCTTCCCGAAGTATTTCTCGAACTGTGGGAAGGTAAGTCCTTGCACGGGTGGCTCGTTCTCAATCTCTGGAGTGAACGGGTTGCCCTCCAGTGGCTTTGCGGTACCATAATCGGGCTTGGCCACGGCCAGGTTGGCCATTTGCTTGGCCATGTCTTTTTCATGGCCTCTATCTGTTCGACCAGACGTTTTTTCACGTCCACTGTGAGCTTGGAGAAGCGCGTATACTCTGTTTGCTGGCAACGTGCTCTCCTGGAGTGTTCGACGGTTGTTGGGCAGTAGGTTGGATCATAAGAAGCTTTTGCGTCTTGCTCAACTCGAGCTCTGTGCTTGGTCGATATCCCTCTGCCTTCGCGTATTCGCGGGCTCTGCGGCGACTGTGCCCTTCACCCTAGGCATGATGATCCTATCGATGGTGATGTCGGTGGGATGGATTCTGGCCGCTGTTCCTGCTCTCCGCCTGATCGTCTGCCCTCTGCTCTCCATTCGCCTGCTTTGAAGGTACATGAATGACAGAGGGAATTATCCTGCTCGGAGCGGGCAATTGTTGGGAGCCCTGGCCACCACCAACAAGTGCTGGATTGTTGAGAACGAGTAGCACCAAATCTGAAACTGGGACCAAGGCGTGGCCCAAGGCGAGCAGTTGCTGATTGAGTGCGTACATCTTATTGTAATACTCCGCCTGGACTTGCAGGACATCGGCCTGTTGGTTAGGGGTCTGTCCGGGAAAATCTCACTTGGCTTCCCTGACCGTTTTCTTACTGGCGGTTCAGTTGTACTCTGAGGTCTTGAGCACGAGCATCCCGTTGCTCGTTTATGACTTGGCAAGCATCGCGCTGGCTCGCTTGGTTTTGGCTGGCGTGTTGGGATAATTGTTCCTCAACGTACGGGACATCCTCACTGTAAGCCGCATGCCAAACAACAATCTTCGGGTTTCTCGTTTGCATCCCTTGCTGTGGTGCCCTCGGTGGCAGATCACCGGACAGCGGGTTATTGTTCCCAACCAGCTAGCTGCCAGCCTGGTGGTTACTGGCAGTGGCGTGATGTTTGCTACCCTTGCTAGCCATTCCACTAATAATGCTTATTGGAAAATTTACCGGAAAAACTTTGAGAGGGCTAAGAAACTTTGTTCCCGACAACGGAACCAAACTGATGTGGCGAAAATACAGGTTGAGCCGTCCGTGTGATGGGTAGGATATCTGGGCTTGATCTGCTTCCTTGAACCTGATTAAGATCACGAAAACACCTCAGTGGATGTGCAAGGCTTGGTCTCGCAAAACCATTCCGACGTGAGAGTAAGTGTCGTGTGAGAAGTCAAAAGAGAATTTGATAGAGGTTCAAGGCTCAAGAAAGAGTGTATACCTTGAATGTGGTTTATGGAAGAGTATTTATAGGTTCCCAATAACGTAGGATCCTATTGAGATTCGGTTTCTATAGTTACCTAGCCAATTTATGAGGAAATCCCTAAATTGTAGGTGTGATAGGCGGCTGGCCGCATAAATCTAAGAGCAGATATGATAAGTGTCCTGCTCGGATAAGAAAACCTTTGACTTGTCTTGGAGAGCAAGTTTCCGAGGTCCCATGCTCCATGCTTTCCCGGGCGAGCAAAGCTCTGCCCGACTATATGATACGGATCTGGTGAAGACAAATGTAGATCCCGGGCATAACCCGAGGTCGGGTAGGCAAGGCCTATGCTCGACCAGATTTTGACGGGTACTCTAGTGCTCTCTGCTCGGTGCCCTCTAGCTTTGCCCGCTATGTAGGTAGGTCCCATTCTAATTGAGCTCGTGACTGGACACGTGATAGGTGCTTGTGCTTTGCTTGTGACCGGGTTTGGGCCGGGCATATCAAATTATATATATTAGAAGATTATATTTTAAAATTTATAATTTCTAACCTTAAGCTTAAGTATAAATATTAAAATTTTATTTCTTTCCTTTATTACAATCTAGTTAATACTGCCTATGACTTCAAACCTTTTAATTATTAAATATAATATCTTTATTTTTTATTCTTTTTTTTCCACGTTGATAAGTTTTAATGTCTACATTATTTTTTGTTTTTCAATCGGAAAAAAAGTTATTATTGGGGGCGATAAAACTACGATACCCTTAATGAGTCTGAAGCGCGACACGGATCACTTGCTCAATCTCCATCGCATTGCATCAATTAATACACTGTGATACATCAATTTAAACTATCAAATCTAATTCGTTCACCACAATACAACAAGTCAAACCCCAAGTTGATGCATCGTGCTGTAAATATTGATCCATAGCGCGGTAAATAATCAAGAAACTAGACCTTCATATACCTTCTTTTCAATACACAATTAACAAATGATTCAATATTAATGCATCTTTCGTACATGTCAAATCCAAATCGGTGCATTGCGATTCATAAATAATGCATTATGATTCAAAATTGATACAAAAATGGTATCCAACATGAACAAAATTCTATCCAAGCATTTCATTGAATATATTACATATATAGAAACATAAAACACACAAGTAAATATATTAATATTACACACTTAAACGTAAAGAAGAAGAAGAAAAAAAGAAGAAGAACAACAATAACAATAGGAGATGAATAAGTACGTGAGTAGAAAGTTCGGGTGGTGAAGACACAGTTATATATGTAGTAACAACGTTTTTTCCACCACTCAACTCCCCACTTTCTTTTCTTTTCATCTCTAACCCCATACTTTTTTTTACGTCTTCATCTGGACAAACTTGATAACAATGGAGAAGAAGAAAAAAATACATTGATTTTGTGATTTGAACATTTTTGAAACAATAGAAGGAAAATCGACTTTTTTGATTGGAAAAAAGAAAAGAAAAAAACTTATGCAGTTTCAAATTTTAAAAAAGGTAGTAGCTCGTAATTATGCCTAGCACCTAGGAGCTATCACAGTTGAAGCCCATTTAGCTTTCCACACATTACTTGAATAGTTGAAGTTGAGTTGTCTAATGGAAGAGATTTGGGTCGGTCCCCAATCAATAATCTTCCACCTCTGTAGTTACCTCTTTTTAAAAAAATTCTGGAAAAAAAAGCACTTTTTGGGTGAAGAGACAATTATACCAATAATGAAAGGCAATGCTTTAAAACTCTCTCTCTAGCTTTGTCTAGGTGTTAGTTGCCTCTATATTGTCGTGAAATTTTTAGTTATCGTCTAACTGGTTAAGTGGGTGTCTATGTTAAACCTCGCTGATTTTAATTTATTTTTGTAACTTTGATTTTGTGGTATGCGGTGATCGAAAAAAAAAGGAAACGAACTGGAGAAGGAAAGGAGAGTGGTAATAATGAGGAAGAGAGAGAGAGGTAGAAAGAAAAAGAGTTTGATTTTTTGGATATTTGATGGGCTGAGAGAGGAGATAGATTTAACAGGAAAGAGATTGGAAGATGAAAAAATGAGGAGAGTCGGTCTGTCGGAGAGAGAGAGAAGAAAAAACAGAAAGGAAGAAAAAGTGGTTGTCGATCTGCCAAATAAAGAGAAGAAAGAAGAAGAAAAAAAGATGAAGAAGAAGAGGATTGTCTTGGGACTCAGAATTTAGAATGAGAAGAAACTAGGAAGGATGAGTTAGATTATGGGTTGTAGGGGTAGTAAGTAGGTGGAGTAATATTTTTATTGTTTTTAGTTCTAAACTTGGTTGGTTTATTGCTTTGAGGTTGTTGGGAATTGAGATTAGTGGTAGGTTTGTATATTTTTGTTCATTTTACAAATATAGACAAATGTTTGATAAAATGACAAATATAAAAAAAAAAAAAAATTGTAGTCAATGTGTTTTATCTTTGATATAAATTATCAAAAAAAAAAAAGTAATTATGTCTTAATTCTAGGCCCCAATTACATCCCGACTAGTCTCCTATGCGCTAGTGTGCGTCTAACGATTTTTAAAACTTTGATAAAAGGAAAGCGCATAAGCATCAAACACGTGTAGCATCACAAATCCAAAGTCAGCATCACAATTCAGGAATGCAGTGCATCGCAATTCAGTAACGCAGTGCATCGCAAAACCAAAGCTTGTGAATCGCAATTTAAACATGCATTGCATCGCAGATCCAAAATATAGCCTCAGACTAAGTAGTCATGTCCGTACAAACCGACATTTTCTTTGATTCGTCTACCATCAACAGAAGGAAAACCCATTTCGAGCTTATTTTTCCTTTCAATGGTTTTATTTGTTTGTTATTATGATCATTTTCGAGCGTATATTGGAGGAAAAGTAATTTAGTTTTAGAGAAAAATGGTAGGACCTCTACGTCGTTAGGAAGTTAGAAATCACTCATTCATCTCAAAAGAGTGAAATGAAACCACAGAATGTTTCTTCTGCTGTTTCTTGGTCATATTATATACATAGCTGTTTAATGCAACTTTTGTTTATGAATTAGGAACCTTAAGACAGTCATATATATGTAATCAGTTTTGCTTTGGAAAACCAATCTCAATTTTTTCATTATAAATGATTGAGTAGATAAAAATAAATTATTTACATTCTTCTTTATATTGGTTCATTGAATATATTAATATTAATTAAATAAGCAAGTGAGATGAACACCACATGGACCAATCAAATTTGGGCCCCATTTATATTCAGTGATTAAAAAAAATTGATTTTTTTTATAGCTATATTGGAATTGCATGGAAATAATATATACTCCCTCCGTTCCGGACAAATAGTTTATTATTTCATTTTTGAATGTTTCACTTAAAGAGTCACTTTTAAAAATTAAGATATAAAAGTATCATTTTATCACTAGTTAGCTATTAAACGTGTCATTTTTTTTAAAATGACCTTTAAATAGGGATTCTTTGCCCAATACGATGGGAGTAATTTTTTGTGTTATTGTTTGAATTATACATCAAAATATTAATGGAATGTGAAATGAATGCAGAAACAAAACAAATACATGAAATATCTAAAAATAAATTTTATCGTTGAATATTAGGGATGTGCACGGGATTTAAGTCCGTAGGCATTAACAATGATCAGTATAGGCCCATTAAGCAATGTACATCAGATTTAAAAGCCCACTATTGATCAGTCCACGGGGATTAGTGGACGGGCACGATAAGCACGGGCTTCAGCCCATCTGTTCATGTTTTAAAATAATATTACTGTTTTACCATTCAAATTTTTCCCATAATGAAAAAAGATGAAGTGATGACTAACGAATTAAGAATAAACCAATAAGCTGCGTCGCACGTCACTAACTTGCATGAGAATAGAGGATTGAGTTTGAGATTGAGTAATTAAAAAAATAGGGTTTTAGACTTTTAGTAATAGGTTTATATGTATTATTATATTATAAGAAAATTGAAAGGGTAATCCGCAATAGGCTTCATCGTTTCAACAATTCAACTTAATTAGAGTACTATACTTTTAAGTTTTAAATTAAATAAATAAGATTTGGTTTAGACCTATAATTAAAATTTTAAAAAATATCATAGAAGAGGACGGGTCGGGCTGGGCATAACGGGGAGGGAGCAGCTGAAGGCCCAATAGTACCCAAGACCGCGAACATTTGACTCATCACTCTGTATAGCCCATGAAAACGGATTTCGTGGGCCGGGCATTGATGGAATTTAATGGGCCTCATGGGTATTGACGGACCTTACTCACCCCTACTGAATATGTTGGAAGACGGTCATTCCATGAGTAAATGAATTTACAAACAATTTCCAATAAGAAATGCAATATAAATTTGTTGTTCTGCACATCAGTGCAATTATATCAATCAATCGATGATAATTTATACATGACTATTTGTAGTAGGCATGATAATTGGGTGAGTTAGGTTGTGTTGGAATGACTAATGGGTTGAAACCGTTATAACCCAAATGTTAAATGGGTTGAAATATATTGTATCAGAACGGGTTGGGTTGAAATAAATAACTGGTTAAAGCGGGTCGACCTATTTCAACCCAGTTTTTTTCCCAAAAAAAACATAAATTCATAGTATAAAAAAGCCACTGGTCGAAATGGGTAACAGGTCTGACCTGCTTTAACCCAACCAGACTCAACCCGTTAATATTAATAAGTTGGATTTAATAATTAGTAGATTGGATTGAATGGATTAATGGGTAATTGGTTATAATTGTCAGGACTAATCCGTAGCGTCCACATTAAGGTCTACTATTAGTGGTGATATTTGACACAAAATAAAAGGCTGGAATAATCATTGTATCAGGTAATAATTCAAGGGCAAGCACAATTATTTAGTTCTTTCTTTATCTCATAACTATTAATGAGCAGAAATGTTTTTGCATTCTCATTGATAATGTTGGCAAAGTCAACAATCTCAAATAAGAAAGCATGAACTTGCTGATTTACGAGTCGGTAAAATTTTCATTCTCGCCAACACCATATTCCTCACAGTAACAAAATGACACCGTAAAAACACCTACCCAAATATATACTAGCTCACATTGGTCTAATACTTTCATATGGAACAGATATATAATGAAACTTCATGAATTATTTGGTCTACTTGAGTATAATTTTCTTATTTTGTCCTTTTTCTTCTTTATTTTTTAATTGATAACTAGATTTTTAGTGTTTATTAATTTTGTTAACATTAAAGTTCTTAGTTGTTTTATGACATTTCTCGAAGAAAATTAGAGTTCAATCATGAGCAACTGTATATCGTAGTTTTTAGAGTAACAAACCGTTTTGGTATCAAAATATTGATATGTGATGAAAATAAAAAATCAACAAATTATAAAACAACAAATGTTGTGTATGAGACAAATTTTCAAAATAAGTAATGATTAATCTTACAATGATAAATCTCTACTTAAACACTTCTTAATTTATTCTTTTAATTTTGCTTTTCCTCTAGTTTAATTGAAAAAATATGCATACCGTGCGTTTAACGCTCGACTGCAAAAACTAGTTTAACCAAAGAGAAATGCAAGTAGGTCCAATCTGGCTACACTACAGACTTAAGCACGGATTTGTATTTGAAACATGTCACCATGAAACTAGGGTTCCATATTTTGAAAATAAACCAAAAAAAGAGAAGGTCGTAAACATGGCCTAGAATATGTAATATAGTACTCCCTCGTCCCAAAATGAGTCCATTTTTGCTCAAATAATAACTTCAGGTTACCAAAGAAAGGCGGCTGAATCCTTCAAGCTTTGCAAGTGAAAAAGAAGAGTACAAAAGGCCACGTTAAAGTCAGGTCTCACGGCCTGTTAAAGCAATTTTATTGCTGGCTGAACTATAACTCAATATTCATAACTCATGTTTCATTCTTCCTGATAATTTCTGACTAGCCAAAAGATCAATGAGAGCCACTCTACAAAATCAATGAGCACTTAATTCTTGTACTCCAAACCTATTTCTGAAGCAAATGCAACTCAAGAAATAAGTCAGGAGGCAATATTTTAGTGTTTCTTCGGACTCATTGGGATTAATGAGTTGGATAAATTGGTTTGAACTCCAGACACTCTCAGGTGTGTCTATCCAAAAACTTCTCAATTACAACTGAAAATGCTGCAAAGCCAGCACACCCCATGCAAGCAGCCTGCGGACCCGCTGAAACAAACAGAGAAGCCACATTTAGGAAAGTCGAAACCAGTGTCAGTACATACACGTCGGCTTATGCAGTGTAAAAGTAGTATATTACACATTCTTTCCTTCACTTTTTTTTTTCTTTGATGATCTTTTTTTTTTTTTGCAATTGAGGGCTTGTCTGGTAACACAAAGGAAGAGGTATCAAATGGCAAGACACCTCCACAGCAGAATACAGACAGATTGTAAACACTTGTTTTACAGGCCAGACGCCTAGTAAAGGGCCACTGCAAAAAATTTGCAGTACTTACATCCCTTGCAAACATATTAATCAATTCATATGCCTCTCAACTTGGAAAAGAACTATGCACGATTCTAACTTCAGACGTGGGATTAAGGTGATACAAAAGTGGAACCATATCACAGCAGATACCTATGGTGGGAGCCTCTGGACCATTTATCAATAGAGGTATAGAAAATTGCCATGACTCGCACAAAGTGTAGCACCCAGCACCACCTACCACCACCGCTCAGTTTCGAAAACTCTCCACATGCAGGGGTTAGGAGCATAGATTTGACTCTTAAGACCCCTAAAACAAACACAAACTAGAGAGAGCATGTTGCACTCAGCTTGACTACCATAAGGAAGCACATGTGGCTGACCAATAACACCATCGAGGGAGATAGACTTTCTATAAAGTTAAATTCTGAAACTATGACAATTCCAATCCCTCCTTACCATGGCGTGTACTGCGCTACTGTGCAGTGTGCGCCAATCGTGTTTCCATTCATTGTGCGTGGCTGAATATAGTTTTTTTTTTTTTTTGATAAGGGGTGGCTGAATATAGTTACCATTAACATTAGATATCCATGGGCCTCAGAAGGCCTGTTGGACGTAAGCTAAGGTTGAATTGAAATTTATCACGGCAATGGCCTTATTAGCTTCAGCTGTAGGAGGTTGTTTTCTTTCACCACCAAGGTTTGTTCCTAAGCACCTCGTTATAACATTATATATAAAGGCATGTAGGTACAATTAGTTATAATAATCAACATTTCCTGGTTAGATGAGTACTTACCCTTTGCAGATATCACACCTCCAGTCACACAGCCAGCGACAGCTGTATTTGTGATGTCATGTTTCGCTCGGGCCTTTAGAAACACAACCAAAAAATTAGTCCTAATAAGTCACCAAAGAGAAGTATGACTACACTTAACTGCCAAGTCTAATAAGACAAAAGAAGCTACTCCAATCCAACCAGCAATAATAAGCCAGTTCCTTCTTTCTTACCCGCAAACTTTCAGCTACCAATGCAGAATCAAGAAATTTTAGAACTTAAATTAAAAATGTAACTTAACTGGCATGGATCTTGAAGCCTAATCATGCCAAGTTTCCAGGGAGAACAAATGGTCGGGTGTACAAGCCCATCATTTAGCTAATATTCTCAAAGTCACCCCTTCCCCCACCCCCACCCCCACCCCCAACTAAAAAATAACAACCCAACTAAGCATACAAAAGGCAAAAACAGAAAAGAAACAAAACAAAACAATTAAGTTAAAAACCCAGCAGGCGTACCTTTTCAACAACACATTCAGCAGCAGAGAAAACCAATCCCATAACAGCAAAGGCTTTGCAGGAACTCCAGCTCCTACTACCCATCTGCCTTGCAGTATAAATAAATTGCTGCCTTCCGGTCATCTGATCCTGCATTATAGGATTGTCTAACGCCCCCAGAAACAAACCCATAGCCAACCCAAGCCCACCTCCTACATAACATTCCGAAGACATTTCAGAAAACAAATCCTAAAAGAAATTCATCACCCCAAACATGTTGCACATACCCTTCTGTTGCTACTAGTAATGAAGAATATGAAAGAATATTAACATATAGAGAGAACTTAATGCTAAATATTACCAACAACAAAGACATTGATTACTTAATCACCATTAATTAACACAAACAAAGAAAGAAAAATTCTAGGCTTATCTAGACAATGATCCTAATTGAAAGATCAACTTTCAGAAACCAAAGCAACGCTATCACTAACATCACGAAAGGTTTGATGGATTACTGAGCATGGATGCTGAGTTACCAAAAAGCATTCAAACAAAATTTCAAATGCAATAAAGAATAAAAAAATCATAGAGTATAAAACAAAATCTGAGAAAGTAACAACGAGAAACACTGAGCTGTCTTGGAGGTAACGTGGAAGGTGACAATGGCATTATATGCAGTCAACTTCCTCAGCAATCCCTTTATAGGTGTTCTTTCATGTCAGAACTCACAATGTCATATAGAGGAAAGGAAACCAAGTGAAAAAGAATTGTTTTCCTTTACCAACCAAGTTTTGCACACTTAACTTCTTCTTTTTTCATTTTATAGAATATGAAACTAATATAGTAGAATTCCAAAGCAAGTAGGCAACTTTTATATACAAAGAAATAAATCAACCTAAAACATTGATTTCCATATTTGTGTCAGAGAGAAAGGACTAATATCAGCTCAGCTATGAGAAGTTAAATAGCTCTACTACAAACCCATGATGCCACTAGTAACACTGCGAACAGCACAATTGTTCCATATATCTTGACCCCGCACTTCTTCAACTGTAGGCAACCGAATCGGTTCTATTGGAGCCTTTTCTGCTTCACTCGAAATTGATGAAACATTTGCTTCATTTTCTGAATTTATGCTCATTGTGGCTCCAAAACCTAAGTTTCTAAAGGGTGATGAACTAACTATACAACTGCAAGACCTGTTGATGGTAGATAATTCAGAAAAGACCTGCATTTGTAAAGCATGCAAAACAAAGATAAATGAGTTAATTGGACATAGTCCTCACTTATAAAATACAAGTTAGTAACAAGAAAAACATTATGTTATCAGGGCAACTCCCAGATAATTCATTCCCTAAATAAGTATATCACACAAAAAAATCAAGGAACCACTACTAGGCCTGGCAAACGAGTGGTAAGGGCGGGTATGGTAAGGTTGAAGTGAGTAATGTGTGATAAGGAACGGGCACATATGCGCCCATTTAATTGATGGGCATAAAAGGGCTGGGCAAGTCCATACTGCCCATTCAAACCCACACACTGTAGTCGTTATCTCCCCCCCCCCCCAAACCGACCACCACCACTAGGGCTGCCACTTTACCATATCAATGTTTATGCACAATATGGTCGGTAATCTACAAAGTTGGAAAAGTAAAACAGTAGCTAATTTCCCATAACTCAGTATATTCTAATTATCAAGTCCCTTAATATCTTCTAATTATTCTCTCAGGCATAAAATCAAACAGTTGAGATGCAAAAATATAAAATATAAAATTTGAACCAAAATTTAAAGACAAAAATGAAATCACGAAGAATGGCAATGAGATGAGGAAGAGTAAGGAAGTGACAGAAGTGGCCGAGAGAATATGAACGATTCCATAGCCTCAATTGACAAATGACAGCTAAAACCCAACCAAAAAACACAAACACAGATTTAACAGAGTGAGAGAACGAAAGAAATCGAAAGGAAAAGGAGCTAGCTAATTAACCTAAAATTCGACCAAAATGAACATGTAATTTCGAACTTAAATCAATGAATAAAAGGCAATGAGATTGAGAGATTACCTCTGCAGGATTCTGCTATTCCGTCAGTCTATCGTGATGGTTTGCCGGGGATTACAGGTAAGAGGAGGGGAAATGAGTCGTGGGCAGAAACCGACGTACTGGCCGCAGGAACTCTTGCTCACCCCCGTTGAAGGCAGCGTGCGTGAGGAGGGCGGCGTACCTGAGAATGAGACTTAATGTCTCGAGAGGGAGAGAAAAGGTTGGAGAGAGGAACGTGGGTTTGGACTTGGAGGGGAAGGAATCGCAAAAATTCCCCGCCCCACACAGTGGATTTTAAGATTTAATGTTAGTTAGTTGGTAATTTTTTTTGGTAAAAATCAATCGTGAGTTCGTGACTTTTAGTTAAACCTTTTTTATTATTGGATTGGAAAATACTTGTGTAAAATGGTATTAGAGATATTTTTTGTAAGATCGATTTTTTTTATCTGATCTACCGTGTGTTGGTGGGTTGAGCATTGAGAGAGTAGAGTCTCGTCTTACAAATTAAGATTTGTAAGACAGTCTTACAGGAGACCTACTCTTTATTATAATAACTAGTTTTTTTTAACTCGTGTGCTAAATGCACGTCAACTAAATTGTACATAAACAAACTAAAGAGGATAAAAAATCTTAAAAGATAAAATAAGAATAATCGGTTTATTAACAATTAAACATAAGTATATCACTATTCATTATAGATTCTAAAGAAATTCCTTATACACAACATTTGTTATCTTATTAGTTGGTTTTTCATTTTCACCGCATATCAATATCTAGTTTCTTCAAAAAGAGACCTACGTCTACATGTAATTATTGATTTTGACATTTGTTAATTGTTATATATATGATACCAACAATGATAATTGTCTTCTTTGGAACATAAAAAGACAGCCTTACATCAGATGGAGTTAATGACAATTTTAGGATAAAAACATTTTTTCCAACATTGTTTCATTTCAAAAATTTTGTTTCAATAATATGCTTAGTCTTCTTTCATTGCACAATCATGCAGCACGATCAATGTTTCTCAATAGCATTACTGGAATACCAATTTTAAGTGTCAATTCACGACCTGACAACCCTGAACACTTTATACTATTCAAAAACTCTGAATGTCTTCGAACAAACTTGAATTTTTTCTGCCCTATATATAAAATTTGAACTCAAATAAGTTCTTCATTTTGAATGATTACTTTTATTAAATTATATTTATATTTTATGAATAAATAAATTTTTGATAAGAAAATAAACTAAAATAAAAAATAACTAAATTATTTTAGTAACCTCAGTTTAAATTGTTTTTGTTTTATTGACTCTGTAACTATTATTTTTGTTCCATCAAATATTTTTATTTTACTAACATATTTTTGTTTTACTTTTTTATAAGAATTTTTTTAAAACTTTTGTTCTGTAAATTATTTTATTTTACTAAACTCCGTATTAAATTATTTTTGTTTTGTTGATTATATAACTTATATTTTTATAGTGACTTGTTCCATAAATTATTTTTATTTTACTAACCTCTTATATTTTTGTTTTCTTGACTCCGAAACTATTATTTTTGTTTTAGTTACTATTTTTTTGTTTAAAGAGAGAAAAAATGTTTAAACGTAATTAAAAGAGAGGAGATGGTGGTGATGATAAGAAAATATGGAGAAGACATGAGAGAGAAAGAGAAATACAACCAGAAGAGAGAAGATAGGAGAGAGAAAGAGTGGAATGATAACTCAAAAGTCAAAAATTCAAAAGTGTGATTTTGGAGGGAGAAATATACCTTTGACATTATAAATATATAGAATCCAAACGATGTCGAATTGTCATATTCAGTTCGATTGCATTATCGGATTAAGAAATTAATGATCGAGCCGAAGCCGACTAATTTGGTTGCTTAGAAAACAAAACCACCCAGCAGTCAGCAATCATATCCTTCGTTTTCGGGTTTTCGATTTTTTCGGGTTTTTATGCTAACCCCTAACTCTGCCTAGTTCACATCTCCTGTACCACAAAGTACACCCCACTTCGTACCACCAAGCTATATGATCCATGAAAGAGTTCTTACATCTTGAGGGATCTTGTGTACTAAAATGTGACTCCTAAATTGATTTACGTGTTAGTGCTTGTTTGGTGGAGCGTTTTGACCAAAACGCTAGCAAAAAACACAATGTCTTCTCTTTAAAAGTGTTTCAATGCAGCGTTTTAAAAATATGATGTGTTTACAACTACTCTGTTTATGAAAAAATAATGTTTTGAAATAGTTTTCCAAATGTGTTTATAAGAAAATAACTGCATTTTAAAAACGTTGCATTTTTAAAAAGTTGTGTTTTAAAAATGTTGCATCAAACGAGGCCTTAGACATTTAGACTATTATTAGTATCAGATAAGTACTTCTAATAGAGATATATATATTTTGTAATATGTGAATAATTAATTACACAAAATTGGGAATCTTTTAAGAGGATTAATGAAGCAAACAGTCTCGCACTTGATTATCTCGACCATTAAGATCGTGCACGCGGAAAGGAGCGTAACTTTTGACTGCAATGGAATCACAGGTCCCACTGCATATCAAATCGAAGCTCGCGTAAAGTTCTACAAGACACACCATAGGTGCCCTGTGACACACCTATCTTTATGCCCAAAAACATTGTTTAGGCAGTGTAACGGGCTGTGGACGTTTTTAGTTAATTTATGAGTTTTTTTTTTTGTAATTTCGACTTTAATTGCTTTTAGGGTTTTGAGACCAATTTAAATGTTTTTTGGGTTTATTTTGTGACAGTTTTTGCAAACGTTGTTCTCTTATTTTAATAAACATTGTTCTCTTATTTCAATTCTCGGTATACTTTGAATCAACGTGGATTGTTGCCCGAATTGCAATAGGTTATATCCTCAACGAGATTTGGAAGATCAACTATCGGTAGACGCGTGCTATCTCAACGACATTGGTATCTAGCGGTTACTTTCTAGGGTTTTCGCTACATCACTTAATATTCCTAACACTACAAACTGATTATACTATTAGAAAATGAGATCTAATTAAGTTATGTGCCAATTTACTCCTACAAGAAAAAAGTAGTTTTAGGGATCCCTCATTTTAGGTCGCATGTATTTCGCGACCCTAATACATAGTCAATTAGGTCATCCGAGTTTAGGGTAACAAACACTCTTCATTTAATATGGGGCCTACGTGCATTTAGCGTCCTAATCAAATTAGATGGTGAATTCGGAGGCTAAAACAAAAAAATTAGAAATTTTTTCCAAAACTTTAACCCGCCTCTTCAGTCTTCTTTTCCCTCTCGTTCTCTCCCACTCTCCCTCCAATCCCCCTCCTAGTTTTCTAGGGCTTTCTTGGGGAAATCCAATCCAGTGTATTAAGAGTATATTCAATTCAAAAATGCTAAGTATACAACTAGTTTTACAACTTTGGTAACAACTCATAGATACTCACGTGCAAAAAAAATCTCAAGATAATAATACCCTTTCTTGCAATCCCGATTCCCTCGCCAATATCTCACCTCTCAAAATCTTAAATCGTAATCGTTCTTCCCGTCCCTGCCTGTCTCTCTTCCTCCCACTCGACAAAGCTCCTCCCCTATTAGCTTGGCTTTTCCCCCCATCAAACTAGGCTTTTTTTTTAAGTCAATCAATTCTGAAATTGGAATTCTTTAGCGGTGAATTGCATCCTGACCTTGGGGCCGAGTTCAACGAGACTACTACTTGGGAGTATCCTCCGCCGTTGGATGCGCATTTGCTCAGTCCTCTCTCCTTCATTATTTCATTTTAGACTTCTGCTCGTTTTCCAATTATAGATATGTAAGATCGGTGATGTCTTGGCTTCCATGGATGACACTCTAAACCCCTTCAATTCATTATTGCTATTATTCACAAATAAACATTTCTCTTAGTTCTCTCCCATTCAGAGAAGCTGTGGCAAGACTTGAAAAGGTGATCCTTCATTTCACTCTAAATTTTATTCCTCCGAAGACTGACAAGTGGAATTCAATTTGAATATAACACAACCCTTGCCTCAACATTTATGAATCGACACAAGTGGTATACATATGAATTCTAAAAGTTAACCATAGTAGAGCACATTTCATTGAAAAGGGAAAATATATGCATGCAATGAAGATGCAACAAATGCTAAAACATATTGGAAATTGTCACACCAGTTTGATACTGATGCAAACAACTTCCACTATGAATGGCTTCCATAGACCTGTTAGGATCTTCATGTATTTTGGTTTAGTTTGCATCTTTGTAGCTCTATAAGCTTACCCATTTCCAGCAAAATCAAAGTGAAAGGCAGTGATCCCTTCGTGAAGCGCTCCAATGAGTGAATTACAAACTAGTAAGAGAATTGACAAAATTTTCCAAGAGGAAGAATTGTAAGAAAAGCTAAATTGGTTAAGTTAAAGCTTCCTGGATAATGCCATTGCACTAGTTTCTTGGCACTTGCACTCTTAAAATAATTTTGCAGCTGTGGGTGCACCCAAGTAAAAGTGTTTTGCAAGATCAGTTTAAGAAACAGTTAGGCAAATTGTTGTATCAAGATGAATGAGCTGACTTGACATGCATTATCATTTTCAAACTAAGGATTGGCACCACTAGAAAAACGGCAATTACTGACGGAAATTTCCGTCAGTAAATTAACATTTCCGTCGGTAATCTGGCTTTCCCAACGGAACCGTTCCGTCAGTATTCCGTCGGTAAATTTGGTCGGTGATCACAAACGGAACTCATTCCATCAGTAATCACTGACGGAATTTCGTTTCCGTTAGTAATTACTAACGGAATAAGTTTCCGTCGGTTTTTGCTAACATAAATTTCCGTCAGAGATTTCCGTCAGTAAATGTTAGTTCCGTCAGTAATATCGACGAACGTTTCCGTTAGCAATTTTCATCTCCGTTAGTGATTTCCGACGGATTACTCCGTCAATAATTTATATTTCCGTCAGTAATACCGACGAATGTTTCCGTTAGCAATTTTCATATCCGTTAGTGATTCCCAACAGCTTGCTCCGTCGGTAATATATTTTTCCGTCAGTAATACCGGCGAACGTATCCGTTACCAATTTCCATTTCCGTTAGCAATTCCTGACGGATTACTCCGTCGGTAATATATATTTCCGTCCGTAATACCGACGAACGTATCCGTTAGCATTTTCCATTTTCGTCAGTAATTTCCGACGGAATATACCGTCAGTAAAATATATTTTCGTCAGTAGTCCCAAAAGGATATTCCGTCAGTAATTGCAAAAATACTAACTGAATGTCCATTAGTAATGCTAAAAAAATGCTTAAAATTTTAGTTTTACGAACATAATTTCCGTCAGTAAAATTAAAAAGAAAAATAATAATTTTTATATAAATTAAATTTTTGTAGGTGCCTGATTTATCATAAATATATATAATAGGCTCATGACAAAAATTAATTGCACTACAAAACTAAAACATTAAATAGAACAAAATGTTATTACATCAAATTCGTTTCCCAAATCTATTGTTAATTACGATTGTATTGAATATTCGACACAAAGAAATTATGTAAAGGAATTAGGGGGGAGTACGAGTGGACGAAGATCCATGCATAAAAGCGGCCATCCGGGCGCCGCATCTATATTTCCGTGCTGCTCAACCATTTGTTCATCTCGTCGAGCCATAGCTTCATCCTGCTGCGCCACCCTAGCTTCCAATGCATCCATCTTGGCTTGCGGCTTCGTCCAACGAGCATTTGATCCTCCCGTTGACGACAAACTCTGAGAAGAGGCGTGGATGAAAGCGAGTGGCACCATAGTCCCCCAATCCGTAAAGTCTATTCCCCCTTTTTTTTCGTCCTTGTGACGCAACTCTCTGCCATAATTCTATTTTCGAAGAAGCGGGAACGAGAGCTCCCTCTGAACTCTCCGTGCGGCCCTGGGTGGCCTCTTCATTTTTCAATCATCTTAAAGGCATTCTGTCATTAAAAAAAATACAATAATTAATAAAACATCAAACATAATAGATATATGATCCAATTTGATATACATTAAGAATTTTGAAATGTTAATAATTTTCAGATTGAAGCAATATCCAAGGCTCAAATCTTCAAGAATGGGACACTGAGATAAAAGGGTGTCTAGTTCTGTGCTCGTTATGGCTGTGAGGTTAAACGTTAAGAATCTTAGGGTACGAGATGGCTCAATGCTTAACTTCAACCTACCATAGGTACACGCCCAAAAGCCGTCACAAGTAAAGTCTTGCATTGTTGGTGCTTCAATAAGAACTTCCTTTGCCTCGTAAGATAACATCTAAATTTGCCAGCCAAATATCTTCGTGTGTACTTAATTTGGTTGGACTCATCACTGAATAACTTCTAATTTTATCCTTTTTACAGGTGTATATTAATTTCACAGTCCAAAGTAGCATCTGTCATTCCTTTACCTGTTCTTCCTCTTCTATTGCCCCACTTAACTCTGCTCCTCGCAGCATCAACTTTAGTTCATCTTCAGTAACATATGGTTCACTAGTAGATCAAAAAATTTAAGAAAGGAGAATCAGTAGTGTAAAAAAGATTCCAGTCTCAAGAAATGCCAAGCAACTACGATCATCTACTTAAAAGAAGCAGAAGAACAGATGTCGGAGAATAGAACCTGAACACCATATAGGAATTAAATATAAATCATAGGCTTTTTTACTGCCATATTGGTTCACTCTATACAATTGGGACATGGAACCAGCCAATTTAGACTATCGTTTTCATTATCAACTCATCTTTTGTGCAATATTCGTCGTGAAAACTACTAACTAGGCAAATCGAACCTTCAATAACATATCTTCATTTCATTTTAAACTTGCATCTTAAACTAACAATAGATTTGTCAACTGCTTTGTGACCACTCTAAACCATAGAAATAAGTGAATGTCAAACTTTTTCCATCCACTTGGACTCCTCATTCCCACCCCATCTTAGGTCTTACATGACAATTTAAAAAAACACCAACACTGCATTCGCATACATAGAATAACATGATTTCAAAAACAAAAGTTACTGTTCTTGAAGTTCGGAAGAGAATCAACTTCGTAATCAATGCTCATGCCGCTATGAAATTCATCTATATTAGTAGGAAAATCCAAATGCTCGCCATCAACTACCTTACTGCCTAGCCCTTGAACCAAATGAAAATCAAAACACTTAAAACAAACCAGAAAGGAGAGTAAAGGTTCTTGCCAACAGAAAATGACAATTGAAGGACTCACTTGGGATTCAATCATTTCCATTGAGAAGTAGCCTTCAAAGTAATCATCAATAATACCCACCAAAGGCCTGGAAAAAAAAATAACTGTTTCTAATTTTCACCAAAACCCACCATTATCATCACTTGTAACAGTTTCTACCAATGAAAGAAAAAAGAACAAGGAAAATTGTAGCACGAGCAAAGGAACATAAACAACCCCTAGCAAACAGATTTCAGCATCGCACAACTTTTATCGAAAGCATAAGAATTTTAAACCCTAAACCGAGGGTTTAACTTTGCCTTTACGGAACAAACAAATCCAACCTAGATTTTTCCCTAACACGTTACGTGAAGTTTTTGTGAACATAAAGTGGGTTCTAATTGTTAGGTGAATCCTTATTATATCATATCAATACACAAATTAAAAATACAAAAAAAAAAAAAAAAAAGTTTAAATTGGAGATGAACGCACCTGTTTGGCCGGAGTGAGAGACCCGAAATGAGAGAGGGTGAGAGAGTGAGAGAGACTCGGTGGTTCCGATGGCCGGTGGCGAGGGGTAGCGGCGATGAGGTGGAGAGCAGCGAAAGCTTCATCTTCTTCTTGGCTCGCTGCACACAACCCTTCCTCGCGGTAAGTCTCTATCTCACTTGCCGCTGTCAAAGATGAGGCGGAGCTTGATGAGGTAGTCGTAATCGGCTCGAGCTCTAGTTGGCGGAGAGCAGTAGCTCACTTGCCGATGTCGAAGATGAGGCGAGCTTGATGAGGTAGTCGTCGAATCGGCTCGAGCTCTAGTTGGCGGCGATGGCGATGGATGTAGGGGAGGCGGCGATGGCGAGAGATAGAGAGACGTCTCGAATTTTGAGAGAGAGAAGATCGCCGTATAGAGATGAGATAAAGATATTCCAGATTTGTAACTTGTATTTATATCTAGGGTTTTTTTTCCTTTTTTTGTTTTAATTTTATTTTAAATTGATGATAATTCAAATAGCTAGTTGAGAGTGTCAGCTGAATTCAAAATTACAAGTGCAATCCTAATTTTAGCAAAGTCTACCAAACAATTCAGAAAGCCTCAATATTCTGCTAGACCTCCCATTAGTTATATTTAAGTGGTCCAAAGGAGCTCTAATAAATAGTTTGGATATACTACACAGTAGACACCTTGAATTGCATCATATGTGTAACTTTGCAACAACTGATTCCAGTTTTAAACTGAAGCGGTACAATACTTGTGAGTTAAACTTAAATGCAACTTTAACTCGTGGCTTGCTTAGCCACCGCGTTTCGGCCAAAACAACACAGAAAAAACGTAATGCATTTTCAAAGCCCCATTTTTAAAACTAAAGCATCATTTATCAATTAGTGGACCCTCGTCAATACTAAAAGGTCTGCAAGTATTCCAATTTAAGAAAGTGATGGCTTGACTACATTCGAATCAGACAATTTTGATTGCCCCTAAACCGCAATAATTAAGTTAAAGCGTAAATAGAGCGAGTGAGGGAAGAAAATCAAAGACTTAAGAAGTACTTAAATCGATAACAGAGGACTACATGGGTCTTCAAAAGAAATTTCAGAACACAATTGATCAACAAGACTTAGCGACTAATAAATCTAGATCTACTAGTTCGTGACACATCAAGAACGAGAGCTTGTTTTACCTTATTTTAGAAGAAGAAGTGAGGGCGGCAATGGGATTCCAATCGGCGGTGGGGATTCCAATCACGCCAGAAAGATCGAGGTCGAGGAGGTTGCCCGCCGCCGCCCTATGCGCCGCACTTGGGTTGGGGTCGGGGATCAAGAATGGAGTCTGGTCTCTGCCTCTGGATTTGAAATAATGAAATGTTAGGGTTCTTTTTTTATCCTATATATATATATATATATATATATATATATATATATATATATATATATATATATATATATATATATATATATATATATATATATAATATTATTCGAATACTATTCGCGAATACTCGAATCGAATACCACTAAGTTCGTATTCGTATTCGAATCCTTATCGAATATTAAAAAAAATTCGAATTCGAATATTTCGAATATGAATACCGAATACCGAATTCGACTACCGAATCGAATCAAAAAGATTTGATTTGTTTACAACCCTAGTTAAGACATTAGTTGGGCCATATTAAAATAGAAGTGTGAACATTTATCCAGGACGACCGAAAAATACTTTCAATTTATAGTCTTTCAAACTAGTTAATAATAATTTATTTTGAACGTAAAGTATTAATTACTAATGTTTCTTAAAATTGTTATGTTTTATAAATAAATATATATTAATTAATATTAAATACATATTTCAAACCTGTCAGAACACAAATATCAAACATATTAAAATGTGTCAGATTAAAACGGGTCGACACGTCTTAACCCATCTTTAACCCAAAAAACATGAATTTAAGTCATGGTCTATCTTTAACTAAATAGGGATTCTAATTACAACAATTGAATTAATCACTTTTACCCCGGCCTGGTAATTGTGTGATTGGGTTTGGGTCGGGTTGAAATGAGTAACGGGTTGAAACGGGTCTAAACCCGTCCGAACTTAAATATGAAATGAGTCGAAATGTGTCAGTTTAAAACAGGTCGACCCGTCTTAACCTGACTTTTTCCCAAAAAAAAAACATGAATGCTTAGTATGAAAAGTCATGGGTCGAAATAGGTAACCCATTTTGACTCAAAGCAGTTTTATTTGATTTTTTTCTTAATTTATACTTTCGATTTATAGTTTTTATCTTTAATTTAATTTAATAAAAAATATATGTGTGTGTGTGATGCATAATATAATACTACTAGATTTTTATGCACGTGTATATGACACGGTGCCAGTATATATGAGGGGTACATTGTTTCAGTAATTAACTTGTATTTATACCTAGGGTTTTTTTTTTTTTTTTAATTTGCATTTTGATGGTAATTGAATTATTTTGTCTATAAAACACGCTAATAATTTAATTTAATAAAAAATATGTGTATGCGTGATGCATAATTTTGTGAATTTTTAAAATATTTTAAAAGTTTAATCACTCCAATTAGGGGTGGGTATTTGGATTCGGGTTTTTGCATTCGGTCGAAATTTTGATATATATATATATATATATATATATATATATATATATATATATATATATATATATATATATATATATATATATATATATATTAAATAATTAAATTGATATATGCATTCCTTTCCAATGGCTATATCCTTTGGATTTCCAACAGTCACCAAAATGACTGCTAATGAAAACTGTCACAACCGAATTTTAAATATCAAAACCAGTCAGCGAGACCCCCGTCAGGGTTATTCGTTACGAAAACAATAAGTCGAAAGGAAATAGAACACTTGATTATTAACACCCGTAAGCCCGTAAAACTTATGTGAATGTGCACTCCGCACCCCCAGATTCACAATGCAGTACTTCTTAGGGGAAGAAAGTTGTTAATGACAGCCAATCTTTGGTGGACCGAAGTGAGCATACCACTGGTTGGACTGCAGCCAAATCTGAGAAAAATCCAATGGTCCATCGTAGTCCATTATACCATTTCGCCAATAAGTGTAGCGTGTTTTAATATTAAGTTACGTTAAGTTACGTTACGTTAAGTTAAGTTACGTTACGTTAAGTTAAGTTACGTTAAGTTAAGTTAAGTTAAGTTAAACTAAGTTAAGTTAAGTTACATTACGTTACGTTAAGTTAAGTTATGTTATGTTACATTACGTTACGTTAAATTAAGTTAAGTTACGTTACATTACGTTAAGTTAAGTTAAGTTAAGTTACGTTAAGTTAAGTTAATATAAGTTAAGTTAAGTTAAGTTAAGTTAAGACAAAAAAACAAAATGTCGGGGCTAGTACAGCACGACCAAAATCTAGTGTTTGGGGACAAGAAGTTTCAAGATCTTCGGATTGGGGTGCTATAGCTTCTAAGAAAGATAGTGATCAGCCGATTTCATTGCCTTCTCGGGGTAGGAAGGTTGAAAAGGTTGATTCTCCTATGTGGAAAGAAGCTGATCAGCCGATTTCATTGCCTTCTTGGTTCGTTGGATTTGAGTGAAGACGTAGCAGAATTCAAAACTGATTCAAAAGGAGGCTAGGGCTACGATTCTGCAAGAGAAGAAAGCTACGGTTGAATGGGGTTGAGAATCATAGTAGTGGATACGGTGGAGCTCGATTGGGTGAATGTCGAACTAGGGCAAAGGCTGAGCTGGAATTGGGTTGTCGCCGGCTTGGATGCCGCTGACTGGGAAGTCGGAGAAAGAAAGGTGCACCGCGGTGGCGCTAGTTGATAATGGAGCTCGGCTATGAAACCGAACTGGGGTGGAGAAGCCACAGTGAGCGGCTGGCGAAGGAGGCGGATTGGACGGCATTCTTACATTTCCACTAGATTTTATCATTTTGACAGCATTCTTACATTTCCACTACGTCGTTTAGAACCAAAAAAACAAAACAAAACAAAACAAAAAAAAACCCAGAAACTTTAATTCCAGTGGGTTATATCTAGTTGATTTGAATCTGTAGGTTAGAAGCTTTTGCAGAACCTATAGCAAAAGCAAGTTACTTGTAGCTAATAATTAGTAACTTTGAAGTATTTCATTATCATTAGTTTCTACTTAGATGCAAATAATCATACCTAATCTGAACCTATTATTTCAAAATTATAAGTGTCGGAATTGGCTTTCATAACACCAAGGTAGGTGCATCCATATGACAGCACATGTCAATTTTTTATATTGTAGCACAGAATGATTCTGTGTTCCAAAAAGAATATCACATTATTGGAAGACATTCTAAACTTGCAAAGATTATTCTATGATGTTGAATTCCTTATGCTTGAATAAAATGCGATTAAAGAAATTTATGAATTCTACAATGATATAGTTTACAGTGACGAATAAGTATTGTCAAACCTTACTGAAACATATACAAATATGTAAATAATCGCATTTGAAGACAAGCTGAATTTCCATCCAATGATCAAATTACTTGATGCTCTCTTATTTTTCAAATTTGGTTTGTTTTCTTTGCAAGGTCTTGTAGAATTTGAAAAACGTGAATCATCTTTCGCTGAACTGTTGACGATTCCTGAATAGGGTTGTACACGTTGAAGGAAAATCAAGTTGTCTGGAATTGGTTTATTTTGTTTCATTTGTCCGGATAAAGGATGCTTATACACTCAATTTCTTTGAAATCAATTCAAGCCGTCTTTCGAATTGATGTAGTGATGGAAACACGGTGAAGCTCCTTTTTTGTCAAACTAGTAAGGTTCACGTGCGTTGCACGTGGTGTTAATGATTTTTTAAAAATGATTTGTTAGTTTTTTCATTTTTCTGTTTACTTTTAATTATTGGATGTTTTTTTGTATTTTAATCATTACAATTTTTGAAACTTATAAATTGTACTGTTGTGCTTTTAACTTTTTTGATACTTTGTTTTCCAGTCATTTATAATGTATACTTGTAGTCATTGTATAGTAACTTATCCTACAAATTTGTTTTTTTTGTTGGTTATTTTCATTATCTTTTCTTATTACCAAACATGAATTCATTCACTTTTATGAGTGTGTGAATTGAAAATAATTTAAACTTATTATCTTAGATAAACACATTGTTATTTGAGATTTTGTTTATGTCGTTTATGAAATTTATGACTCTCTATAGAAAAAGATATATTATGTTAGAGAAATCAAACTTTCAACCCCAAAGTATATATACTTATACTAAAAATACGAAATTCCCTCAAAGTATATATAAAGCCCCACTTTACCACCCAACCTAAGTTTTGTATCATTTTCATATCTCATTTTATAATTCTTTTCTAGTTTTCCCCCTAGCCACGACAAAGGTTACCAATCTGACGTTAATGTGCACATGGTATTTCACGTGTAGGGCATTTTAGTCATTTTTTGCAATGTTTTCTCTGCTTTTATTACCCAAAGAGAAACTTCATTTTCTTCTTCTCCAGCAACGCTTTCTCTGCATCTTCTCCGACAATGACCTCGCATGTAAATTTTAAGTGAGATAAAACTCAAAAGTGTATTAATGTTTTATTCAAATTATTATATAGAAAAATAAATAAAAATAGAGCGGAATCATATCAAAGATATTGAACTCAAGATTAGATAATCACACTTATGTGTCAAGGCTGCCACGAATAAAAACCCACCAAAAAATTAAAGACGTACAACATAATACACAAGCATACACCAAGAATTTCCCTTTTTTCTCTCTCGTACAACATAATACACAAGTATACACCAAGAATTTCAAATCTCATATTTGAATCCATCACATACGTATACGACAATGATGAGGCAAACCATAGTTCAATCCGTTTTCATCGTCCATAACTTCAACTCCAACAAATTTCTCATCGACACCGTTGATATTGTTTATGGTTTGATTGGAGCAAATTCTCGATTTTAAACATTATTCGCCACACCATGTTTATCACTACGATTACCAGACATGACATCTCATAACCAAATTTGACATGGAATATGAAAATGTTAAAAAATTACATTGTGAGTCAAAGTGGATTTGGTGGATACTTTAGGGGGAAATTTGTATTTTGGACTAATTTCGATGCGGCCAAAATATGATTAGCTCCCAAAATTACACATCAAATCTCACATTGCACCCCAACCTACGAAGTGTCTCACTTTCATAACTTATTTAGCTATTTGTTCGACTTTGCCCCCTCCCGTCTATGGGCATTAAAAATAGTAACGGAAAATGGTATGTGCATGTTACATGAAGATTATTTTGGTCATTTTGCTTGGTGCACAAAATGTGAATTTACTATAAATTCAGTATTTAATTGACCATTTAATATTTAGAATATGTTTTTAAATAAAAATAAAAATAAAAATAATTATTTTAATAATTCAAAAATAATTATAGGGCCAAATTGCAATTCCCCCCCCCCCAAGTATCCACAAAATCGTATAGTTTACCCCTATGTAATGTTTGTCTCATAATGGTATCTGACTTTACTTAGCCTCGCCCCTTTTCCACCTACCACTGACGGACGTTAGAAAATTCACGTTAAATAGCATGTGGTCTTCCACGTACAGGGCGAAAATGTCATTGTTAAGAAGTAAATGTATTAAATGTACAAACCATAATCTCACACCCTCTCTTTCTCTCTTCTCCCGGTTTAAGTTCCCATCTCCAGATCCACCGTAATAGCCGCAATCTCCAGTTAGCCATACCATAGCCACCGTCATCTCTGGGTACAAGTTCGCATATCCGGTCCAAACCCTTCCCACTCTGGTCACGCCTATCATAACTCTAGCGTCGTCCTCCTTCGATTCTAGCCAAACTCCATCTCCGATTTCCCTCATTTTCTCCCCTGCAAAAGTCGTGCTTAAAGTAGAAATCAAAGACTATAGAGTATACTTACTAAAAACGCTTGAAAAAACATGCAATTGACAGAAAACCCATAAACCTTATTGACAAGTTCATCAAAGAGAGAGAGACGGACTTGAATAAAGAGAAATAATTATGAGTTTTATTGAAATACTCTTCAATTTTACAGGGGAAAATTGAGCATACGACCGATATGGTTTAAAACAAAGTATCAAAATTGAGAAGATGTTGAAGAAACTATGACTTTAGATGATTTTGATCTCATAGAAGCTGTCATGACAGTCAGGTTGGTTTATTTAAAGAATTAAGAGAGGTAAAGTAAATGTAAAGTCATGTAAGATGATCAATGGGGATGAGAAATTAATTGATTTCGGTGGTGGATGGGTTTCACCAGAAAATGTGGGTACGTGGATCCAATTTCATACATGAAATTGAAGATGGAGACGTGTAATGGGTAAGAGTTTTTTTTTTTCCATATCTTTCGTTTACTTTGTTTTCATTATCAAGATAAGAAAATTGACGATGAAATAGAAAAATGCATATCTATCATCTGGGTTAAGAGAGAAATTTAAAAAAAAAATCAGAAGGAGTGGACAAAACCAAGATCGGGTTATGGGTTAATTTTTGTTGTGGAAAGTGAAGATCGGAAAAAATGGTTGGTCTTTTCTCTAGATTTTCTTTTAGTAGGAAAAAATAAAATTGTGGACCCCACTCCATTTTAACATTTGAAATTTAAGCACCCAAAAGTTTACATCGAATTCCTAATATTTCCCTTGAGTTAACATCGTGGAAGACCACATGCTATTTAACGTGACTTTTCTAACCGTTGTCGCAGCTAGGGTGGAAAATATGAAAAAATATAATGTCATATATCATTATGGGACAAACTTTAGGTTGGGTGCACTATGTGATTTGGTGGATACTTTGGGGGAGAGGTTATAATTTGGTATAATTATAAGGAAAATACTATCCTTACAAGACTTAGTAGTTGTAAGGAAAATTATAAAATTAGTTGTAAGGCTGGCAATATTGTAATTATAATATGTATCATATTTAAATTTAAAGTTAAAAAAATACATTACTCTAAAAAAAGTGAAATTTAGAAGTTATTTAATTTATTTTGTTATCTTTCATTTTCTTCTATCAACCTCATCTCTCAAAGACCCACTACCATTACCACCACTACCACCTCAAATAACATCATTAACCCAAAAATCAATTTTTTTTATTTGTATTGTATTTTTTTGTCTAATTTCTTACTCCTTCGTTCAAATTAACACATGCAAAACTCATCATTTATAGACCCACCACCATCAGAACCTTAAATTTCACTATTTACAAACCTAAATAAATTTTTTTGAATTTTTAAATTTGATGTTTGAAACCCAAACTCATATGAAGATTTGAAAAATTGATGATTTGGAAATCTAATAATATCGTATTCCACACCTAAACCACCACTGCCATGGTTACAATCGCTCTGACCACTACCCCTAACCACCACCACCAGCATCCCTGCAACTACCACCACCGGTATGACCACCACCAAGAAATATGTTCACCATGCCTTTATAAAATGAAAAAAATAAAATATATTTAGCTTCCATTAAATTGAACTGCTTTCTTCAAATGTATCTCTTATAGATTCTAGTGTTCTTCTCTAACAAAACGCAAAGATTTGTCAACGAAGTTCTCTATTTTTTTTAATCTTCTTGACATTATATCACCTTGCCTTAAACGCATTTTCTTAGATTATTCACAAATAATTATTAAACATGCTACATAAGTGTCTAATATCTTGATACTCACCAACAAATCTAATAGTTACATTTTTTCATATACCTCTAATAATGTCTTTCTCAACCTATGATGTCTCACTTTTATACATAATTTTTATATTTGTCCGACTTTATCCTCTTCCGTTCATGGGTGTTAAAACAGTAATGAAAAATCATACATGTCATGATTATTTTTGTCATATTTTATTTGTGACGCAAAGTGAGATTTGATTATATTTTAATAATTTAGTTTTTCATTTGATATTTAAAATATATTTTAATTAAAATAATAAATTATTATTTCAATAGTTATACTTTGTCTCATTTTAAATTCAAAGGCGAAAAAATGCATTAATCCAACAAAAAATGAAATTTAGATTCTATTAAATTTATTATTTCATCTTTCAGTTTCTTCCGTCACCCTCATTATTCATAGACTCACCACCACTATTACCTCAAATTTCACCATTAACACAAAAGTTAATTTTTGATATGATTTCATTTTCTAATTTCTTACTCCTACCTTCAAAGTAACTCATTTGCAAAAGTCATCATTTATGAACACACCACCACCACAACCTTAAATTTCACTTTTTACAAACTCAAATTCAATTTTTTAAATTTTCAAATTATCAAATTGAAACTGAAACCCATATAGATCTTTGAAAATTTGATGATTTGAAAATCTCACAATATTGTATTTCATCTAAACCACCACTGTCATCCCTACAATCACATGTCGTCATCGCCCCTAACACCACTATCCATGCAGTCGTCAACACCGTTATTACCATCACCAAGAAACGCACTCACCTCGTGTGACGGCCCGACCCGGACTCCAATGCGAAATCCCAAGGTCGTGCCGTCAAGACAAGCTAAAAGACGGACAAGCACCCGCTAGGTGTAGTGGTGCGAGTCAAGAGTTGAACCAACAAACTCTAAACGGGAAGGTAAAGCCATAACGGCAATACGGAACAACTAAAAAAACTAAAATCTGCGGAAGCAAATCATATGTGGGACCAAAGCCTATAAATACAACTAAGGAATATAAGGCTGAGAGACGACCATCTCTCGACAAATCTACGACTCGCGTGACGCAACATTGCGCACGGACAACAACCCATCGGCAACCTAAGGCCGGCGAAGCAACAAGAACCCAACCTGATAAACAACAACTCTACGGCTATAACATGCCGGAGGAACAAATCAACTAAACGAATAAGATATAAAATACTAACCACTAAACCAATGTCTCTCGACTAAAGTTGTCGGGGACAGAAATAACAATAACATAATACTAGAACAAGCGAGCTAAAACCTTGCTCGGGAAGATGACATAACAACTTCTAAATAAATACAACAGCTCGACCCAACAAGTCGGCTCCCAAAATAAACGACAATAAAATGCTAACATAACTACCCAAGTAAAGTTTACATAACTTCACATCCGTATCTCACAAGATAACAAATACAATAATACTAATAACCCCAAGCTATCGCCCGGAAGACCACCTGTTATCGATCAAGCGCCCGAAGCTTCAACGCGTACTAACGAGCTAACTGCAAAAACTAAGGAAAACAAACACACGAAATGAGTCATAATGACCCAGTAAGTTACTAAATGCAATTGTATGGCATAGCATGACGTGGCATGGCATAATGCACAAACATGTATGAAATCATGGCATCCTAATCGTATACCAACAATAGACTTATATTAAGTCACCAAGTAACATAAACTTCATAAACCACATAGCACATTATCTTTCATATAAGTGCTCATAGTAAGCCACATAAGGGATAGAGAAGGTACCGAATTAGTGCCGTTGTGTTGCTCCTGCAATACACAATGTTACTGGTTCGTGCAACATCGATGCTCTGTGAATGCATCGACTTTCATCGAGAATCATTCGATTTAGCTAGCAGCCAATGCGGCACTTATTGATACGGCAGAGGGGCTACTTCCCCACTGCGGCCCACAGCGGAGGGGTGTGTGAGGTCCCAGGTACGGCGATCCATAGCGAATACGAATCTTACGATTCGTATAGGCGATGTATCGTCCTACCCTGACATAAAAACCAAATCCAAATAATGCCAGCTGGGCTTTTATGAAATGCACAAGTAGATAATTACTCTCATGCTCAAACAAGAACCAAGACCGATCACATCGGGCATATCAAATCAAGTAGGACATAAAGTTCTACACACCAATTTAACAATGCACATATTTGTACACACTTAACAAATCCAACCAACTTATAAGTTTAGTCAAGAATCATATATTGAGGTATCCATAACCCTCAAGTCACAACCCACTCAAACGTAGCATATAAGCTCAAGAAATCATAATGTGAGGTCTAAGAACAACCATAAATCAAGGCTTAGCATTTAAGCTTTGCTTAAAGGTACACCGGACTCAACCATAGTCCCAACCGTCGTATATATACTCGACATTCTCAACCCAATCTCAAGGGTACCATAACCAACCCATAGTCATAACCTCGCAAGTTCTTTCATGTGCACGCGACCACATTCCCTAAGAGAGAACCCATTCAAATAATCATTTCTTAAGGTAATACGAGATCATAGGTTGATCTCTAATGCTCCGTGCCCTAACGAGCACGCCCTAAATAAATTCCCAATAAGTTTCTATATCATGGGTGTCACAAATGGGACACAATTCAAGATGCTCGGGTACTCACAATCAAAACCAACCAAACCCGAACATCAAAGGATTTTAACCTAAGGCTCACCAACATAATATTGAACCTATAACAACTCCATTGAGTCTTAATATCGCATTTCATTAAATACACATTTCATACAACCCAAAATTAGCACATCATTCAAGTTTATAGAAATTATCCCAAAAATAATCCGGGCTTATTTCCCAAGCCTAAAATCCAAGAATTCATCATAGACATAGTCAACGAAACCCAAATGACGTAGGACTTCAACCCGAGTTCGTTAGCACAATATCGAACCTATTACGACTCCGTAGAGTCTACATACTAAGTTTCATTCTTAAACCTTTCATCCATATCAACATTAACACCCACTTCAAATAACCACAATTTCTCCAATAATTTGGGGGTTGATTCTCAAGCCCTAAAATTCACAATAAAACCCAACATAGATCACAACCCATTTCATAAATCATATAATTTCAATTTAGTGATCATACTCATAATATATATAGAGAGTTCACAAATCCAAATCCCCAATCATAGGCCTACTTTCATAACAAACCCAAATAAAATGTAAACATGATTTCTAGCATACTCATAAACCTAGAAACACAAGATGATGAACAATCACATACTTCAACAATCATAGAAGTCATTCTACAAATGCTCCTAACAAGTTCATACTTCCAAAAATCCCCAAATTAACACATACAAAGCATATCAAGTGTTCATTGCCCACAAATAGCATATAAGTTGTTTTCCTTAGGGCCAATGAACCAAAATCAAAAGGAAGTAACTTACCTAGCTTGAGTGAAAACTCAAGAGAACGCAAATCCGATCGGTGAACTTGTTCTACACGTCGAGGGCTTCAAGATTCCGAAGTTTGAAGGCAATCGGTTGGTTGGATCGTCTTGGATCGAAGAGAGAAGAAGCTAGGGCTTGAAATCTCCCATGAAGACTCTCTCTCTCTAATACGTATTGTGGAGGAGGAAGAATGAAGATATTTTCTGATTTCTCAAAAGGGTTTGGGTATTTATACCCCCAAAATAAGGAGGGCACATTAGACATTTCCCTTGCACAATTAGTAGAGATTAGGACTAATCAATCACTAATCTAACCTTAATTAACTTCCAACTAATGTTAGGACATGATTTGGGTTAAGTATGAGAGGTTAGGAAGGGTTTAGAGGGGGTTTAATGAGGGTAGGATAGGTATAATTCGTCCAAACACAAAAACAGGGAAAAATCCGTAGCGTAATCGATGTTGAGGCGGGCGCCTCACATCTCTCAGAGCGGGCCTCGGCTGTCGGTATTTCATTTTGCAAAGCTTCGACTTGAGGCGGGCGCACTGTATGGCAGCGGGCGCTGGGCCTCTGAACCTTCAAAACTTGGTCTAAACATGTCCTAAATGGTCCCAAACTCATGGGCAACCATTCTAAGGTCTAACCCAACTCAAAACAAGTCGGAAACACACCCGAACAACTCCCGAAACAACTCGGAGCGAAACCGGGAAGAGGTGCAACAACGTGCAACCGGAACGACGAATGAACTCGCAATCGAACGAGCAATGAAAGGAGACTTTTAAGGCAAGTCTAAGGGCTAATGAAGAAGCTTAAATACTTCTAGAAAGTTGAACAACAACTAGGGAAATAAGAGTCCCAAACGAGAGACGATTACGCGACTCGATTCCCGAACTACGCGATAGAGACGAGCATTATCTCCAAAACTTCCAAATCATCGATAGACTTAAGGAACACCTCCAACTTGAAGTCTAACACATCTAAACATGTTAATAAACCATCTTATAGAGGTCTAGGACCCAAACCGAGGTCACGAACACAAAACGCAAGCAAACCCTCAATCGCGTCGCATTCCGACTATCGTCGAGTCACGACTTGTGACTTTAGCAAGTCAACAACTATATGGAGTCTCTTAACAATGTTTTGGTCTTAATATGGTCTCTCAAACATATCTAGACCCTCTCGCAAACCAATCATACAGTCGACAAAGGAAGAAGTGCAAGTATAGCACGCAAACCGAGCTAACGAAGGAGCGGGGTGTTACACCTCGCCTTGCACAAATGGAGACATAAAATCTCTTTAACTTTCGTTTAGTCGAACTTTTTTCTTTAAACATCTCTCATTTCTTAGTTCTAATACACTTTTTGTGCAAATTACTAAGTAATGAGAAAATCTAATTTTAGGATGAGACTACTAAAAATGATGTCGGTTGGTGACAACCTATTTCAATAAAAGGAGAGTTGCGGTAGAAGAAAGAAAATCGATAGGCAGAGGAGGGAATATAGAGATTCTCACATGTAACTACCCCGAGTCCGATGAAGAGGAGCAAGCAAATTAAAGACAATTGATAGTTTTAAAAGTTGTTGTAGTAGTCTGAAAATTTTAAAAAGGTTAATAGTAGATTTTAGCATTTTATTTTTCTAATAAAACGCATAGATTCATCAATTGGTTCTTCATCTTCATCTTCTGGACATTATGACACATTTTCTTAACCCGTTTCTCTTAGCTTATTCATGGGTAATAACTAAACATGTTACAGATTTGCTTAATAGTTTGATACTCACTAACAAATCTATCATTATGGTTACAATTTTCTATATACATCTAATAATGTCTTTCCCGAACATATATAAATAAAGAAATAAAACTATATTATTTTTTAGTTTCAAATATTTTTAAAGTTTCGAATCAAGTTTTAGTCTTTTGAGTAAATGTATTTTTGTCATTTTAGAATATATTGGACGATATTTGTAACGATAATGGTAGGAGGAGGAAAATGATAACAAAATCAAAATACAAGACGAAATGAATAGAATTCAATAATGTAGGACCTAACTTTAAAATATGTACAAGTCAAGGGATCAAATTATTATTTAATTATTCATGGAATTAATTAGCTTATGACAAATTTACTTGTTCAACCTTAATTAATAGTGAGTAATTTATTATAGTTAGGGCTATTTTTGTCCAAACATTACTTTTTGTCATGGTAAATTTACTTGTTTTGTCCTTAATTAAATGGTGGGTAGTTTATTTGGTGAAGGGTTATTTTTGTCTATCAATTAAATTGTAAGAAACAAGCTTGACTTTTATAGTAAGAGAGATTAAAGGCAAGTATCTAACTGAATTGCAAGGATAAAATACGGTTGATCCATACCCCAATATGACAGAAAGGTGACTTCTTTGCCCCGAAAATATTCCAGGCCAAAGCACTGCTGAGACTTTTGATTCAAGGCTTGTAGCTATCATAGAAATGGTAGACAACAACATGTAGACAACATTGTATTTGGTCTGTAAATGATGTAAAATTCGAAATGGATAACTGTTGTAATGAATATTTGAATGTCGGCAGGCGCATGCAATAAAAGATAACTCATTCCTATATTTGTTGCTGCTAGAAAGTTGCAATTTATGTTAATAACTTGCATTTGTTTACTTGGTGAATTAGCAAAATATTGGCTCTATGCTTGTATGATTAATTTGAGCATATGATTACATTAGTTTGGATGTAGTTTCCTTGATAAATAGTCTTGTCTAACTAGTTTATTGCAAATTGAGATGAAGGTAATCTGTAAATATGCGAGCTCCTCTAAAGAATATGGTTTGAAGTTGGGATATTGTTGTCCATACAAATGCACGTCTTTCTTGGGATTTGTCCAAACAAAGCACAATATTTCTTAAGGATGATCATGCAAACATTAGACACAGTGCCAGGCAGAAATGAGTCCTTCCACCTCTTAGAAACACAAACATAAGAAGCCACATCCTTTGCACTACTCATGTAAGGTAAATTAATCAATATAACACCATTCCATCTTACAATAGTCATTGATAAACGAGAATGTGGAAACATAAGCAAAACCCACATTAGAATAGAGTTAACATCTCAACAAAAATAGAAATCTTAGATATGCAGACACATCCGCCATCTCATGAACAATAAAATTGTGTAGCTTGCATACAAAAATAAAATATCCTCTAATGTCAATTGGAATAAGGGGTTGGTCTATTTGCACCATATATTGGAGGCGGAATGCAGACACCTCTGCCATATTTTGGAGGTCGAATGTTAACACATGCATCATATCATGTGTGCGGATTGTTTACGTAGTACCAAGGTGGATTCTGAGAAATTTGTGGAGTTATCATCTGCATATTTTTTTTAGTGAATGTCAGTCTATTACTCTGACTTCCTTAACCAAAGGAAGAAGACATTGCATAAGTGAAAGAATGAACATTGAGCAGATTATACCTACAACTGTTCTATGGAATTGGGGGGTTGTTAAGCTTTTTATCATCCTGACATCTAGCAATTTCTCTGCAATATTTTTGTATTTAAATGACCTTAACTAAAAGGATAGACCCACATAAGTATGCATCATAATTGACTTACAAAATAGCCAAAAATCACATCTGTAGGAAATGTAAATATAGACCCACACACATATATACAAATTTGATTTTGGTAATCTCTTCATTGGGTCTCTATCTCTCTTGCAATCAAATTTCTGGTACTTCTCTAATTCCTTTTTGTATATATATGTGTGTACGTGAGATTGTAAAGATATTCTTATTTTATGCTATTACAATGATGGAGGAAGTCAATTATGCTGCATACTTGTGTGAATAATAGCAATAATGAATTGAAGGGGTTTAGAGTGTCATCCATGGAAGCCAAAACATCACCGATCTTAGATATCAATAATTGGAAAACAAGCAGAAGTCTAAAATGAAATAATGAAGGAGAGAGGACTGACCAAATACGCATCCGGCGGTGGAGGATACTCCCAAGCAGTAGTCTCGTTGAACTTGGCCCCGAGGTCAGGTTGCAATTCGCCGTTAAAGAATTCCAATTTCAGAATTGATTGATCGAAAAAAACACCTAGTTTGATGGGGGAAAAGCCAAGCTGGTAGGGGAGGAGCTTCGCAGAGTGGGAGGAAGAGAGACGGGCAGGGACGGGAAGAACGATTACGATTTCAGATTTTGAGAGGTGAGATATTGGCGAGGGAATCAGGATTGAAAGAAAAGGTATTATTGTCTTGGAATTTTTTTGCACGTGAGTATCCATGAGTTGTTACCAAAGTTGTAAAACTAGTTGTAGACTTAGCATTTTTGTATTCGATTACAAGTTGCAGCAGTGATACAATCTCATTAGGGGCTTTAGGGAAATGATTGCCCCTGATCAATTTTATCTCATTCTCGTATTATAGTAGTTCGTGTTTCACAATTTGTTTTTCAGTTGCTCTCTTCTCATCGTTCTCACTCTCTTTCTAGGTTTTTGTTTGATTCCAATTTTATTTGGGTAAAAAGAAGAACATCGATTTAGGATTTAAGGAGTTCGACGCACACAACAACACACAACAACACACAACAATAGGTAACTTTCTCTCTTGTCTTTAATCTATCCTATTATTGTCTAATAAATTGTTCGATTAGTAGTTATTTTGAGGATACACTCAAATACTCACCTATGCAATTGGAATTTACCTCTAGAATAAACCACATGAACTGAATACAAGTGAATACTCTGGTAATAAGCTCAGTTGCTATTAAAACTAACATATGTGGTTTCATTACTAATTTAATTATATGATGATGAGGGCAAAAAGGAAGCTTTCTCAATATCTTGGACAAGCTAATTTAGCTTACTACTACATTTGTTTATGATTGGATTAGACTGTTGTAGTTTATAAAAGTTAGATTTTTACCGTAATGAGCGGATGCAATTAGAGATAGACCTATATTTTTTTTTTTGATAATATGCAATAACATTAGTGTTTCTCTACATCATTGATCATACCATATATGATATGAAAATTCTTTTTATTTATCTATTTTTGTTTATGCCCTCCTTCAGAAAGGCTATTGTTGGATTTTGAGCATATTTTGAGGATTGTACGTAACTAAATATATGCCAAATTTTGGCGCCGTTGCCGGGGAACGGTTTTGCTATTTATTTCTTTTTAAGAAATTTATTTTGTTATGGCTTTCTATGCACAACAATTTGAAAGTAGACACGATAACCTTCCACGACTAGGGAATGAGGTAAATTTTAGTTCTATTGATGAAAGATTGAATGCATTGACTTCTATGGTGGAGAAGTTTCTTGTAAATCAGGTATCAAAGGCTCATGTTTGTAGAAATTCATTGATTGCTAGACATATTGCAGATTATTATCCTCCATGGCAAGATAATATGCAACACGCCATGGCAATGTGAGGATTTTTGGGACAAACTCATGATGACCATGATCCTTATTCCAATAGCTACAATCAAGGATGGTGGGATCAACCAAATTTCAGTTGCGAAAATCAAGAAGGGCAACCGATATTTCTGCAATAGAATTATCCGTTCTCATCTCCTCCATCAGTTCAACCCACTACCAGTTCCAGCACATCATTGGAGGGTCTAATCAAAAGTTTAGCTGAATCAGTTTAGAAAGATAGACAGACTCAACAGCAAGAAAGATTAGAGACCAAGGCTAGCATTAAATCTCTTGAAAATCAAATTTCTCAGTTAGTCATGTCCGTGAGCAAGCTGGAAGCGAATCAAGTTGAACAGAAAAATGGGCATGTTGATTGCAGCAAGGAAGAAGTTGTGCAAAATGAGGGCGCCAAGAAATGATGGTGGAGAATTCATGAAACAAAATGAGGAAATTATTATTCAGGCATCAAAAGAAAGAAGAGGATGAGAAAGAAATTTTTAGAAACCTTTCGTAAGGTTGAGATTAACATTCCTGTCATGGATATCATAAAGGAAGTGCTTCACCATGCTGAGGAATTGTGTACAAATAAAATGAAGCTGGAATTAGTGCATGTGAAATGTTTGATAGATAAAGATGTGTCTTTCCAAATAAGTGAGGAGGTGCATGAAAATATTATGACACTCTATTCCACACCGGAGGTAACATCAAGGTTTGATTCTCCTTCTTTTCCATTACCGATTTCAAGTGAAAAAATTCTTTCTTCATTGTCGGTTATCATTGGTAATAATTTGACCGAGTTGTAGGAAGAGTAGATATTGGGTCTAGCTACAAACGTTAAATAGCAGCGCTAATTGGGAGGCAACCCAATAATTTTAATGCTTTAATTTCCTATTTTTCTAGGTTAAATTTATTTTCTTGTTATTTTCATTATGTTTTTTAGTTTTTTTTTTGTAGCAGCAGGTGTATGATTTAAAGGAGCAAAGAAGAATGAACAGCTGGTAGCAGGGCTTGTGAGAGCTTAGCACATGCCCATATGGTATTGTCACTCTTCCCGTTTCATTCCAAGAGCAACTAAGCGGTAGAACCAAATTAGGATTTCCCTTTGCCTCTATTCAGCATGACAGGGAGTAGCTCTTTTCCCTCCACTTTGCTCTTTTCTGCTTAAAATTCTTTTTCTTGTTTTGCACACCTTGATTATGTACTACATTGAAGACAATGCATAACATAAGTGTGGGGGGGATTTGAGTGTGTGTATATGGGGTAATCGGGGGTCCCTTTTTGTTGTTATGTTGGTTGTTGTATATGTCTTTATATGGGGATTTTTGAACTTTCATGACATGATTTGGGTTGATAGGTTGAAATGAAAAGGAGACATTATTGCTATGTTGATAGATGTGTATTATCAAATTAAATTGAGGAATTTATGATAAATGATGGGCACTTTGAAATTTTTTGCATGAAATTGAAAAAAATGTCTTTAAACTGATGCTTTCAACTAGTGTGTGCAAGTCTTAACTCATTAGCCACTTTGGTGAGATTTTGGGGAACACAGGATGCACTGGGTGGCGTGGCATAAGGTTTGTCGGCCCATTGCAGAAGGGGGTCTTGGTATTCGATCTTTGAGCCAGGTGATGGACGTTATGCATGCAAAGCTGGCGTGGGGAGCTATTCAAGGCAATTCGCTGTGGGCAAAATTTTGTACAGCAAAGTATAAGCAGGGTAACAATTTTACTTGTACTCCTTTGTCCTCTACTATTTGGAAATCTGTGATGAGGAATATGGATGGTGTTGGAGAGTGCTGCCAATGGATTATTGGGGAAGGAAACATTTCCTTTTGGGACTCTAATTGGTGTGGTTTAAGTCTGCTTGGTCCGAGGCCTATAGATGTCAATCTTACAGTTCAGGAGGCTATGAAAGATATGGATAATTTTTGGCACTTGATCCCTGAGAACCTTCATGCATGTATTAGGCAAATTGAATGTGCTGCTCACGTCCAGGACAAAATTATTTGTACTCTTTCTAAGAATGGTGAGTTTAAAGTGTTGAATTATTTGGAGCATTGTCGGATTCGTTATCCTATAGAGCGCTGGGCGTTGAGAATTTGGAAACCTTGGATTCCTTTAAAGGTAAGTGGTTTTATTTGGCGGTTGCTGCAAGGTGCTATCCTGGTTGATCGTGCCCTTCTTTCTAAAGGTATTCAGATGGCTTCAAAATATGTATGCTGCCATGATTCCCCGGCTTGTGAGTCCAGCGGGCACCTCTTCCTTTACTCAGATATTTCCAAGACAGTTTGGATCCGTTTTGCTCGTGCTTTTGGCAAGGTTAGTAGTTATAATAGTATGGTGCATTTATACAATACCTGGATGTCTTCGTCTATGCGTCACCAAGTTGGGGCTTGTCAAATGGGCATTTTCATGTTTACTTGCTGGGAGATATGGAAAGCTAGATGTGCTGCGGTTTTTGAGGGTCGTCCTATGCAAGTTGATTTGATTATTCGTGGCGTGCAAAATAGTCTAGGCAACTTGAATTTTATTTATAAGACGAAAACCAGGATTGGGTAGCAGGCAAAAGCTGCCTTGCAGATTGTAAATGTGCCGGTTTTGAATGTTGTTGCTAGAACTGACGCGTGGTTCCGATGGCACCCTCTGGATTCAGGGGTTTTAAATTGAACACAGATGGGTCTTCTATAGATGGTGTGTGTACAAGAGGGGGAATCATAAGAGATGATCAGGGTAAGTTTATCAAAGCTTTTTCTAGTTTTTATAGTCAAGGCACAAATATGAAGTCAGAAATTTTAGCTCTTCAGGGAGGTTTATCCTTGTGTCATGATCTTGGTTTGTGCAATGTGGTCATTAAGTAGGACTCTATGGTAGCAGTTCATTTTATTTTGGATAATCACACGGCTCCGTGGCAATATGTGTATCAGCTTCGACATTGTAGGAATATTTTGGGCAGCTATAAATTAATGCACGTTTACAGAGAACATAATATGGTGGCAGATCGTTTGGCTGCGGCAGCTCATGAACACAAAAGTCACAAAGTTTATGTTTGCTCTAATGAGCTTCCTTACAGTTCTCGTATGGCTCTTAGACATGACTTGTATGGTTTTTATTATTATAGGAAACGTGTATAGGATGTCCATCTTGCATGTATTTCCTTTTAAAGGTAAGGCTCCGTCGCCCGGTTTGTCGGGTTCGGTTGGTTGTCCCCCTTCAGTTTGTATTTCTTATTTTATTTATAAAATCTCTGCAGGTGCCGCCCTGCTTCTTTAAAAAAAAAATTATATGCTCTTTTCTTATTTCTTTGAGTGATTTTCATGCGACGGTGATTATTCTAGAACTTGCATTTTGTATACATATCGAGATCACATCAATGAGTTCTTTGCACCAATATGATTAAGGCACTTAGGTATCACTACTTTTGTCTATCTTTTTCTATCATACCCATAAATGTTTCCCCTTAGTTAACCATTTTGAGCCTAAACCATTTCTTTTTGATAAACCTCAAAAATGAACCTTTAGCCTTTCTTTTTGACCTATTTTGATTTACCCGATGGCAAGGAATTGCATAATGACCATGTGAAATATGGAATCTCATCTTATAACCATTATGTGCTGCGAGTGATGGCTAGTTAATTATGTAAAAGCATGTTTTGTGCAAGCAAAAATGGTGATGTGAGCTGTTTCGAAAGAAAGAAAAAAAAACTCAGCCGGTCAAAAGGAAAAATATGCTCCTTGGGGCTGCTTCAAAAAAAAAAAAAAAACGAAGAGAAGAAGGTAGCAGCTTTCCAAAAGAAGAGAAAGTGTGATACATGTAAAAGATGCACAGTTCAGTTAGTTTGTAATTTAAACCATGACTATACTTCATTTGTAATTATTGCTAGTGAATGAGTTGGAGATGACTTATATGATTATTTTTGCATTTTCTTTGACATCTTTTAACCCACTTTAAATCCTTTATATCCTACCCTTTTCACCCCTAGCCACGTTACAACACTTTTAAAGACCTTTTGATTGGTGCATTATGAACTCATATTCAGTGATGAAGATTTGATCAATTTGCAAGCATATGGTAATGTCATTCCGTTGTGTGATTTGAGTGCTTCATGATATACATCCTCTTTAAACACTTTTGTGTGATTTGAGAGATCCGTGAGGATAGTTGAGTCTTGCATATGTGAAGTTGAAAGATAATTTTAGAGACATGCAAATCAATTTAAATTGAAAAATTATAGAATGCCCTTCTTGTTGATTGAATTTTGATTTTCAATATGAGGATGCACATTTGATGTCAAGTTAGGAAACAATGTCTGTTTTTCTTGGGTTGGTTGGAGCAGCGATGATCATGTTCATGAAGTTTAAAAAATGCTTGAGGACAAGCATCGTTTAAGTGTGGGGGAATTTTGATGAACTCAAATAAGTGTGATATTTAATATCGTTTTTGTGACTTAACTTGTTGTAAATGTTGCACTTTTTATGGGTATTTTGTATGTTTGGTGATTACAGGTCTATGAGAGATTGATGGTGAAAAAAATAAAAACAATACCAAGTTCAAAGAAGAAATTCAGATATCATAGTACCGAATGGGCATGTGCAATTCAGAAAAACGAGCTGGAACTGAATTTGGAAGCAATGTCACGTTTTTAATGAGAATTTCAGACATTAGCCAATCTCCATAATTAGGGAATTATTATTTTTCTCTAAATTGTGGTTATTTCTTTTATTTCTCTTTTGTAATTAATGAAAAGATAGGATAAGAGATAGATTAGATGTTGTGGACTTTGTCAACAACTACCTAGGAGTGGAGGGTTAGGAGTGGAGATCATGGCCTCTATAAAGGAGGAAAGACTTGGAAAGCAAGAAGGGCTCAGCTATATAAGGAGAAGTCAGTTTTAGAAGTTGACATGCAATCACAAACAACACGGCTGATACACATAATCATACACACACATATACACTCGAAGATTTTGGTAGCAGCTTGCTTGTTTCTTCCATCACACTGTTGGGTTTATTTTCGTTTTGAATTCATTTTGTAAGTAATCTTTAATTATGTTTAGTGGCTATTTTTATTTCTTCCAGTTAATGAACAAGTAATTTTTTACAAGTTTATGTTATGAGATCTAAGTGTTTTAATTCTCAATTGGGTTTAAATATTTATTCATTATCTGTTTGTTTGTTGCAAAAGGAATTGTAGCGTATGATTATTATGCTTAGTTAATGTTTGTGGCCAGAACCTTAATTAATATAATATTTCATTGTTAGTTATAACTGTTTATCCGTAATTGTCATCGGGTTCTAACAAAGTAGTAAGTGACGCACCGTTTAGGCATCACAAGCATATTCGGTCCGTGTTGCGGGAATGTGTAATCTAAATTAAATGATATTGCTTCAATATGCACTGTTTAGAATCATGTCTCTCTCTCTCTCTCTCTTAATTCTTTCAAAACATTAAATCCTACGAGTGTTTCGGGGGTTGTCTTTTGATTAGGGAAATAGTTAGTGAGCTTCTCTTGACTATCTAGACAATAATGGAGAGATTGGGTGTCTGGCGGTTGTCGACACCTATTACCGGTTTATTTGTAGCTAATTGAGTCATCTTTGCATCTATGATCAGTAGTAAACTTATGGGATTACGTTTAGTTCATTGACTGAGACTTTTTCGTTATTAGAATCAAACATCATTTTCGGTTTTGTTAACATTTAGTCATTTAATTTCAACTTTTAATTAAGTCATTGTTGCTAATTAGTTAGATTAAAAACCACAATCTTTATCTTAAATTGTTTTGTTAAAATTCTTAGAAGAAGTGAATTCGACGTTCCCTGTGGATACGATTCCTACTATCCTATACTCGTTATAAGGAAAATATGAAATTATTTTTGACGGTTTAACACCCGTCAACGTGACTGGAGAGAAACATTATGAACCACTACACTGATAATTGTTATATGCATGCTCTAACAATTGTAAATTAGCTTGCGAGAGTATTACCATGCCTTCTTTTACATACTTATGTCCATGCCTTTATAACAAATTATCTGCTTCATAAAGTTTTGGCTCTTTTCAACTAGATGATCACATTTTCAAGATATGGCATTGCTGTTGCCTTCTGGTATGTTTTGATTTCATAAATTCTCTTTTGTTATTTCATTTTGTAGTATAATTCTTCGGATGCTAGGTCAAATGAAATCAAACATTCCTTTTGTTGTCGTAGTATTTTGTTGATCCTAAGCGACGCAAGTTTTTTTCTAATTTTTTTCTAAGTAGCATGTGTTTCATTATCTAAAAACCATCGCAATCCGTCGGACAAAAGAAAGTATGATTCTAATCTCATCTTATTATATTCTAATCCGCCGGAAATTTTGTTTCTTCAAAATTTTAAACCTTTTGCACTTTGACAACTTTAGGAGGGCATAAAGATTCTTAAGATTGTGAATGAGAGGTTTCTACCAATAGCTCTGATTGCTTTTCATGCATAATCATTTCTGTAATGGGTGTGCAAGAACTTTGCCCAAGTAATTGGTTGCTAATATGTTATCAAACTAAAAAGAATTTGGGAATTGCGTCCAATTGTTATGTTTTAGATGCATCCAGAATTTGATGTATCTGAGTTTCCTTATGGGAGTAGATTCTTTCTACTCTTTGTTTCGCTCTTTAGTAGTATCCAAATAATGACTGGTAGATCCGGTCATTGGCTTGCTTTCTGTTTTTCACCATCTTTGAACTCATCTTTTCCTGCAATGTTTACATGTTATTGCGTCACATCTATTAACTATTACTAAATCAAACGTCGTTGCTACCACGTGGACGGTTTTTGTTAAATGCTAAAACCTTAAAAGAAATTATATGCTTTAAAGTTATTAGTAAAAGTTTTTTATTAAACAGGAATTGATAAAAGTTTTACAATTAAAGTTAACTTATAAAATCTAAAACCAATCTTAAAATTACAGATAAATAAAATTCGTTAGTTCTGGATAAATTTTATCACATTTGATTTTATTTCACTTAATTATGAATTCTCAATTCTCAAAAAACGATTACTCATAAAAGTTTAAATTTATTAGTAAAAGTTTTTTTTTATTAAAACGATTATTGATTTTTAAAAAGGTTACCAAATCATTCTTATTTGTAAAAAAAAAAATTTAACCAAATTTTCACTCCCAAAATCGGTTTCTTTTTTATTTTGACCATTTTTTGCTGTCAAAATCAGTTACTATCGGATAGATTTTATCATATTTGATTTAGACATGTTTAAGTTGATTAGAACTTTTCAATTCTCATGGTTAAAGTTTTTTTTAGTAGGTCTCTTATAACACCGTATTACGGATCTTAATTCGTAAGACGGAGCAATCTCTCTCACAATTTAACGCACTAACACACGGTGTGTCGGGTAAAGATGATTCGTCTTACAAAAAACATCCATATGACCGTCGTGTTTCACTTGATTATGACTCCTCAATTCTAATGGTAAAAGTTTTTTTACCATTTTTTCTGCCAATTTTTTTACTTTAATTTATTCTTCTCTCGGTTAGTACCTCATCCTTTTCATTTCCCCATAATGACTAGAATTACATAAGTGTTGAATTCTTCTATTCTATTTTGTAATTTCATGGGTTAATATCACTTTTGGTACCCTAACTTTACCCGTTTTTCACTTTTGGTACCCAATGTACACAAAGTATCAAATATCATTCTAAACGATTTCCAGTTTCATCAATTGTGATACTTTCCGCTACCAATCTGTCAAACCCAAACGGAAGACCTGTTGTTCTAGGTTGGAAAGGCAAGGAAACCGGCTAAGTCACTTGGTTTTGGTAGAAAAGAGAGAAAGGGAAATAAGGGTAAGGATTCATGCATCATCTTTATTCTTCATCCTCAATTTCCAGATCCAGGTCTTCTATCAACCCCAATTAGAAATAAAAACAAGTAAAATTGTATATTGGATGATGTTTGGGAAGATTCAGGGTTCTTCAATCTGCAACTTCCAAAACTCGATACAATAACATATCAAATAAATTGTAGGAAAAACAAAAGGGGTGAAAACGAGGTCGGATCTGTAACGAATCGGGTAAAGGGAGGTCCGCCATGGCTGCAACTTCAGATTCGAGGTCGGCGAGCTCGGCCAGAGACGGAGAAGCTATAGATCTGGAGCAATGAATAGCGATGAAGAGAGAAAGAAACTTGTTCAGATCTGGCTTGACCACACGGAGGAGTCTCCGGCGGTGAGGATTCCAAAGAGCCCTTCAGTATTGAACCCGCCCCTGCCATACTCGAAAAGCCCGCAATCAAGCTCGAATTCGTTCTGTGTGATTAAAGTTTCAACAATTTCAGCGTAGACGGCTTTAACAAATGAAATGGTTGTGAAAAGCTTGGTAATGAATGCTTCCATTGATGCTCTGTTATAAAGCTCTGCTTCATCGACATGATGTTTGTTGAAAGAATCGGGTTTAGGACAACATCCATCTCTGAACTTGTCGTGGGTAGGAAAGAGGAAGCAAAAGCCATTGTTGGAGGAGGATATGACGGGTTCGTGAATCTTCTGGAAGCTTCCAAATCGACAACCTCTTCTGGAATCTTGATTTTCAGTATCTAAATTGGGAAAGTAAAAATTAGGGAAGGATAAATTAGGGTTGTAATTGTAATAATTTAGGATTCCAAATTGAGGAAAGAGAACTTAAGACACAATGTGGATATTGGGATGGAAGAAATTAGGGCACAAGAAGTAATTGGTGGAAGAAATTAGGGCACAAGAAACAATTGGGGGAAATGGAAGATAGGAGAAATTTTGGAGAAATGAACAATGGTCCGTATACACATACATACCTGTTAGCCAAGCTAGTTCCCGTTTCCAACCTAGGATAGCAGGTCAACCGTTAGTATTTAACAAATAGTTAACGACTTGGATTATAATTGATCAATTTGTGAAACGTTTGGCTTAAATTTGATTACATTGGTACAAATGGTATCAAACTTGAAAAGCGGGCAAAGTTAGGGTATCAAAACTGATATTAACCCTAATTTCATCAATAAATACGTAAAAGCCGTGCAAATCAAATAGAATAAAATATCTTTCTGTAATTTTATTTATTTTATTAATATGGAAATTTTAACAAACTATTCTTTTTCAAATTTAAATTTATTTATCCATTCTAAACAATCTCTTTCAAATTCAAATTATGTTTATCTCCTCTAAACAACATATGTTCTTATATCTATAACAATATTAGACGATTGAAATGTCTACTCCACCATCATTTGTAAGAGAGTTTAACCATTGTAATCAATGCCTCTTAAATTTTAACGTACTTTCTCAAATTTCTTAGTTTTCAAATTGCTTAGTGTGCTTTTTTTTCTCCGCGGGTTTAATAATAGAACACAAACACATGCTAAAAGTGAATGAGAAAATTAAGGTGCGTACATGTTTGTGTGTGTGTTTGTGTTTTTTTACAATATAATGAATTAACTTACCAATTATATCATGTTTTAGAATTTTGTAATGCTACTATATGGCTAATGCATATGTGTGCGTGTTTTTTTTAAACTAATCATGCATATTGCATATGTTTTCTTTCAACATGACATGCATGGAAAACAAAGACAGATTGAGTGTTGTGCTGGCTATGGACAATTGTACATGCATATATCACCTATGATTTCATTTATTTATTTTTTAGTATTTTAGTTTGTATAATTTTTTGATCATAATGAAATATTCTACAATATCTTATAAAAAGAAAAACATAAGATGTTTCTAATGTTCCTTTTTTTTATATCAATGTTATTTTTTTATTATCGATGTTGTTAAGCCAAAGCTTATTTTCATTTTGTATGTATTAAACTCATCTATGTGTTTGTATAAAAATAATATAATATTCAAGAATTTAATATTTTAATTAGGTTAATTGACATTTATAATATTATATCCCTTTGTCCATTTTTAGTAAGTTTTATGACTAGAAATAGAGCAAAAATTAATATAATATTATGTTACAAGTAAAGATCATGTGGTCAAGTCTCTTGATTCTTTTGTATCTTAAACTTTTGATAAATAAAATTGTTTTCAATTACGTATCTTTAAACATTGGTCACAAATTTGGATAATAACATAATATCATAATTCAGAAAGCTAATTATTTTTAGGAATTATTAAAAAAATCAATTTCCTACTATTTCAATTTTTATTTATTTTAAATTTAAGATAGAAAGTATTCAGTTGTTAACTATTTTAAATTACTATCTATTCTTATTAATTTAAAAAACTATTAATTTCATTATTTTCTTTTATCTTGAAGTTAATTGAGTTGATCAAGTTGTAGTTGGTTAAGTAAATTTGAAATTCATATTACCCTCCCGTCTCTGCAACAATTTCATAAGATAATAGATTCATTTAATTAAATTGTTTCTTTTATATTGTATTAAACATTCATATATTAATTTCAGTATTTATCCTATTTTAGATTTGTTCAAAAGATTCTAATTATAACGAGTTTAGAAAATTCTCTTATTATGAGTAACTTTTGCAAAAAAAAAAAAACGTGCATCGCACAGGTATAACCTGGTTCTTATATCAAAACATTAACATTGAGTCTTCACCAGTCTAAGAATCAGTTCAAAACATTAACATTGAGTCGATCTTCACTAGTCTAAGAATCAGTTCAGAACATTAACATTGAGTCTTCACCAAGGTGTTCAATATTCTCCTTGAGTAAGGCTACCACTATGTACCAGTGGGAGAGCTTGCCTAACTAATTATCTCTTCCAAGAATCCCTGCTTCTTCCGCAAAAGCAGAGATTTACTTGAGTCCAAGTGACCTTCAAAAACAAAGAAGTTCGAGTTTAAATGCCACATATTTTTATAGATTCTTCATATTTTACTAGTTACCTCTTCCAAGCACATTTGAGCCCGGACATTGATTTCCCTTCTTTGAGCCCATTGTACCATGCACATGAAAGTAAGTCAGTAAAAGAAAATGTGACAAAAAAATATACAATTTTAGCACATATCAATAGAGTACGTGATTTAACCATGTTATAGTGTTTGTTAGAAGAAATTTCAATTTGGTTAATTTTCCGTGGAGTTGTTGTGGTTAATTTTCACTTTGCTTAGCTTCTAATCTGTACATATTCATTGGTATTTGTTTATTTTGTCCAGACGGTGTTGGAATCAATCCTCAGCAAAGTGCATGTATTGCAACTGTTATTTGTCATTACCATTATTTATATTTTTATACTCCAGTAATGAAGATATTATCCCAAATTAAAAAGAGGCCAGGGATAAAACTTATACCTGCTACTTTTAAACTGTTTTTTTATGTATTAGTACTGAAGACTTCAAATAAATTAAGAATCTAGACTTTAGATTCTGTTTCAAGTGAAGTTAGAAGTTTAAACCCTTAACTATATATCTTCATTTATAGCTTTCGAGGCCCAACATGACTATGTCTATGTGGCTTGATATAGTGTGAAATTGACTTCTTGACTTGAGTTTATGTTGTCCGGAAACATGTCATTGTTAAAACATTTGAGTAAAATGAGAATTGTGTTTCAGTTGCTTGTCGGAAAATCTCATACTAGCACACTTATTACATGCATGCTATTATCTCTCCCTTTGGTGGTTGACTGATGTTGATAGAGTTTTTCATTTCTTTTAACAACAAGATGAAGCAAGAACATGTTTTATTGCTCATTATTTCTTTTATGAGAAAATCTATAATATCTTGAAAGGAATAAAACAAAACAAACAAACAAACAGAAGTCTTGTTTATGATCTTGGAGAATCAAACTCATGTAATTGCTACACTTCTACACATTAACACATCTGACTTTAATTACTTGTTTTATTTCATTTATTTTTACAGGTTATTTTGGGAATAGCGAAGATGGTGTTCAAAGCACATTAGTCAAAAGAAATCATCAAGCCTTTGTTTTTTTTTAATCTATTAGCTAGTTTAGAATTTAAACTTGAGATGATACTCTTAATTTAAAGAAGTTGTTTGTTGACGTTTAATTTGTTGATGTATTGATTATCTTTTATTATTCATAATTTTTCTTACTAAAACATTTGTTTGTTATCAACTTTATATACAATGCTCTAGTGTATGATATAAATGAATTTTTTTGATATATCATGTATATGAGCAATGAAACAAACATATATCAATATAAGAAATTATTATTTTATATAAATGGAGTGATCTCGACCCTAATGTTTTGAAGCATATCTTTTGGGATGGAGAGAGTCGACCTTAATAAATTTTCCCGCCAATGTTTTGCAAAATTACCCTCCAATATTACCAAGCATCTCATGCTAAAATTTTTGGTGCCAAAACATATATGACGGAAAAGGTCCGTCCTTTTTGTTTTTCGGCCAAAAAATGATAACTTTTTGAATTGTATTAGGGTCAGTAAAACTACAGTCCTTAAAAACCTTTAGGGACAAATCCTCGTGTCTCTAAAACATTTAGGACCCATGTTATTTAAGGCTCTCTTTTGCCATCCCTATGACCATCCTAAATACTATTAAGGGCGGCAAACGGACTTTTAGGGACGGTTTCTGAGCCACCCAAATACTATTTTATTGTAGTAACAGATATCGGCACTTTATAAGAAGAATTTATTGGTCTCAGTTTAAACAAAATGTTTCAGAAAAAAACAAATTAAGGAACATAATTGAGCAGATAAAAATCGTATATGAGGTTAAGTAAGAAATGTACGAGGAACAATTAGAAAATCGAACAATATTAGTATTAAAATTGCTGCCAATTTAGGTTACCAAACCCCTAGCTGCCACTAATGTCAAAATTTGTTGATAGAGATGAATGGTGTTCGAAAAGTTGATGCATATGATGTCCGTACCAAATACTATGTTTTAAATCCAATTCCAATTAGGTGCAATGCAAAAAATGTTAAACAACAACACCAGTTGTGTAACAGTTAATTGACTGAGTCTATTTGTTGAATAATTAGCTAAGTTTATTATTCCTATTTACTAGCTAAGTGGTCAGGTTGTTATTGTTTTATTTGATTTGTTTTGTTGAGCTGTTATTTGTTTACCTAGTCTTTAGCTGAGTAATGTTAATGGTTTAGTGGTATGCTGAATATTAGGAGAGTCTATTGTCAGGTATGCCTATTTAAGGCTTACATGATGCATTTGAATAAACAAGTTTAGTGTGTCTCATTTACTTCTTCTTTCTTTTCTGCAGTAAAGTCTAGTTTCATCCTCCGTTAAACATTATTGTTGTGCTCTCTGATTTAACAAAAAAACAAAATACAACGTAATTAATTATCCAATAGGTTGAACATGGGGAAGAAGTCAAGAAAATTCAATGTCAGAAGATTTAAAAAGAAATTAAGAACTAAGATCTATTGGCGGATAAGGAGGATGAAAAGCAAGATGGAACATATACCTTGGTTCCCCAACAGCTATGGTGGTGATGGTGGTGCTACTCCTTCTGTCGGTCGTTGTGAATGTAAATGAACAACCAAACAGAACATGAACTATCGAGAAAGGAAGGTGCGAAGAGAGAGCTTTTGGAGTTGGCATTACAGAATTGAAGTGAGGCCTTTGAAAAGGTGGTGGTAATGGCGGGGCTTGAGAAACAAGTCAAGCATTGCCACAACACTGATACACTAATTTGGAAGTTGGAGTATTTTATACGAGACCAAAAAACCTCGGAGAGCATGGGTGCAAGCCCAAACCACCAAATCGATTAATCGAATCGAATCAGACGGGTTGGTTCGATTTTTAATTCAAAGGGTTCGATTTTTCGAAAGTTCTACAAGACTCACAGGGGGTACCTCGTGACACGCCTGTCTTTATGTCGATAAAACATCATTTAGGCAGCGTAACGAACTAACGGGCCGCATAAATTTTTAGTTAATTTATGGGTTATTTTGTAATTTCGACTTTAATTGCTTTTATGGTTTTGAGACCTATTTAAATGTTTTTTGGGTTTGTTTTGAGACAGTTTTTTCCGTTTAATAAACATTATTCGCTCATTCCAATTCCCCGTATTATTTGAATCAACGTGGATTGAGTCGGGTCAAGAAAAATTCATTATGAGAAGATTTAAAAAGAAATTAGGAACTAAGATCTATTGACGGATAAGGAGGATGAAAAGCAAGATGGAACATATACCTTGGTTCCCCAACTACTACAGTGGTGATGGTGATGCTACTCCTTTTGTTGACCGCTATGAATGTGAACGAACAACCAAACAGAACATGAAATGTTGAGAAAGGAATATGCGAAGAGAGAGATTTTAGAGTCGGCACTACAGAATTGAAATGAGGGTTTAAAAAAGGCGGTGGTAATGGCGGGGCCTGAGAAACAAATCAAGCATTACAACAACACTAGCTATCAAGGATCTCGAAAGGACCCACATAGCTTGGAGTTACCTTACCCTTCTTCCCAAATCATTTCACGCCTTTAAAAGGAAAAATCTTTATAGAAGACGTGATCTCATACTTTAAATTCAAGATCCTTTTTTGGCGACTCTGAGTCGTAAGAAGTCTATCTCAAATTACCTTAACTCAATCATCTGATTCTTGCAATTTCTCATGACCCCATATCTTAGCTTCAATTCCATAAATTCATTCCAACAAATATGAGAATGACACTTCCTACCATAAAGTGCTTCATACAGTGTCATTCTTATATTGGACTGATAAATATTATTGTAGGCAAACTCAACCAAAGGAAGATAAGTATCCCAACTTTCTTTAAAATCTATTGAACAATCCAGTAGCATATCTTCAAGAATCTGAATGGTTCTTGAAGATTGCCCATTTGCTTGAGGATGATATGAGTACTAAAACTCAACTTCGTCCCTAAAGCCTCTTGCAAAGCTTGCAAAATCCTTGAATTAAATCTAGGATTCCCATCGGATACAATATTCACAGGTATACCATGAAGTCTCACAATCTCATGTATGTATAGAGTAGCAAACTGATTCAGAGTAAAAGTCATTTTAACTTGTAGAAAATGAGTTGATTTGGTGAACATATCCACAATCACCCACATTGCATCACATCCGCGATTGGTTCTTGGAAAACCTGTTACAAAATCCATAGCAATATTTTCCCACTTCCATTTTGGTATCTCAAGAGGTTGAAGTATCCCTTCCAATCGTTGATGCTCAACTTTCACCTGTTGGCAAGTCAAACACTTAGCCATATAAGTAGCTCACGTATGTTTCATATTACTCCACCAAAAATCTCGTTTCAAGTCCTTATACATCTTAGTACTTCCCAAATGTATAGTATACCTCGATCTATGGGCTTCATCCATCACTTGGTGTTTAACCTCATCATCATTAATTAGGAATACATACACGACCTTTATATTTCAATAACCCATCAGTGTGTACATGAAAATCCATCTATCTTACTTGATCATAAATATAACAATAAATGTTATTTTAATTAAATTAACACTTTCGTGTCTTTCGTTTCGTGATAGTTTCATCGTGTCATTTTTCTCTATAATTGTGTTTTATAATTGTGTCGTTCTGGTTCATGCTATAATGTTGTGACAGTCATTGCCACCTCTAATCGTGTCTCGTGGGATGACTCGACTGCGTCGGTGCGGTAAACTTCCTGTTTCCTTTATGGACAAAAAACTTAATTATGAAGAATAGTCTTACGAGTATTTTATGTAAGATGGATGTCCTTGATCCGACTTACTGTGTGTTGGTGGGTTGAGTTGTAAGAGAGTGTGGTTCCGTCTTATGAAGTAAGATTAGTAAGACGGTTTAAAAGAGATGTACTGTTTATTTATTAAATCGGTTTATAGTTTAGTATTGTATCCCTATATATAATTGTAAAACCCAATAACATTGTAAAAGATTTGTCATAATCACTCTCTTTTATCTTTCAATTGATCATCTTGCTATTACTTTGTAATTATTTACTATTTGCTTTCGATGTGCACAAACAGTTTGGTTGCACCATTCGCTAAGCGATTTGTTTCCACATCCTCCGTTTGTACCACCACACCACCCATTCCCATCGGTGGTCACAAGCCCTTTCCACCTAGCTCACATCCATTGGACCCCAGTACCCCACCACCTACTGCTGGCTTCATCATATTACACCGCCACCTACGTTTACCTTCATGGTTCAGACATTGAAGACCTCCTTACCGATCAGTTTATTTTTCTTTTCTTTTTTAGGGATAAATCCATTGGTAGAATTTAGTCGCAGTTAGCTTTTATCTAGATATATAGATATGCATGTGGAAGAAATTTAACAATTGCTCTAATTGTTCCGTATTACTAATTAAATAAATAAATATATATATATATATATATATATATATATATATATATATATATATATATATATATATATATATATATATATATATATATATATATATATATAATGACAAGGGTGGATTTCTCCCTCCAAAATCTCACATTTGAATTATTGACTTTTGAGTTACTATTTCACTCTTTCTCTCCCCTATCTTTTCTGGTTGTATTTCTTTTTCTCTCTTCTGTCTCCTCCATATTTTCTCTCTCATCACCACCATCTTCTCTCTTTTAAATATGTTTAAACATTTTTCTCTCTTTAGACATAAAAAATAGTAACTAAAACAAAAATAATAGTCCCGGAGTCAATAAAACAAAAATATAAGAGGTTAGTAAAATAAAAATAATTTATGGAACAAGCCACTATAAAAATAGAAGTTACAGAATCAATAAGACAAAAATAATTTAATGCGGAGTTAGTAAAATAAAATAATTTACGAAACAAAAGTTTAAAACAAATTCTTAAAAATATATATGTAAAAAAATATGTTAGTAAAATAAAAATATTTGATGGAACAAAAATAATAGTTATAAAGTCAATAAAAACAAAAACAATTTAAACTAAGGTTACTAAAAATTAAAAATAATTTACGGAACAAAATTTTAAAATAAATTATTAAAAATAGCTATGTAAATCAAAAATACGTTAGTTAAATAAAAATATTTGATGAAACAAAAATAATAGTTACGGAGTCAATAAAACAAAAATAATTTAAACCGAGGTTAGTAAAATTATAAAAATAATTTACGAAACAAAAGTTTAAAACAAATTCTAAAAATTAATAGGTAAAACAAAACTATGATAGTAAAATAAAAATATTTGATGAAATAAAAATAATAGTTACAGAGTTAATAAAACAAAACAATTTAAACTGAGGTTAGTAAAATAATAATAAAAAATTACGGAACAAATTTTTTCCGTAAACCTAATTTTTAAAAATAACACAAAAACAATAGTTACGAAGTCAATAAAACCAAAAAAATATAATGGAATTTATTAAAATCAAAATAATTTACAAAACAAAAAAAATGTTAACTGTAAAAATAATTTTGTTATTTTTATTTTAGCTTATTTTTTTCTCAGAAATTTATTTATTCATAAAATACAAATATAATTAAATAAAAGTAATCATTCAAAAAGAAGAACTTATTTGAGTTCACATTCTATTTGAAGGGCGGAAAAAATTTAAGTTTGTTCAAAGACATTCATTATACATAGTTTTTGAATAGTATAAAGTGTTCGGGGTTGTCAGACCTTGAATTGACACTTAAAATTAGTGTTCCAGTAATGCTATTGAGAAACATTGACCATGTTGTAGGGTTGAACAATGGAACAAGATTAATCATCATAAATCTTGGGGATCACATTGTTGAAACATAATTTTTGAAAGGAAGCAATGTTGGAGAAAATATTTTTATCCCAAGATTGTCATTAACTTATCCGATGTAAGACTGTCTTTCAAGTTCCAGAGAAGATAATTCACATTGCTGATATCTTATGCAATGACAATTAACAAGTTTCAAAATCAATAATTGCACGCATTTCTCTTTTAGAAAAAAAAAAACAAGTATTTAGTCATATACAGTTATATGTTGTAGTTTCTAAAGTAACAAATTATTTTGGTTTGAAGATATTGATATGCAGTGAAGATGAAAAACCAATTAATAAGACATCAAATGTTGTGTATAAGAAATTTTTTTAGAATCTATAATAATTAGTGATATACTTATGTGTAATTGTTAATAAACGGATCCTCCTTATTTTGTTTATGTACGATTTTGTTGACGTATGTTTAACGCGCGGGTTAAAAAACTAGTCTTTTATATAAGCTATGATGCATTCAATTTCCTCTATATATTTTCCATTGCTCATTGTATATACTTCAATTGAGTCGGTACTAACTACACACTCCTTCTGTTCCAGGTAAAGAGTCAACTATTTTATTTTGAAATGTTTCATTTAAATAGTCAAATTTTAAAAATTAATATATAAAAATATCATTTTATTACTAAAGAATTACTAAAAAAGTTACTCCTTCCGTTCTGGGTAAAAAGTTTATTATTTCCATTTTTGGATGTTTCATTTAAAGAGTCCACTTTCAAAAATTAAGACATAAAAATATCATTTTATTACTAATAGGCTACTAAAAATATCATTTTCTTAAAAAGTTTGACTTTCAAACGAGAACTCTTTGTCCAGAACGGAGGGAGTATATAATTACAACACTTTTCCTGAAGATTCAAGATTTCTATAGGAATTAATTTTTAATTTATTGTATAATTATAGTATATAATAATAATAATAATAATAATAATAATATTGTTTAAAACTCTTCAAAAGATAAGATGATTCATGATTGTAGTGTAAGTGTGTAACCAACCATTCCCGTGGCTCAAACAAAACCAAATAATTTAGTCTTCACATGATTGAACAAGCATTTGGGTTTTCATCACTGAAAAGTGTAGTCAACCTCTCCACCCGACCATTTGGACTAGCAAGCGTTTGAACAACATTCTTCACGAAACCAGATGGTGCCTTCTTGTCATAGGCCTGTGAGACGTAAGGGTAATAAACCAGATTGTAAGGGACATAGGGCCAGATTTCAGCTCTTTTTCCAGTATCCTTCACTCTCTTTAGGACCTTTTTTGCTTCCACAAAACCCGTAACTGTCACCCGGCTTTGTTTTCGGTTGACATCCACTGTCTTTACGCCTAAAGGATGAATGAATTGAAATCAATTAGTACATGTTAATCACTTAATTCACATAAACCAACGTCCCGGATTTCGTTAACACACACATTAGTAACCATGTTCATGGGCAAGTTAGAGAGGCCGGAAGAAGTAGTGATTTTGGATTTTAAAGTAAAGTTTGAGGGGTTTTATGTTTTCCAACACCTTTTCTTACAAGGCTATTTGTCTTAACTTTGTAGTTTGTACTTTGTACATCATCAAAAAGACAAGAATACTCTCTTGGCAAAACACACAATTGGGCCACCTAACTTTCCTACTTTTTGCAATTCGGCCATCGAAAATTTGAAATATATATTTTGGCCACCAAACTTTTGTCTAGTTGCAAGCGAGCCCATTTTGTAACGTCCGTTAGAAAATGACGTTAACTTTATGTAATTTTCCTATTTTGACCTTGTTATTGGACAATTATACCATTTGTAAGCTATATACCCTCACAACATATCAATTATACCCATTTCATCATCTTCTCTAATCGAGGGAAAAAAAATCTCAGCACCACCGAAGCTTCAAATCTCCGGAGATGGCACGATTGTGGCTCAAGGCTGCTGGGCCGGCAATAGAGCCGGTAAATTTGATTGGAAACGGAGAGAGAAAGAGCTCTAGAGGTTCTGGCCGGAGATGAAGAGGAAAGAGAGCAGAGCTGTTGATGATGGCGAGACTGTGTGTGCTATGTCGGCGATGGTGGAGTTGAAATCGAAGCTAGATGTGAATATGTTGTTGCTTCTGTGGCAGTGGTCGTCAATTTCATTATTTGAACTCATAACCCATTTGGGTATTTTTTTTTCAATTCAAGATCTATTCAAAGAAACATTAGAGCTGCAACAATGGTGGTGGGGATTTTGGTGAGGTTTAGGAGCTGTTCGAGAGGTTCTGGCCGGAGATGAAAGGGAAAGAGATCGAAGATTGGAGGTCGAAGCTGTTGATGATGGTGACACTGTGGGTGTTATGTTGGTGACGGTGGAATCGAAATCAAAGCTAGATGTGAATATGTTATTGCCTCTGTGGCAGTGGTCATCAATTTCACTATTTAAACACAAAATCCATCTGAGTATTTTTCCAATTCAAGAAACTATTCAGGGAAAAATTAGAGCTGCAACAATGGTGGTGGGGATTTCAGTGAGGTTTAGAAGTTGCCACAAATAGCTCGTGCATCATTATTTTTCCAATATTAATCCACTTAGTATATATAGAAAAAAGGAAGCACTCTCCGATCTTGCTTTGAAAGCAGTGGCCGGAAGCTTTTTGACTGAAGGAAGACCAAGCAAATCCATCGAAAAAAATTGTCAAATCTTGATGACAAAAATTGAAAATTAGGTATTAGATGTAGATTTTTGGTATTTTTACATTTTTCAAGTAAATTAAAATAGTTTTGACATTTTTAACATTGTTTTTCCTATTTTGCCCCTAAAGTTAACGCCATTTTCTAACGGGCATTAGAAAATGGGCTCTCTTGCAACTGGACAAAAGTTGGGTGGCCAAAATAGATATTTTAAACTTTCGATGATCAAATTGTAAAAAGTGAGAAAGTTGGGTGGCTCATTTGTGTGTTTTGCCTACTCTCTTTCATGATTATTTTATTTGAAGTGTGTAATAAAAATTAAATAGTACGAAGTATTTCTTAAAATAGTGTGAGGGAGTGCATAGAAGAATTTGTGAAGGAGAATTGAATGGCAAGGACAATTAGGTCAATTCAATCACATTAAAGGTGTGTTTGGTTCGTTGGAAATATAGGTTTGCATTTATTGTGTCAATAAGAAGGTTTGTGCAGATTGGGTTCAGAGTTGAGAGAGACTTCAGATTTTGAACGATCATGTAATTTTCTAACAGGTACCATGAATCCAAGATAGAAGATCATTGTGTCAGAATGTATTGCTATTTGCAGAGTAACTTTTGCTACTTCATTTCATTTCAGTCCTCGTCACATGAAATGGAGTAAAAGTAAATGCAGCCCTCCTCAGCTAACACAAGCTAGTAGATTGTGCCGCAAGGGTTCAACTGGAAGTAGCAAAATGGGTGTAGCAAGGACATGAATGAAATGTACTACACCTCATCGTCATCGTGTATAGTCAAACACTCAAACTTCTGACATCTGACTTTGCCTTAAAATCAAGGAAAAAGAAAATAGATTTAATTTTTTTTCATTTGCTTTAAGGAATTGTAGAGCACTGTTCTATTTTTATTACAGTAGTTCAAAATTATGAAATTTACAAGAATTGTACGTCATAGCTGATACAGGGTTAAAACTGCATTGGCAAATAAAAAAAAGGATTAAATATTTCATTTTGAATGGGCCAAACTAGTAATTAGTAAACTACAACTTTCAAGGATTGCGAAGAAACAAATGGGTTTAAGGGAGAGCAAGAAACAAAGTTAATTTGTTAATGGCTTTGTTTGATTATGGCTAATGAATGTTGGCGTTGCTTGGCCAAGATGCATGCCAAGATCAAGATGGAGTAGGAGCTGTTAGGCCATGTCATGGCCTCCCATGGACCCAAAAAAAGGAGGCTACTAATTGCGCTATACTTCAATGGACTGCTCACAGCCTCACAGAAGCTTAGTGGTGAATCATCGCTTGGTAGTTGGTACCCAATAATTGTATAATTTGTGATTGGTTTAATTTTTTAAGACTTTTTTTATCTATAAATATTATGGAATGAAATAAAATAAGTGAGGACTTGGTTAGTAGAGCCGGTAAAAAAAGTCCAGCCCATCTAATATTTTGATGGGCCGGGTTCAAGACATTGACGATTCAAAAAAATGTCAGGTATTTTTTTGCCCTGACCAACAAAGCCATAGATCATTCGGGCTCGATTAAAAAACGGGCATTTTCGGGCTGACCCAGTCCAGCCAATTTTTTTATAAAAAATCTTTATTTCTAGTATATTGTAGACAATATACACTTGCAAATACAAGAAGTCCATTACTTTTTATTTGCTTAAATCATAATGGGACTATTTTGTTGGAAAGCGGGGAAAATTATTGACATAATCTTTTAATGTTGCTGTTAATACTATGATGATCACCATATTTCAGATTGTTTTTAGTATCATTATTATATTGTTACTACAGTTACTGTTAATACTATGATGTGTATTTCTCTTCATATTCTGATGTCTTCCTGTTTTGAGGAAAAATCGTATATAGAGAGATGTGCCTAGGTGAGTGGAAGGGGTCTCTTTGTTTCCTTTTTTGTTTTGGTTGTATTTTTCTTGTGTCTTATCATATTGCTATCGTAAAAAGTTGATATATTGTCTACTATGAAAAGAGAAAAACATGGGTAATTTCTAAATTTTATTACTTTAGGCTAGCATTTTGATAGGTCTATCGAATTTCGGATTGGACCGATCCAGTCCAAAACCGTTAGGTCCGGGCTGGCCCATTGCCAGCTCTATTGGTTAGTGCCTTAGTGGCGAGAGAATTAGGTACCTTTGATGGAGCAAACAGCATTCTTGACTCTCCTTTCACATCCGTCACAGTCCATTTTCACCTTGATATCAACCGTCTGCAACAACCATTTCAGATTAAACCAAGTTTAGCATGAAGAAGGGGAAGTAGTGATATATATATATATGTGTGTGTGTGTGTGTGTGTAAAGCTAGATGATGATGTTATAATTAATTAAGCTGTACATGTACCCGACCTGCATTGGTTTGCGTTTGCTCTTTCTTGTGCTGGTCACAGAGCACATGTCTGATAGATGATCAAGAACACCCATGGCTTACAGAGAGAGAGAGAGAGAGAGAGAGTTAAGCTTTTGGACAGAGCGGGGAAGATTGGTGGTTGACGGATGTATATATAGTCCGAGAGAAAATGAATGAATGATGAAGAGGATGGATTTTAGAAAGGCGGGGTTGTATTCAAGCTCTAAATGCTAAAACAAAAGTAATTTAGTGCAGAGACAATGACACAAGTAGCCAAGTACAAATATCTTATATATGCAAGCCCAATCATCAGCAACTCCTCTTTCTTTATTCATTTATTTCGGTTTTAATTGTCTATGTAAGTACAGAAAATTCCCAAATTATTTTCCCGTGTGTTTCGTTTACTGATCGGTTTCGCTAATTAAAGAAAAATGATGGGTAGAATATATCGGCTCCATCAAGTAAAATATGAAAAATTGACATTGTTATTAGCAATGTGAATAAATTAGGTTGATACATCATATCCACACCTCCCATTCATATTTACATTGAAGATTTTTTTTTCTCTAAAAAATAATGTAAATTATAAATAAAATCTAATTTCTTTCACATTCACATTAGCATCAGTGATATTCTGACCTCTACGCACAGATAGCTGGTTGCCTTTGGTGCGAAGTAAATAGGTTGTTTTACAAAGGCAAAATACACCTTTGGGCCACTGTACTTTTCAAAAACTTGCAATTAGGCCATTGAGACTTCAAAATTTTCGGGATGGCCACTGTACCAGACTTATCTTGCACGTTAACCCCTTTTTTAGATGGACGTTAAGTTTGGACGTTAAGTTTGGTTAAATGTCTATTTTACCCTCGTCTTCTTCATTTTCATAGTGACAAAGTAAACATATCTGGGTTTTAAAGTAGATCAGGCAAGTGATGGATAGGAACATACCACATTTGTGAAAACAGCAGAAAAGCATCCTCCCCACGCTCGTGTTGTGAGCAGGAAGTTATCATCGTTGTCCAACAAACGACATCCCGCTCTTCCATCTGATCAAACACACAAAACGCTTCGTTAGGGAACCACATCTGCTGCGTAATAATACACCACCGCATCTACAATTAAGTTGCTGAAATTTCCTTTTATTATACAAGCATGAAGTTGTCTTCCAAGGTCAAAATCTACTGTCTCCAGATCTAATTATTTTGATAAACTTTGTAATTTTGCAGATGAAGATGGGCCGGTGGAGATGTCTGAGACGGCGGCGAGGTTGAGAGATAGAGGATTGAAGAAAGATCGGGAGAGGGATAGAGATCGAGACCGGGAAAGGGAGAGGGAGAGGGACCGATCTAGCCGGAGTAAAAGGAGGAGAGAGAAGATCGGGAGTAAAAGGACCGATCGGGAGAGGGATAGGATGATGTGTGGTGGTGGGAGTGCAAGAGAAGATGGTGGAGAGGATACGTCGGAGGAGAGCGTGAATGACGATGAGGATGATGGTGGAGGTGGAAATGGTTTGAGGATGTTGCCACCTCATATACCCCGTTGCTTGGCGATAGCGATGAATTCGAGTAACTATCACGGGCCCCAGGTTCATCGTAAGAGCTTTCTTCCAAGTGGTAATAATGTATTTAGAGCAGCGACGGTGGAGGCGCCGACGTGGAAGGCCGCCGACAAAATGATCGGTGTTTCAGTTCGAGGAAAGCTCGGTCAGGTAGACCAATGGCTTGGAATTGATTTTTAGGTAGATTCAGTTCCGAGATTGTGTTGATGGGTATCCTGTGAAAAATATTTGTAAACCCAGATCTGAGTTTTAAAACCCAGATCTGGTTACTTTGTCACAGCGAAGATGAAGAGACGAGGGTAAAATAGACATTTAATTAAACTTAACGTCCAAACTTAACGTCCATCCAAAAAAGGGATTAACGTGCAAGATAAGTCTGGTATAGTGGTCATCCCGAAAATTTTGAAGTCTCAGTGGCCTAATTGCAAGTTTTTGAAAAGTACAGTGGCCCAAAGGTGTGTTTTGTCTTTTACAAAAACCTTAGTGGTGGCCAAGTCATGCACTAAAACCACTCAATTGGTTCTAACATTCTCTTTTGAGTTAATTGCAAAAAAATCTGTCTTGTTTTAAGAAATTTGAAATTAAACCTTGTGTTTTAATTTTCAACCTTTTAAACCTTCAACTTAGATTTTTTTTTTTTAGTTCAAATCATCCGTCAAATGGGTGCTATATCCATGATGAAAAGCTGACTTGGAGCCCACGTGACGGGTTCTCTCAATTTCTTTTAAACTAATTGCATAAAAAACATTGTACTTTGAACTTTGAAGTTGATTTCAAAATAAACCTTTCATATACCAATTTTATCCTTCAAATTTCAAATTAAATTAAACCTTTTCATGTTTTTTTCATTTCATTTTAATCATGATGAATGTATTAGTTTATTGTATTACTAGAACATAGCTAATAACTACAACCCCCCACTAAAAAAACTAAAATGATCCTTAACTACTTAGTAACTAGTACTCTCGTGCTGATGGCACGGCGTCAGTTTGTGAATTTATCAATAAATGAATAGATTAATATTTATTTATAATTTATCTAAGTTAATTATGATAATAGTTAAAAAGAAAAAAAAACAAATATTTCAAATTACAAAACTTACCAATTTTTTTTTGCATAAAATTGATTAATTAATTAAAATATCGAAAAGAAAAGGGACGTGGATTTGGTGGAGGAAGGATTAGCGGCCACCAACCGTGAATAATGGGAGGAGTTGGAGAGAGAGGGGGTAGTTGCTCAACCGCCAACACACATGTGAACTTGGGAAGTGATAATGACCGTAGGATCTCAGTGAAGGAATCAATCTCAGCTCCTAAATAGGTTTAGTCAATTGCACATGTGCGATTATGAGCTATATTGTATTATAGATTGGTTTAAAAATAATTTTAGCAATTATTGAAAAAAAATTGTTTTTTTTGGGTATTGTTTAAAACATTTTTTTAAATATACAAAGAATGTATTTTTTTTATAATGTAACCAAAGTGTCACTGATTTTCGGCGACATTTTTGGGTTATTTTTTTAAAAAATTGTTTAAAACTTCCAAAAAATAGTTAAAAATTATTTTTGAAATAAACGAATGGTGGCAACTCTTGAGCAAATGGAAATGAGTTTCTTAGGTAGTGTTTGATAATAAAAAAAAGTTTATTTCTTCTTTTTGTTTCACATTTTATGTTTCATTTTATTTATATTTCTTTTTTATTTTGGAAAAGAAACAAAAACATATTTGATAACTGTTTTTATTTCTATTATTAAAAAGAAACAAAAGCTAATCATTTTTGACACATTTTTATTTCCTTTCACAAAGTTATTTTTTTTTTCAAAAAAAGTAACACATTACAACTTCCATAATAGTATATTATATCTAATTTGAATGGGTAGAATAATAATTCATATGATTTTATCTACTATTTTAAAAAAATGCGAACATATAAGTAGTTGTTCATCCGTTGGGTCTGGTTGGCACGTTTGATAGGTCGGAACCCATTAAAACCCCAAATATCACACTGGTTGAAATGAGTCGTGTTAATCAGGACAGGTTAAATGTGTGACAGATTAAAACGGGATAACTCGTCTTGATCCAGCTTTTCTCCCACAATTTCAAAAATGTATAGAGTAAAAGTTATCGGGGGTCAAAATGAGTAACGAGATCGACCCGCTTTAACCCGACTCGTTAATATTTTTGGGTTGAAAGGGTTACATGTGTCAACCCAACCAAAATTAGTAACTTGTTGGGTCGGATCGGGTCGGGTCTGATGATTTTCATGTCGGGTCGTTGGGTTAACGAACTTGGGGTTGTAATTGTCAGGTATATATATATATATATACATGAAGGAAAAAATTAGGATTAAAAATTTATTATGTCAAAATTCGAAGACTCAAACTTATTTAAGTTGGCCCTTCCAAGTTTCAAAAAAGATATATATATATATATATGTCGTTAGAGTTGTCGTCCGGTGGCCATGTTGTCGTCGGTGGTGGATATCTGTAAAGTAAATACCGTGAGTCAGCGGGGAAAGACCCCTGCCAAAACCCTCCGGCGTGTTTATCAGAGTACACTGAGTATGAAAAAGATGGCGCGTAGCCCCCAAGTGCGTGTGTGATTCTAAATCAGAAAAAGAGAAAGAGCCACCTTCACTGTGGACTAGTGAGGTTATTTACACCTGGATGGAATGAGCTTAGCTCGTGGACCATCTGCACGACCCAAGCCTTCTGACATTATGTAAAATATAATGGGCTATATATATATATATATATACATACATATATATATATATCTAGATAGTCTAAAGAGGTAAAATCCCATCAAAATGCACATGCTAAAAAAGGAAAGTTATCTTTAAGTATTACTTCCTCCGTCCCGGATAAATGTTTCTATTTTCTATTTTTTGATGTCCCAACTAATGTTCCTAAAGACTTTTGATATACAAATTTTATATTATTTTTCCTAATATACACATTCATTTAATACTATCAGTATTACACATTGTAGTAAGAGAGTGGGTATAATGAGTACATAATTAATGAGAGAGAGAGAGAGAGCATGTATAATGAGTATTATTGTCACAACATATTTTACAACACATCATTAATTAGATTTCTTAATCCTTGTGTTTTACTCACTAGGAACATTTATCCGGGACGAATAGAGTATTATATAGTAGTTAGCATATGCATTGAAAATTAATTTATCATGTCACAGTTTGAAGGCTTGACCTTATTTAAGTTGACCAATCATGGCTCGACCTTGACCTTATATATATATATATATATATATATATATATATATATATATATATATATATATATATATATAAAAGCTAGATAGTCAAAAAGATGTTAAATTTTCTCAAAATGCAATTGCTAAAAAAAGAAAGTTATCTTTAAGTATTACTTCATCCGTCCCGGATAAATGTTTCTACTTCATATTTTTGGATGTCCTAACTAATGTTCCTAAAGACTTTTGGTATACAAATTTTATACAATTCTTCCTAATATATCCATTCATTTAATATTATCAGTATTGCACATTGTTGAGAGAGAATGAGTGTAATTAGTACATAATTAATTAGAGAAAATATGTGAAATGAGTATTATTGACACAACATATTTTACAACACATCATTAATTTATATTTCTTAACCATTGTGTTTTACCCACTAGGAACATTTATCCGGGACGGATGGCGTATTATATAATAGTTAAACATGCATTGAGAACACAAATATGATTAATTGATTACACAACTTTCAATATTTATTGAAAATGTGCAAATATCCACATGTGATAGAAAATACCGAGTTTCTATGTAGTAGTATTTAATAGGAGTAGTCACCCATTGAAAATCTGTAAATACAAATCACTTTTGGTGCATACTTAATTTACTGATTAATTAAAATGAGCAAATAACATTGGAATAAGAACAAATGTGCTATAAAAATATGTTCATTGAATACATGTGATTAGAAAATAAAATATAACCACAATTAATTATAAAAAGCCTGCTATAGAACTCTTCATATATGACTTGTCCGTATTTGAAATTTTTTGTGTATCTTTCATCGTATCTAATATTATAATATAAAAAAAATTATTTTTGCAAATAACCACAATCAATTATAACTTATTGGTAAATAATAGGAATATATACGATTAAATCATAGTAATAGATACCAACCACGGATTATAAATATTTAAAAAATCTTTATGTTATATAGAGAAGAATATACATCTGAATGACTATTTATACTACTTAAGATTCTAAATTTTAATAACAAAAAATATTTATTATTAAACTCTAGAAAATTATGAAAGAGAAAATGACTTAAACAATTTATAAAATAATGGATTAAATGATATCAATTATATGGATATAATTCGTTCCATTTATCGTGTTTTTTCTTTATTTTTTAATTTTGTTTATTATCTTCATTTTATTTGAGTATAATTTAATTAAAAGAGATATATGCACATGCGTTTAACGCACGGGTGAAAAACCAGTTTCTCTTAAAGGAGAAACGATTTTTTTCATTTCTAAATTTTGGGGAAAAATGAGAAACGTTTCTAGTTTCTCAGAAATAGAAATTATTGTCAAACGTATTTATTTTTCTATTTTTCACAATAAATTATAAATAAAAATAAAATTATTTAAAAAAATGGTTACCAAACAATCAATCCAGTATTGTCGCCTATCATGAGTGCCTATTTCATATTTTTTTGAAAATAATTTCATAATTTTAAAGTGTTTATTTTTTTGTATACATAAACATTTATTTTATTGATTTTCTGTATTTTTAAGTAATTGACAGAAAAATGTTATTTTTAACCCAAAATGGATGACACGTTTTACAAGAAAATAATTTATTCCTTGTAAACAATTTTGGAAAAACCGTTTCTTTTGAAATAATTGTTCTTTTTTAAAATTGTTTATATAATTGGTAAATTTAAGTAACTGTGGGACGTTTTTGTCTTTTTGGTAAATGGGGTTGTATTTGAGTAAATATACTCCTTTTGTTAAAAGAAAAGGTTACATTTAGACATTTTAGAGTTAATTTAATTTGATTTAGAATTTGAAAGATGAAATGGGTTTATAAACGGTTTAATGTGAATTAATTTTAAAGAACAAGATTTTTTTTATGCAATTAGACGTTTCAAAGAAATGGAGAGAAACCATCGCGTGGGCTCCAAGTTAGCAACCCAGTCAGCTTTCTATCATGACTTATAATACCTAGTAGACGGAAGGTTTGAATAAAAATTTTTTGCAAGGTAAAAGTCTAAAAGGTCGAAAAACTAAAACATTAGGTTTAATTTGAAGATCTTTAAATGACTGTTTGTTGTTATTTTTTGACAATTAACACTTGTCTTTTTATCTGCTTAAATTTCCATCTCAATTACTAAAACTGTCTCTCAATTGTCATCGTCGCCATGAAAATGATTGTGGTGAAAATTTAAAAATTAAGACGATTCGGTTTAATTTTTGCAAAGATAGTTTCGTACCAACAAATAAAGTAGTACGTAAAATATAAGGAGAGTAGTGTACTAATGTTTATCTTATTTTCATATCCATCATCTGGGTAATCCGCCCTTGGACTTATTTCAATTGCTGTACAGATGCATGGAATAATTTCTTTCACGTTGGAGAGTAAAAATGTATTAAAAACTTATTTTTATTTGACTTTTTATTTAATAATTTTTTTGCATGTATATATTTAATCTCTTAAGAAATATAAATACACTGGATTAACAGTACTTTAGAGGTTCTTGATAATAGTTATAATCGTATTTCTTTAATTATATATGTGTGTGTGTGTGGGATGGATCACCTCGATTTTGTGGAAGGAAATTTTGAATATTTAACTGATCAAAATATTATTAAATAAATAAAAATATGTTGAATATTAATTGAAATTTAATCAAATGGAGGCAGCCTATTGTGTGGCTGCATTATTGCTGGAAAGAAAATGGCTCCCTAATCATAGCAAGGGTTTTAGCTTCTACTCCCTCCGTCCCTAATTAATCGCCCGGCCAATCTTGACCTTTAAAAAAAAGAATGACTTCGATTATTTATATTGGAATTTAAAAATATTTTTTGATGTGTAATAAATATTAATAGCTTCCTTTTAATGCCCATGACATATATGGCTAATAATTAAAGTAGAGTGAAAAAAAAGAAGTAAAATGGTAAAAAGTGATGTTCTAAAAAGCGAAAGCTCAAAGTTGACAATTATTTTGACGGACTAAAAAAAGGAAAGTGAGATTGATAATTTAGGGACGGAGGGAGTAGTATATTTCATCCCCCGCCCCCAAATTACACAATGAAAAACTTAGATAAAACGACTTTAAGAGTATTTTTAGTAAAATATATATTTTTTATCTGATTCATCGTGTGTTGGTGAATTAAACTGTGAGAGAGTGAAACTATGTCTTACAAATCAAGATCCGTAAGACATTATTAGAGAAGAGGTGCTCATTACACAATTATTATTGCATTCATCAACTTTGCAATAGGTTTGGTCAAGGCAGCTATTGCACAAAGCAAGCCAATTTCGATAACGAATCAACTTGGCTATGATCATACCATAAGACATAAAATTCACACACACTGACTCAAGTAACCAAGATATTAGATATGAACAAAGTTTACATCTATCCCTATTTTGGTCTGCTTATTAATTAGTATTCAGTACTATTTGCTATCCGATGGTACCCACCCCAGAGAATTATATGGTTGGAATTCATCCATCTTTATCAATTCAAAAAATATTTCTTATTTTATGCTTAGAACTACAAGCTTGACCTATTCATAATTTTGGGTCATCCACATTAATACGGGGTGCTCAATTCTCATCATTCATCAGCTACAGTCTCTCTCCATGGGTTGCATTCGGGACCCCTCCCATTAATTGCTTAATTGAAAAATCAAGTTAAAATGGGCGACGACTTTTCTAATTATGTTGAGACACGCTACTTTCTTGCATCCAAAATTGAAAATTGTCATACTAGGATTATCTCAACTTCTTAACCTTGTTTAAAATGCATTACGGCTGTACGATTAGGTTACCGTGTACAAAGAAGATGATGAACAGCTATGTATCCTCCAGGTAGCGCGGAAGCCAGCAAGGCAGAGTTAATTGGAGTATTGGAAAACGTCCTTGTCAGTTGTCACTAACAGTAAACACCACCTTGCAAGTTAAGCCTTAAGCCTACGCTGTACGTTTTCATTTTCAAATTTCACCTTAATAAACGTTCAACTACCAAAACAGAATCAATCATATATGCTTCTCTCTACACGTATTTCTCCTTCCATTTTTTAAAATTATTTATTCATACGTAAATAAGTCTTCACTTTTGTATACATTATTAATTAATTTTATGTTTAACCATATCATTTATTTGTGCTAATTAATAATGTTGTATATAGACATTAAGGGTATTTAAAAAATGAACATTTTTTTTAAGGACGTAGGGACTAGGGAGTATTTAATTACTCCTTGTTTTGCAGTGCTATAATCAACTCCAATCTCCAAAGAATCATGTTAGTCTCTTCATTAAGGCTATGTTTGTTTCAACAAACATTTTTGCGTATTTGGTAAATACACGAAAAATGTTTCGAAAAATAATATTAATATATAAATAAATACGAAAAATATATTCCAATATTAATACACATATTGAATATAAAATAGTGTTGAACTTTAAGTAATTTTCTTTTATTAACTCTCAATTTATCATTAATAATATCAAATCAATAAGGTCCATCTTTTTTCAATCTCACAAATACAAATAAAAAAATTGATAATTGATATGAAAAAATGTTTTGAAAATTAAAATGGATAATGTTTGGGACGTCCTTAAACAATATAATGGACACTTATTTTATGACGTAGTGAGTATTTATTAAAATTATAATTTATAAATAATGTGCACAAACTCCATTTATATTTCTAAATAATTTATTTGTTGAGTAAAATATTGTGCGTGTATGTAAATATATGTAATTGTGAAAGGACAGAGAGGGGTGCTCGAACATTCGGAAAATGAATTACGAAAAATAAATCCGTAAGTCATTTTTTGAAAAAGAAGGCTTGATTTTCCGTTGATTCAGAAAATATTTTACGTTAACTACATTTTTAAGGTTACCAAATACCGAAAAATAAGAAAAACGTTTTTCAAAAATCAATTCCCATGAAACAAATGGAGCCTAATATTGTGGATCGCACTATGAATTACTTTTTCGTCCCAAGAAAAGGGTTGTGTTTCTTATTTTTGAATGTCTCAAAGAAAGAGTGTATTTCTAAAATTTAATTTTCAAATCTCCATATTTTTTCTTTTTTTTTTCTTTTCTAAGATATACTATTGAAGTAACTTACAAAAATATATACTAGAGTATTACCTTGTAGGGATTATTGACGAAAAAGTTTGAGAAATATATAGAGAAAGCCGGTGAATTCAATAAAAGAGTGAATTCAAAGAGAGTACAAACCCTATATAATCATTATAATGCAAGTGCAATTGGAAGAGAAGAGTCCAGATCTCCTGTATCATTTGTGTGTATCAGGGCCGGTCTTGGGGGGTGGCGGGAGGGGCTATCGCCATGGGCCCCCAATTTTTTAGGGTCCCAAATGTTCGGGTACTACCTTATATTTATTATATATATTAAAGTGTCAAAAATGTTAATAATTGATTCTTTTAACTTGTTGGTTAAGGCGCTCATGATTTAAGTTAAAGGTTTTAGGTTGGAATCTTGTGTTGTTACTTGTTTTAATCTGTTACTTTTTTTAGTCTGTGAACTATATATAAGTTATAATGTGTTGATAACTGTAATTTAGAATAGATGATCCAATGTGAACTATATATAAGGTATAATGTGTTGATAACTGTAATTTAGAATAGATTATCCAATGGCTAACATACTTATTAGTAGATTGTGAGAGTTCTTTGGTTCAATTCTTGTTATAAGTTTTTTTTCCAATACTTTTAAAATTTAAATGATTTCATTTTTATAAAGGGCCCCTCCTTTTTTTTGGCCATGGGCCTCTCGAAACTCAGGGCCGGCCCTGGTGTGTATCACTGGTGTACTACTTTTTATCTCAACCATTGGTTGAGATGCAATAATTGGGATGTAATGGTAGAGATGAAAAGTGATACATCAGTGGTACACACAAGTGATACAGAAGATCTGAACTCGGAAGAGAATGTTGAGGAACAAAAATATACGGTATATTCTTTTTGTTTTGGTTAAATGTTTCTATTTTTTATTTTAGGATGTCTCAACTAATGTTTTTAAAAACTTTTGGTGTACAAATTTTTTACTATTCTTCCCAACATATCTTTTCATTTAACACTATCCTTACTACACATCTTATAGAAAGAGAGTGACTGAGTGAGTGTAATTAATACATGAATAATGAGAGAGAGTGTGTGTCTAATGAGTATTATCGTCACAACATGATGTGACAAAAATCTAGCTTGGGTCGTCCGATTGATGTGTAGAATATCTATGTTTGATCTACTTCCTTGAACCTATTTAAGAACACGAAATCATCTTAGTGGGAGTGCAAAACTTGACCTCACGAAACTACTCCAATGTGAGAGTAAGTATCGTGTGAGAGTCAAAAAGCAATTTGACAGAGATTCTAGGCTCAAGAAAGTGTGTGTACCTTGTTTAGGGTTTATGGAGAGGTATATATATGCCCCCAATGACATATAATTCTTGTGTGATTCAGTTTTCATAGTTTCTAACAAGTTTAGAAGGAAAATCCTAAATTGTAGGCCTGACAGGCGGCTAGCCGCAAGAATATAAGAACATATAAGGTAAGTGTCATGCTTAGATAAGGAAATCTTTGACTTGGTTTGGAGAGCAAGTTACTGAGGTTTTCTGTTCGATGCTTGCCTGGGCGAACAAGGCTCTGTCCGGCGATATGATGTAGGTCGAACGAAGACAAGAATGCATCCTGGGCATGGCCCTTGGTCGGGCAGGTAAGGCTTGTTCTCGACCAGGTTTAGACGGAAGCTATAATGTTCTTTGCTCGGTACCTTATTAGCTCTGCCCGCTAGGTCAGTAGGTCTTATGATAGTTGAGTGTGTGACTAGCACGTGATGGTCGTTCGTGTTTTAGTCGTGACCGGGTTTGCGTCAAATACATCATAATATATTTTACAACTCATCATTAATTATATTTTTTAATCATTATATTTTCATCACTAAAAATATTTATCCAAGACGAATGAAATATATTTAAAGTTTGACTTGTCAAATGCAAGTGTTATAGTTTGAAACAGATGATGTAACTTTAGTGTAAATTCTTGTGTTGTGTCAATATGATTCTCAAGTTTGCTGCTATATAAGGATGGGGTAAAAGAAAAACAAAACAAACTAAAAAATTAGTTTGGTATGGAATCCATGCATATGATTAAACTAATGGAGTTCAATTTTATTCCTTAAACAAGTAGTAAAGTACCAATCACTATCAGAGCCAAATTAACTAAGTTTTGCCTTTGCCCAAAGGAAAGGCTAAGTTTGTCATCCGAACAATCAAATCTTTCCATAATAACCACAAAAATTGCCCAAAGATACACGTCTCTGTCTGTCTGCCGTCTTTGAAGACATGAATAACACGCAAGGAATTAAACAACTGAAATAATCATACTGTAATTCATAAATCATACTGTAATTCATAAATCATACTACTACTAGTACTAGATCATCAAATTAATATGCCACGTTTGGCAGAGTGCAGCAATTTCCGTGCGATACACTTCAATATTACCAGCATCGATTTAGAAGTTTCTAACTTCTATAGCCAATTTTTTTTATTCTTTTTTTTTTTTTCTCGAATTAAGAAAGGGTAGCACACTAGCACTAGACATAAGGTGCAACTGAATTCTACCAACAACAACAAAAAAAAGATTAAAAAAGGGATGCAACTGAAATTAATAATCCTGTGCAGTTGCTTTGCCATAATTAAATGGAATTACTTCTCTCTCTCCCTCTCTCTAAATGAGAGGCAATATTTTTTTCTTATTGAGTGAGTGTTTATTTTTGTATAAGTTTGTTTAGTAATGCACGAATTCAGGAGCTTATACAAAAATGAATATATATATTAACGTCTTTAATGTTTACATATAATATTATTAGGAGTCTAGATCTCTTGTACCACTTGTGTGTACCATTAGTAAGCTCACATTATGAACACACTATATCTCAAAATAAAATTCAGTAAGGGTCCGTTTGGATAATGTGTGGAATTCAATTGTAATTTTACATTATACTTAAAGTTCAATAATATGTCAAGTATCTGGTTTAGTCTAGTGCTATATGGTTGTTAGTTATTACATTTTTTTTCCTAAGGGGGGCATGAGAAGGGATCGAACTTGAGACCTCACACTCTGTGAAGTCATATGTCTACCACTGGGCCACACCCTTAGGGACGGTTGTTAGTTATTATAAATGAATAAGAGTTCAATAATAAGTCAAGTATTTAGTTTAGTTTAGTAGTACATGATTGTTAGAGCAACTCCAACCCATACCCCAAAACCCCAAATTGGGTCCAAGTTTACCCCAAATTCATTCCAACCCAACCCCCAAACCTTACACCAATTTGAGACCATGAATAATATCACCCCAAATTTGGGGCAACACTATTCATCTAACCCCAAATTGGGGTTGATGGGACCACATCTTTTTAAAATAAAAAATTAATTTTTAAATACAACAAATTGATTTTTAAATGCAAAAAAATATTCATAATTTATATTATGAATTTAAAAATATTTTAATTGATTAATAACTAATAGTAGCTATGTAATAAATATTAATAATGTAATTTTAAAAAATGACATACAACTTGAAAATAAAAAATGACATACAACTTAAAAATAAAATATGGCATACAACTTGAAAATAAAAATTACATACAACTTGAAAATAAAAATTACAAACAACTTAAAAATAAAAAAGACATACAACTTGAAATAATATTAAATTATATAAATAATATCAAATGGTTTGTAATTTAAAATATATTGAATTACTAATTTTAATATATAATTAATTATATAAATAATATTATAAAAATAAACTTATTACATATAATAATTATTAATTGTATAATCTTAATAATTACAATTTTAAATGTTATAGTAGAAAATTAAAATGAAATATGCTAAGGAATATTTTTTTTGGTGTAAGATTTGGTGTGAAGGGTTGGAGTTGGAATAGTGGATAGTGCTAAAACTATCCCAACTTGGGGTAAGTTTGGACCCAAATTGGGGTTTTTGGGTTGGAGATGGTCTTAGTTCTTATAAATGACAAGACTTCAAACCTTACTTACAACAAAAGTATAAAAAAATTAATTTTAAAAAATAAATAGCATATAATGGCGGTGGTTAACAGTGGCGGCGACAAGAGGTGGCACAAGTGGTGATGATTGAAAGTTGTTTTGGTGTTGGTAAAAAGAATATGATTTGTTACTATGTAATAATTGATCAAAATTTAGAATTTATTAAAATTTAGTATGGAATTGAGTGATTTAAAATTTCAACACAATTCAAATTCTAAATTTTAGTTATATTCCCTAATAATAAAATTAGTTTTAGAGGCCCCAATTTCAATCCCAAACTATAAAATTAGGGTATCCAAATATACCCTAAACATATATTGATTTTTCATGTTGTTCCACTAAAGTATCTTGAAGGTCAAAAGGTACTGCCCAGTTCTCAATCTTGGAACTTCTTTTTAAGTGATCATTTAATTGTTTTCAACTTTGAGCATTATTCATAAATCTTCTGCAATATTGTCCACCAATCAAATACTGTAACTGCAACAATCCCAATTAGAAATATGATTTAAAAAAATACAAAATTTTCAGTGTTTGAAGATAATTTGAGGAAATATGAATAAGTGATATATTGATATAGTAGACAAATTATAAGTTTAATACTTGATTATAGTAACCCCCCCCCTTCCAAAAAGGAGAAACTCTTCCCCCGAGAGCCCCCACACCCCAGTCACATGAGAATATGAGATGGAAAATCACGGTGACTCAGCGATTAAGTAGCTAGGAGGACCCGTGCCTAATACCTACAAGGAGTCACCCCCACAAGAGGATGAAACCCTCACACTGCAATTACTAGGACTCGATCCTTCGTCCTGTTCCAAATCTACTAGCTCTTAACCACTGCTAGCTAGTGATACTCCGTTCGATTTGGTTCACCGAACCACTCCTATTCATTCCAAAATTTCTCATACTGAACTGATCTGCATAAAGATTGGAATTGAACCATTTGGTTTAGTTTGGTTTTATGGTTTCAAATAAAAAATATAATCAACTTATACAACATAAAAAATAACAGTCACGCTTCCAATTAAACATATACTCATTTTTCCAACACCAACATATAAACAAACAAAAATGATATTAATTGTTTAGTGTTTGCCCTCTACACTTCTCTTTCAAATTGAAATACAAGTTACAAAAAATTGGAGCCGTTTGAAAGAACAAGATTGAAACTTGAATTTCTTGAAGACATGATGATGAAGATCTGTCATTGAATGCACAGAGATCTTACAGAGAATTAGAGACAAAGAATATTTCCTAGTATGAAATAATAAAGAGGGTGGTTAGCTAGGATATAATATTCTTAAAGAACATTTAAGATATACACGAAAGTCTTCTATTGACAAGACAGAGAAAGAAAAAGTCTTCTGTGAGTAGTTCTTTTGTTTGAAAAATATGACCAACTACTAATTTAATATAGGAGGGTGAATGTCAATCATTTCAACAGTAAATAGTGTTCAACATATAGGGAATCTTGAAATGTTTAAGTAGACGCTAACACTGTTATCAGCAATTGTTAGCTACTGATGACTTAAGATTAAGCAGATGAAATATTTAATTAAAGAAGACTGATTAACCAAGTTCTAATGGGTATATGTTGTATAAACAATAGAGGGCATCTATCGGCTGCAGGTTTCAGCAGATAGATTTAGACTTGCTACAAAGTCTAAGTAAAACAACTTAAAAGTTTTGTAAATCATGATTTAAACTGGTTATTTTAACTTAATGGTTTTAAGTAAATTTTAAATCATGCAAGTTTCTACTATGATGTTAGAAGTAAGTCATTAGAGTAAAGTACTCACCCTATGTCAATATAATAATATTATCCCACATTGGTTAAGAAATGATGTTCGTAGTAAATGGTGGTTATAAACTCAATACAGATGGATCTTCAATCAATGGAATGTGTGCGGGTGGAGGTATTGTTCGCGACTCTGATGGCCAACTTCTCACTGCCTTTTCTACCTATTATGGGCCGGGTACTAACACTAAAGCTGAGATTATGGCCTTGCGGGATGGTCTTCGGTTGTGCCGTAACCTTAACATTAACCAGCTGGTGGTAGAGTCGGACTCTTTAGTCTCTATTTCGGTTATTTCTAGACATCACAACAGTCAATGGCGATACGAATACGAGTTAAGGGATTGTATCAATCTGTTGGGGGATTATGTGCTTCAACATATATATCGGGAGCAAAATTTTGTAGCTGATAGGCTGGCTGCTTCGGCCCAAATCCATAAAGGTTTTCAAAGTTACAATGCATATCAGGATCTTCCCCAATCGGTTAAACTTGCGTTTATTTCAGATAAGTCGGGTTTGCATAATTTACGTAGATAGTTTGGTCTGTCTTGTCAACATGTTTTTCTGGTTAGAAAAGGGATTGTCTGCTTTTGTTTTTCTTAGCTTCTTTGCATTCCTTTTCATGTATTTTCATTTCGAGGTCAGGCTCCTCAGTCCTCCCATTTATAAGGGCCAGACTGGTTGTCCCCCTCAAGTTTGTACTTCGTTTTATTTTAATAATATCTAGCAGGGTACCGTCCCTGTTTCCTAAAAATAAAACATTTCTATATAAGATTTTCACTATTATTAACAAAAGAAGAGATTAAAGGTAAATGATTAATATCGCAGTATCATATTAATTATTATTATTAGCTAATGGCTAGAAAATGAAAAGTTTCAAATCAAGTGATGCAAAGACTTGAAGATTCAACAATATCAAAAGTTGGGTGAGGAGGGTACAACCATATTGCTCATCACCAATTTTAAATTTTATATATATATTATACAATAGAGCTCAGTGGGATAAAGAACGACTGAGATTGATTATTTTACTTTTTATCAAACGGTTGTAATTGGTCCAGGATTAAGTCTCACAAATCTCAACCGTATAACACCGTCTTATACAATATATAGATAACCGTAATCTAGACTGGATATGGTTTCTAATATATTTGACTACCACGAAATAGGATAAAATTATTTATCCACCAACTGACGTGATTTAATAGGATTTTATTTTTTATATTTACACCTTTAGTTAATTTTAACCCCACTAAAAAATCAACATCTATGCATGTGCGTTTCACGTGATTTATTTGAATACTAACACCGTCTTATACTGACATCGTCTCATACTGACATTGTCTCATATTAGCGCCGTGCCATAGGCATTGATTAGCTAAGTGGGATAAAGAACGGCTGAGATTGATTATTTTATTTTTTATCAAACGGCTGTAATTGGTCCAGGATTAAGTCTCACAAATCTCAACTGTGTAACACCGTCTTATACAATATGTAGATAACCGTAATCTAGACTGGATATGGTTTCTAATATATTTGACTACCACGAAATAGGATAAAATTATTTATCCACCAAATGACGTGATTTAGTAGGATTTTATTTTTTATATTTACACATTTAGTTAATTTTAACCCCACTTAAAAAATCAACATATATATATATATATATATATATATATATATATATATATATATATATATATATATATATATATATATATATATATATATATATATATATATATATATATATATATATATCTACTATACAATATATTAGGTTAATGCATGTGCGTTTCACGTGATTTATTTGAATACTAACACCGTCTCATACTGACATCGTCCTATACTGGCGTCGTGCCATAGGCACGGGCACAGAATCTAGTATATTATACAATAGAGCTCAGTCTCATAAAGAACGGCTGAGATTGATTATTTTACTTTATATCAAACGGCTGAGATTACATATTTATACTTATATCAAACGGCTGTAATTTATTCCGCCTGGCACATGTGTCCCCCTGAATCAGGACACTCAAGAAGATTCATAATATAATCTAAACTGTTTTTATCTCATGTATAAATCTCATCTAATCTAAAGTGTCTTATCTAAATATGTGCTTCCATTAATTTATACTTCCTAATTTAAATATGTGCTACCATTAATTTTTCTTTTTAATTGTTATCGTAATTAACTTAATCAATTAAATTTTTTTCCGACCCGTAATTTCATATACAAATTTTAAAAAAATTAAAAAAAAAACGTAAGTTTTGTAATTTGAATTTTTTTAACTGTTATCGTAATTAACTTAAGCAATATAATTTTTGTCCGACCCATTTTGTCAAGCCGCAATTTCGTATACAAACTTTTAATTAATCCCTCTGTTCCGGACAAAGAGGACCCGTTTGAAAGTCAATTTTTTTAAGAAAATAATATTTTTTAGTAGTTCATTTCCACAGTATATGTTTGTAGGCCCGTTTTGTCCGGCTGCAATTTCGTATACAAATTTTTAATTAATCTCTATGTTCCAGGCAAAGAGGCCTCGTTTGAAAGTCAATTTTTTTAAGAAAATAATATTTTTAGTAGTTCATTTCCACAGTATCTGCTTCATTTATTGATAAATTTTCAAATTGGCCCCGTGCCATCGGCACGGATAAGAGTACTAGTATATATATATATATATATATATATATATATATATATATATATATATATATATATATATATATATATATATATATATATATATATATATATATATCATATCATATCATATCATATCATATCATATATTATATGTTGAGTTGAGATCTCGTGTACAAGAATACATTGATATCTCAACTCCTCTTGCTCTCTCTCAATACTAATCACAAAATCATATCTCTATCTCAATACTAAATGAAAAATAACATTAATCAAATCAAATAAATTATTATTATTAATAAAGAAGATATGAAGTGATCACGTGTGTGCAATGTATGATTAACTTCATTTCTCAAATAATTCCCGAATTAATTAGATTCCAAATTCTAATAAAGTATATACATGTATAAATAAATCGGGCTCTCAGTTGGGAGTATTTTGTGGCTAGAGCTTGTGCAAGAAAGATGTTGTTACTAAAATGTTTTGGTAATTTATTGTTATTATTATTAATTATTTATTTGTGTACCTTCGTTTCTTTTCCTTTTTCTGGAGTAGCAAATAATAGGTAGATCTGTATCAATAATTCAAACCTTAGTCTCAATTTCTTTGCAAATTTTCTTGATAATCTTCACAGATTACAGTATATATTACTAATTCATATCATGCAATGTAGTGTTATATCAAGTGCTAAAAGTCTTCCTTTGTTTAGTCAATAATAGATTTTATTCTCTTACAAATTTTCTATTTTCTCGTTTTGGATTGTTTATCCCGTTTGAATGCTTCAATATGAGCCTTGTTCCAAAATGATAGTCCCATATATGTAATTAATCAAACTTTTTAAAGATTATAATTTTACTTATATGCACATTATTTTAATTACACTAAAATTATACATTATTTGTCTTAAAATGAGAGACCATTTTTATTAGTAAGGATGAATGGAGTATTCTCATTTAATAAGGATACTATTTTTCTTGGAAAAAATATATACTAAAACTGAGAGTATTTCTTTGGAAAGGAGGATCTACACACACACACACACACACACACATATATATAATTATTTTGATAATTAATTTGTTGGACTAGTAAAAAAATAGTTATTGTGCGTTTGTTTCTTATTAAAGTTAAAGTTTTCGATTTTACCTTCCATATATAAAATTTTCAGGAAAATGTAAACAAAAGAAAGAAGGAAAGGGTGAAAGGCCTGTTAAATCAAACGAAGGAGAGGGCTCGTCGTCTAAGAAAGCCGAAGGTAAACTTTCATATATCACTCTAAATTCCAAAACAGCCTACAAGTTTTAAAAGAGTATTCAATTTTATATAATTTTTCGTTTTCTTTTCTTTCACTTACAGTTAATGCAAATATTATATAGACAAAATATTGAGAATGAACCCTTATTTTAAATTATCCCAAGATTATCTACTTAAATATTCATTAGTAGTAATTAAAATAATCGTAAAGTAATCAGCTTTGATTTTATTTTAATTTGAAGAAAACGAAAAGAAGGCGTGTGGAAAAGGTGGGTGCCAAGAATCAAGTAGCTCAGATGGAAATAAGAATAGTGGAGCAATTGAAGGATCATCTCAATCTCAAGAAGTTGAACATGTGCCAACAACAGCTGATCAAAACATACATGCCTTATGATCCAGATGCCATGGATAAATAATATGACTCCATGCTTGATGCTTTAATTAGAAGATCAATAAGTTTAGCATTTTCTATTATTTAATATCCCAAAATCAAATAATTAAATGTACAAATTTCATGTCTATCTCGATATTACACTTAATTCCTTGTGTTTTATTTTATTGTTACCAGAATGACATTATCTATGGACAAAAGGTTTTTTACAAGCCTCAAAAGTGTACAAAATGTTGGGTTAATGAAGCAATCGTTGAGTTCGTTCATGTTAGAAATGTTCGGTCCGCTAGAAAACTTTTCGTTACAAAATGTTGGGTTAATGCAATCCATGTTATAGCAAATTTTCCGGGCTTGTTTAGTCGAGTGTTTTGCACAGAGTAAATAAAATAAAAAATTATTTTACCTCCAAAATGTTGGGCATTGCTAGAACTTGAAGTTGTAAAAGGATAAATTGGTGCCCAGTTCCTTTGGATACATTTCTAACATGTTTAGTATATCTCTTATTAACTGCATAAGACCACTTTCGTTAATTTCTTCTTAAAATGCCCCTTGCTCCTTCACCTTCTGGCTTATGCATTCAACCCAACACGACATTGTCTCTTTTTCTCTCCCTCCTCTTTAATTTTGTTTCTTCTTCCATTAATTCCCTTTCTTCTTCACCTTCGTATTTTTGGACTAGCCTCTTTTCAAAAAGATGTATTCGGAAAACCACATTGACCGGATCCATGACACATGACTTGCAAACATTCACCATATCCTTTTTTTTCATCCTATTTGAGTGCCTATTATGTTTATATGACACGTAGAAAAATGAATTCAGCAAAAGCTTCATATAATTATATATCGTCAGAAGAAATATAACTCACTGGTAAGAACTTCGATGATTTCTTCATTAAGAAAGTGAGCTACCAAGGCAACTCCAACGCTATCAACATGAAATCAGTATTCAAAAGAAAATATAGTAAAAGGGAAAATGCGATAAACTGTTTCCAATACTTTCTGTGCCCATTCACATGTTACTACGGAATCAATCAAGTAAGGAGGATGAATTGAATGATAAGCCCATGTTTGAAATTGTTAATGACGATGCACGGATTTTGAATCATGATGTATCAATTTGGAATCACGATGCATAGATTGGATGTATCGCGATTCAAAATCATGTATCGCGATGCACAAATTATACATCGCGATGCATATAATCATGAATCAAGATTCAAAATCCATCCTATGTTCTTTGTCTTGTCTTCTTCAAGTAAGTTACATCTCAATCTGCTTTCTCTCTCCACTGTGTTCAATTCCTTCTTCACACACACCACGCCTTCTATCTCTCTCTCTCTCTTTGCACAGTAACACAAACCTCTTAAAAATCCAATGCTGCACCATTTCCTCTGTAAACCATCTTAATAAAGAAGAAAAAAACAATAAACAATGAACAACAATAAAGAAAAGCTAGTGGTAGAGGTTGTTGAGGCCCATAACTTGATGCCCAAAGATAGGGATGGTTCATCATCTACATCGCAATGCATAGATTATGCATCATGATGCTTTGAGTTTGTGATGGTACGTGCGCTTTGATTCATTAAAGATATTCTCGTCTTTTTATAGTAAAAGTACTGAGCAGCCCATAATTTCTAGGGGTAAGAATGTCATTACAATCCAGTAACTTGTAACAATGGGACTTCTGACTAGGAGATCAAAGGCACTAGGGGCACACCATACCCAACAAGTCACTGCTAATGGCTCCAGGGCGGACCATGCGACCCTCAAAAGTATAGTTGTCCACTATTGTTGCCAACTAACCCATATCACAAGCTTATTGTCCACCTTAACAGGACAGATACGCATTCTAGAAGGCACCCGTGACTTAACGAACTTTACTCCGTACAACACCTATATAAAAGCCCTGACCCCTACACAGAAAGGTACGCACTTTTTTTACCTCCTTACGCTGTCAAATTTCATTCTCTATCATCATCGATCTCATACTGACTTTCACACCGGATGGGATTTGTAGGACCACCCACTGCTCAGATAACGTTTGCTTGTCAATTTCAGGAACCGATCTAGACTGATTGAGCAGATTCCCGATCATATCTTTGACACTGAAAATAACATCATCAAGTACCTTTTAAGAATTTAAAAAATGTCGAGAAGTTTAGTGGTTAGAAATTCGCGGAAGGGCCCAGCTTGATTTTCACCCTTGTTAATATATTGGTCAAAGCAAAGAGTAAAAGACATAATCAGTAACCCAAATAAAAGGGGGCCTATTATTGAAAGTTCTTTCACTTGTCATTTTACACACTTAGTGTACAAATCAACTTTTTAAAATGTGACATGTTTGACCCGACACATAAATAAAAAAATAATTGATTTTATTATAAATATTATAATAATATATACTTTTCAAAAATATACATGTAAAAGTGAGATTTATCAATTAAAGTAAGAATCAAATCATGAGTAAGATTGTAAAGATAACTTCAAATAAATGAAAGACAAATAAATGGTTGTGTACAAAAGTGAAATGTCTAAGCCTAAACTAAATCTGCTATGACAATTGACAACACAGCTAAGGAATTTTATCAATTAAATAAACCAACATACAAGGTTGTATCACTTGCTCTTAAATCTTAATACTTGTAATATTCTCCAACAGATTTAGTTGCAAGAAATGTTCGGATATCAATTTGTTCTTCCGCGTTTCTTTTAGTTACCAAAAAGTCCCTTCAAAAAGTCTCAAGTTTAACCATTCCTACTTTCTTTTCATTAATGTTAATTATAATTATAATATTTTGTATAAAATAATAATAATTTTTTGAACTTTTTGAAATGAAAACTTTTTAGAATGACTTCTTGTTCATTATCCCTTTTGTTTATTTACCAAATATAAATACTACTCCCCTCCGTTCCGAACAAAAAATCTTCATTTGAAAGTTAAAACTTTTTAAAAAAATGAAATTTTTAGTCATCCATTAATAATAAAATAACACTTATATGTTTAATTTTTTAAAATGAACTCTTTAAGTAAAACATTCAAAAATAAAATAATGATTCTTTGCCTGAAACAAAAGAATATCATTTATGAACAAAAATACCCCATCCTAAGAAAATAATCTTGCTTTCTATTTTTGTTTGCCCCCAAATAATATTCTCGTTTTTAAAGTTTAACATATAAAATTTCATTATTTTTAACATTTCTTTTCTCCTCCCTTTTAAGAACATAAAAAAACAATAGTAGAATAATATTAAAATGCTTTTTGGAGTGGGAGGAGTATTATTGAAAAAACCCTCGAGAGTTTATGGCAACAAAAGAGGAAAATAATTGAAATTTGGACAATGTCAAACCAATTTAGAAGATAGCCTATGTCCCATCCCATGCTTAAAAGTTAAAATCTCTAACTTTCGTAGTAACTTTTGTGCTAAAATAATCCAAATTAATTAATTAGCAATTCCCTTATTGCATCTGCAATTAAATTGTTGTGTTTCAAAACATTTTTAGGTTGATCAATGTTTAATGGCCTCACTTTATGAAGGAAATCAAAGAAGAAAAGAAACCTTCAATCCCAGAAAATCACAACCTAAAGCCTCAATGCCAGAAAAATCACAACCTGGAACAAAACAATAACCTGTAATGCTGCAAAAGACTCAAGGCCACACTAATTGGAAAATGTGTGCACACAACTGAACTTAGCCCCACCTTCTTCGGTCCTCTTCCTCATCTACAGGCGTATACCAGGAAGGTCGTCGTTTCGCATTGCTCAGCCTATAGTTCAAGAAAACTTCCTCATTACAAAGCGCCCTAGTAGCCACAAGCAAAAGACTCTTCATAACAGGAATATCTGATACACTTGATCCCCCAGATTTAAACCAAAAACTGCCAAACCTCTTCATCCTTACTTCCTCTCTACTTCCAAAAATGATATTCGGTATATACGCTCTCATGTTCTCTTCATTTAGTGGAAAATCATATGGACAAACCATAACATTTGGTTCCGTACCTTGTGCTGGATGGTTGGCAAAATGACCAAACGCAAATGGGTTCCTTCGCTCCAAAACCTCACCATTACTACCTAGTCGTTTTCCCACCAAAGGTTTACTTAACATTTTCCAGACCTGGTCTGAGCCTGTTACAGCACCTTGTGAGCTTGGCCTGGACTCAGGAATGATGGATCCATCCCACATTTCACGGGTTTCACCGCCAGTACCCCAAGGTTGCGCATTGATAACAGTTCCGTCATACCTTGTGATCAAGTAAGGGTTTTGTGCATCGACTCTTGGATATCCAGGAATATAGCGATAGTATGCTGGAGAGTATAATACACCAGGGTAAAAGGCTATTACAGCACCAACATCAGCTTCACCATCTACAAACAGACCTTGGCCAGCTTCCTTGTGGGGAATATTTGATGGTTTGAGCTCCAGGGTGTACCCGATGAGATCCTTCAATCGTTGTGATGACTCAGCAAGCTTTAATGGTTTTGTTTCACGTACAGCTGTGCTGAAAATTCATCAATAACAAGATTCCAAGAGAAAACCAATAATCACCATCTTAACAAGATTAATCAGGGAAGAAGGTTTCCACAATATCTATATCTCTTTATTGCATGCAATCCAAATTAAGAGCTACATATTTGTTTTGCCAAAAAAATTGTATCCTCACTTTGCGGTTAAAATGTTTGCAGTAACATCCAGGGATGCAGTACATTTATCATGGTTATCCTCATTGGGCAGAATTCATTAATTTATGCATTAGCAATGGGAAGAACATAACTTCTGAAACACCCCCCCCCCTTCTTCTTTTTTATGTGTAAAATGGTACTCCCTTTGTTTCGGGTAAAGAGTTTACTATTATATTTTGAGATGTTTCACTTTAAGAGTCCACTTTCAAAAATCATGTCTACAGTCTCCATAACATTTCAACTCTACCCTCCACATTCGATATTAACATATTGATTATGTTATAGCATTATTGTAATTATGACCAACTCTAATGCTAGTTATATAACCCTTAATAATTAGACTTTTCAAACATGAACTCTTTGGGTGGAACGGAGGGAGTATCTATCAAAAAGAGCGCCAAAACAAGTGACGCTTCCTTCATACACTAGATGTATACTACATTAGGAACTTCTGCTACCTTAAGCGAGGTTGAGTCAACTGTAAAGCAGTACAAGTATCACTATAACTAGAAAACAAAATAAAGTAGGCATAAGAATATGCATACAAATGATTAGGAGAAGTGTTCCAGCAAGGTAAGACACGCATGTGCAATGTTTACACAATTATAAAATGACAGATAACTGAAAGGAGCCATATGCTTCCTTCCTATTCCCATTTCAAATATTTCTATCCCTCAAGATTGGAGCAAGGATAATGTAGTAAGGTGTCAAAACGTGTACAAGCTTTTCTTTCTAAGAGAAACAACAAAGTCATTAACGAAACCCTCATAAATATGCTTAAACCTTTTACTTCTTTTATCCTAAAAATGAAAATGGGCATCCATAAGATAGTCTACAGTTGAACATTATAATATAAAGCAAAAAGGAAAAATACTCTAAAACATGTGTCCAATGTATAAAAGAACACAAGACTTGGGAAATATTATGATATATTATGTGTGAAGAGAATAATGCAAGGAGTCTGACCAAAAGTCAAAAAACAGAGAAGATAGATTCCAGCAGGTTTGTCCGTATATGTGGTCTACCATGAGAAACGGTTTAGCCTGAGGATAATGAGTTGTTTTAGCTCAAAACTACTCGACCAACACATTTAGCATGAAGCGCACAGCAGAAACAAAGGTTCCGTGACTAATTATAGTTACGAAGATTAATAGGAAAAGACTCTCAAACACTAAAACAACTAAAATCCTTTTTATGTAACGATTTAGAAAAGTCTTCAACATGGCTACACCTAAATGTTGACTGCTGTTCTATGAAACTACGAACTTCTGCTTTTCAGATCTCACTGTTTTAAGAAAGATTCTTACGAAGGGGGACTTGACCCCTTTTGCCAATAACAAACTATCATAATTATTCTGTAATTTCTAAACAGCTGCCCATCTCATTTCTAATTTAAACAATCATATCAAGAAAGATAAATAACTGATTTGAGTTTGTTTCAGGCCTCAAGATTAATCTGGCCAAGTGTGGAGTATTGGGAGTCCATTTCAAGGTTCACGAAACTATTGTCTACACCTCCTTGATAGGCAGTAGTGTTCTGTCTTGCCTTTTGTCCTATTTAATTGTGACAGTAGGGAATAAGCCTAGGTCAGTTTCTTTCTGGGACCCAGTGCTTGAGCAGGTAGGGAGGCGTTTTCATAGGTGGAAGTGGGTTTCTTTTTTCTCTTTAAGAGGTAGAATATCTAATCTGAGCTTGTTTGTTGAGTAATCCACTTCACATCCTGTCCCTTTTCAGATTTTTGGTGAGTGTTGCTGAGAGGTTAGAGAAGATTATGAGGAATTTTCTTTGCGAAGGGGCGGCTGAGGGTGGTCGGAATCACTTACTCAACTAAGACAAAGTCTGTAAGCTAAAGAGGAGGGAGGCTACGCTCTAAGATACCTGATTTGCAGGAACATTCCTCTTGTGCATATGTGACTTTGGCGTTTTCCTCCGGAACCAAAGTTTATCCGGCATAAAGTGATCAAGAGTAAATATAGTATGCATCAAACTGGGTGGACTCTAACAACACCAGTTCTATCACACACAGAAGTCCCTCAAAGTTCATTCACCAATGCTAACCTTTGTTTATTCCACTCATGCAATAAAGGGAAGGAGACAGCACTCATGTGCAGTTTTGGAAAGATGTTTGGGTGGGAGCTACCTTGCTTCAGTTGGCTTTCCCAGATTGTATCGCTTTACCTCGGTTCATTTCACTTCTATATCCGGGTTCTGCTTAGGGATGGGAATGATGATTCTTGGACCCTCCACTTCTTCCGATATCTTAATGATCGGGATTCGGGAGTCGGTGGAGGTTCTTGATACTTTGTCCCAAGTTCATTTATCTCCTGTCTTGGATTCTTGGTCTTGGGTGTTAGAGGGTTTGGGGTTGTATTCTTATCGTTCCTTCTTGGCTCATTTGATTCAGTCTCCTAATCCAAAGTTGTTCCTTCATTCTTCTTTCATTTGGAAAGCACTGTTTCCTTTAAAAACCAAGGCCTTTAGATGTTCCTTAGTTATTAACAAACTTATACGAAAGACATGCTTCATTTGTGCAGACTGCAGACCTTACAAGATAGTCTTTCCAGATTGGTGTGTGATGTGTAAGTCCTCCTCTGAATCTCACGGCAACTTATTTCTACTTCATGAAGGTGCCTGGTATCTTTTGGCTTTTGTTGGAGGCAGGTGAAATTGGTTTGCCCTGGTTCTATCTTGTCTTTCTTCGGGCTAAATTTCCAGGTTTCGGGAATAAGTGAGATAAAAGTTTGTTATTTCACCATGGGGTCTTCGAGGTCTTATGGTGCCTTTGGATGGAGAAGAACGCCCATATAATTAAGAGTCAGAACTTGTCAAGAACCTTCTTATGGGAAAGGTGGTCCAATGGGTTATCTATCAGTGTCAGTGAGAAGCACACCTTTCCTGGGTTTCACAGAGATTGGAAGGCTTTGCCTTTCTAGGCTATGTACTTAGAGAATTAGCCTGTTTTGCTTTTTTTGTTTGCCTTTCTTGATGGGTTTCTCATTTATCTTTTAGTAATCTGGTAATATTCTAATGTGTGTGAGTGTAGTCTTTTCTTATCCAAAACAAATAACTGATATTTATGTAAATATAGGTCTACAATGGATCTGTGAAGTATACTGGTGGAAGAAAAATTGGTGTTGTCAATACGGTAATTGATGCATGCATTCATTTGGTGGCCTTTGCAGTTAAGGTACTGACAGTGAAGCCAAACAAGATAAGTGAGTTGGTCGAGAAGTGGTGCAGTGACGGCTAGACTATGAAGAAGAGTCATGGCAATTATGACAATACTACTTGAACCAAACCAAGGTCAGAAAAGGTTATGCCTAAGTACTAAATACATGTGCATCTGTGTATTAAAGGCATCAGACACCTATATCTTCATCAAACATTCCTCAGCATATCTCCCATTTAACAAGAGATATCATTCAAGTCAATAGCATCTTTAGCACTATAAATTTAGTAGCTATATACCATAGTGCAAATACTAGTGATGGAGAGATTTTTCATACAAGGAGTCATGCATCAGATTTCACATGACTGGTGGGCACTTAGAGCACGAAGGTTCGAATCTCTACTCTAGTCTCTAGAAGAACAGACAAATAAATAAGTCTATTCTAGAAGAACAGACAAATCTCTATTCTATAAGATCAGACAAATAACTCGCACCTAATTATATCAATTAAAATGAAAAGGCGGTACATTTTTTTGCATTGGTACTAGTTGAGTTAAGGGTGGCTACTGATCAAGCAGATCAAAGAACCCAATATGAAAAGGAACTTAGTCACTGGACATTCACTGCTATGACTATACGTCTCAGAACACAAATATGAATTCTCTTACCAGTTTAAAAGACAACTTTATAAAGGTAATAAGGCCGTTTGTTTCACGGAAAATGGTTTCCGAAAAACACTTTCCTCATTTTTCGGTGTTTGGTAACAAAAGGAAAATGTAGTCAATGGGGAAAAACCACAAAGTCAATGGAAAATACCCCCTTTGCTCCGTAAAACGACTTACTCACCTAACAGTCCTTAAGTTGTTTTCCAAAATAACACAAGACTGTTCCCCGCTCTCCCAGTTCGATCTTCACTCTCGGTCTCTTCAACAATCATTTCTTCATCCCTTCATCATTCATTCTTCCTCTATCCTTTCTACTTTTTTTTCTTTTACTCCATCTTCATTGAACATTCTCCAGAATCCTTTCCTTGGAATTTCTCTCAAGATCTATACAACATACTCAAGATCTCCTTTGTTTTTTTCTTCCTTTTTCTTTTTTGTAAATTGGGAGGATTTAACTATGTTATTTTTTATAATTGCTTCTAATTCATAGAGAAGGTGAGAATCAGATTTGTTTATTCAGTATGTCTCCTTTGCAATTTTTGATTTTTTTTCTTTCATGGGATGAAGAAAATTAAAATTGTTGGGATGATGAATTCTCAGGCTTTTCTTTTGATGTTTTCTTTCTTTATTTTAATTTTTTTCCCCAAAGAGAATAATTGATTTATTCTGTCTTTTGTATAGAAGATGTAAAGTACTGATCTAATTCTATATAGTTTTTTTTTCTCTCCCACGGATTGCAGTCTATAATATTTTCTTGGTCAATTTCAAGGTGTCAAACAAACAATCGAGAATGTTTTCTTATACTCCCTATGTCCCAAAATTATTGTCCTACTTTATTTTTTCGTCCGTCCCAAAAAAACTGTCTAGTTTGTAACTTTTCTTTTTAGGACAACGCTTTTACTATTTTACCCTTACTTTTTCCTCTTACTTTAATTATGGGTCACATGCACATGAGCTTTAAAGGAAAGTACACTTTATACTAATATTAATAATCAAGTCAATTGCTTTTCCTTAATCCGTGTCCCAGTTCAAACATAACAATAATTTTGGGACGGAGGGAGTACATTTTGAAGAAGTTTACCAAACATCAAAAAAGTAAAATATCTTCATTTTCTGGAAGTTATTTTCAGGAAATTATTTTCCGCAAGCTATTTTCCGTGAAACAAACAGTGCCTAAGTTTCTATTTCAGATGTACTTATTCTCTTCTTTCCAGCTTACAGATAAGTACATATGCTACTGGTGAAGTTTACATGTGTTCACTTCTGTCTGTAGAGTCGAAAGTCCTCTCGAACTTCTGATTAATCTTATTTTAATTATTATAATGCTGACATGGACGCAGTAGTGAAATACTATTATGTCCCATGGTCTTATCAAAAATCAACAAGTTAAACAGTTTTGAGCATGAACAATGGAAGATCAAAAGGTAGCAAAGTGAGATTCTTGGCAACGTTGGGGGAGCATCACGGATTCATGGTAGCCTTGGGTTGCTCAAGTAAGATTTGTACTTTTGGATAGCATGTAATGCTACTGAAGCAATGGGGAGCTTGGCAAGCTTTTTGGTAAAAAAAAAAATTCTGGTTTTTTTGTCATTTTTCATCAAAAAAGGTTTTTTTTTTAATCTTTTAAAAAGTACACAATTTTATCAATAAATAAAGGGTTCGTTTGTTTCATTTGGACATCAACTTAATTTTCTAGAATTGCATAAACAAAACTATATATTAATATAAAGTTATTGGAGTTTGTGCCACCATTGGAAGATGTTTTTTTTTTATAGCTTATGGTAGCTCAAGGTATTTTTTATTTATTTTTAAATTAATGGGTAGTTTAGGGAGCAAATGTTGCTCCCCCATTGTACATGCTCTTCATAGCTTCAATTCCTTTTGCTTATTTTATATACCTCACGAGTCGAGTCCCAGAAAACAGGCAGCACAACTGTTTAGGCACTTAATATAAATAAAGTATCCTTTACTTATAAATGAATAATGAATGCAGAGCAACATATAAGTTTTATATTTATTATTTTCGGCTTCCTGCATCCAATAAACAGAGTTAAACTTCCTTGGTAATGCATTTATACAACTTAAAAATGACTAGCCAAAATCATTAGATTCTCAAGCTAACTCTGAGGTACCCAATATAAATGTTACTGTTCACAGACCAATGCATATTGCCTAAAACCTCATACCTAAGCTAATATCAAGCCCAAAACAATGACTACCAAAGTCGGAAAAACTACATGAAATTTGGTATTGAAACTAGAAGAAGAGTCTCTCTAACACCATTAAAGATTTAGAAGTTATAACTGATTCAATCCAAGATGAAACTAGTTTAAAATAAGCTTCATATTCAATATTATAATGTTTTTGCCACCAATTTTACTATTCCAAAGATTTCACATAAGCAAATTCCCCTACAAGCTATTGGAAGAACCACAAGACACATAAAGATCATATTTCCCACATGGCATGTAACCTCATACAGCATAAAAGTTCAATTCACATTCTAACCACTTAAAGACTCCAGTAGAACTTCTACGCCTTCTTAAGTCCAGAAACAGAAAAAAAAAAAAAAAGAATAAAAGAAGAAGGAAATATTGTATTCCCTTCATGGCATATGGCATAACAGTAAGATTCGCATACTTATAACTTAAATGGCTCCAGTAGAAGTTCTACTCCTAAAATCCTTCTATGCACATACAAAAATAGACATTCAGGTAAAGGCGAAATTTGCTAACTACTTCAATGAATAACAGCCATAACAACTCACCTTGATTGTTGTTCACTGGAGTATTCCTACCAATGGCAAGACTAAGGCCACTAGGGCGAGAAGCAGTAACTCTTTCCGGAGATGATTCAAAAGTCTTGTCGTGACTCATTGAGTCAGGAAGGAGAATATCTTCCATAGAGGAGCAGAAAAGTTCAATTTGAATATGGATATTTTCTTGGACCTGCTTTTGTTGTTCAGCTAGTTCCGCTTTACTGGCCATGTCGATGATCTCGTCTACATCTGCTTCATCTGCATTCCTCCCCAAGCGGTTGTAGCTGATGAGTCAAGTAATTAATGATGAATCAGTTGTGTTACATCATAACAAGCATTGAAGAAAAGAAGTTAACCGAGACAAAGTCTAATACAGCCAGAGGGTAGATTCAACAAAACTTAACCCAGATATGAATATATTTCAGGATATGAAGAATGCTACATAGCTCTAACTTCTAGTCTGGCCCAGTCTTTCAGCATCAGGGAAAAATGTTTACCTCACAACATACAAGACTATAACTTTTGAATCAAGAAATCAAAGAGGTATCCTAGGTCTTAACAATCTGGCTCATCTCAAACGTCACAAGAAAGTCAATTTACTTCCTCAAATTTGAATATGTACTTTTACTAGGGAAAGGAAAGAAAGAAATAAATAAATAAATATAGCATGAAGGCTTATGATAAATTAAACGTCTATAGAAACATAGACTGCTTCCACTTCCGCAACTACCAAATATACTTCTGTCATAAAGGGGAAACCGATAATGTGATACACTAACTTGGTTTATGTTGAATGTAAAGAGAGAAAGAAGAGAACAGAATTGAGTTTAGAAGCCATAACCTAATTTGTTTTTTTATAAGTGTCGTAACCTAAATTGGTTAGGCAAAGACGTATATATATGTTTGTGATAATACAATATACATCAAGACCCCCAAACATATATCTTAAACCGAAGAGACCCTCAAAACCTCCAACACTCTAACACTACCCCTCAAGCTGGAGCATAAATGTTATGCATGCCCAACTTGTTACAAATATATCATATTCTTATGCCATTTACAGACTTAATGAAAATATCTACCAGTTGATCACCGGTCGGGGTTAGAGATAATATGGATAGGTGCTTGGTTAACACACCACAATTATATAGGCATTGGATTCCCGATACCAATCTCACTAAGTAGCTGGCGAATCCACACTAATTGGCATGTAGCATGACCCAAATAGTCATGTATTCTCATTCAGCACTTGATCTCGACACAACCAATTGTTTCTTACTTTTCCATGAAATCAAGTTACCCCCAACGAACATGCAATATCCGGTAGTGGATCTCTTATCTGGGATCCTGCCAAATAACATGAGCAAACCCCACTACTCTCATACGTCTATGATCACGATATAGTATGCCTTGTCCTAGAGCTCTCTTACGATACCAAAGAATCTTAACAGCAACCAATGTGTACCCCGCGGAAAGGACATAACTTGACTTACTACACTAAGTAATTCATTTTCCCAACAAACCGCCGATACCTCTCTGGTTCAGCAAATCTTTCACCCCCTTCACTTGTACGTTTCGTATTTGGATCTATAGGAGTCTCAGAAGGCTTCATTCCCAACATGCTTACCTCACTCAACAAGTCACTTGCACCGAGAAACCTCAATGCCTAAAAAGTATCTCAAATTACCCAAACCTTCGTTTGAAACCAAGGAACCCTTTTAATGCACTAGTACCTGCATAGCACTCTTACTTCCAGTAACGACAATATCATCCACATAGACAACCAATAAAATAATTCCTTCACCATTGCATTGATAGAATAGTGAGTGATTACTATGACATCTCATAAGCCTAAACTCGAGCACTACCTCACTAAATCTCTCAAACCATGCACGTGGAGATTGTTTTAACCCATATAAGGACCGCTTTAATCTGCAAACCAAACCAAGCTAGACTCCCCCAGAGCAACAAACCCCAGAGGTTGCTCCATGTAAACCTCCTCGTGTAAATCACAATGAAGAAATGCATTTTTGACAAAGCTAATAACGAGGCCAATGAGATGTAGCAAGAGAGATAAGTAAACGAACGGAGGCAAGCTTAGCAACCGAAGAAAAAGTGTATGTATAATCAACCCCATATGTCTGAGCATACCCCTTCACAACAAGGGGAGCCAAAGAGCCATCCGGATTTACCTTAACAGCATAGACCCACTTGCACCCAATAGCATGTTTATGTGTTAGCAATGAAACTAAATCCTAACTTTGATTGTGTGTAAGGGCATTCCATAGCTACCTCTGGATGACCCGGTCTGGATGACCCATTGCTTCAGACACAAACTTGATAATAGAATGACGCACAAACTTGAGAATAGAGTAAGACTCAAGGACACTGACAAAGGTACATGAGATAAACCGTTATAACTAACAAAGTTAGAAATGAGATGTAACATACAACTACGTTTACCTTTTCTAAGGGCAATAGGAATATCAAGATTAGAAGGTACCTCAACAGGAGCAGCAGGATCGGCTACGATGGTAAGACTGGCTCGGCAGGAACAAGAGACGGAGTAGGGGGCATATTTCCTTGAGAGCACGTGCGACGGATGTAGACCTCCTGAATAGGAGGGCGGGGTATCTCATGGATAGGGAAAGACTCTGACTCCACAACTCGATAGATGAGAAAGTCATCATCGAAAACGGACTCAATTGGTGGAATATCATATGTAGGATAAATAGACTCATGAAATGTAACATCGACACAAACCAAATATCGATTCAAGTCAAGAGAGAAAATTTGATATTTTTTTTAGTACAAGAATAACCCAAAAAGATATATTTGAGTGCCTTAGGATGTAACTCGGTGACATGAGGACGATGATCACAAACAAAGCCCACGCACCCGAATATCCTAGGAGACACCGTGAATAGAGACTCAAATGGAAACAAGACTCGATGAGGAATTTCTCTAGAAAGAACAGAAGATGGTATACAGCTGATAAGTTGACACGCAGTTAACACAGTATCTGCTAAAAAATTAGGGAAATGCATCTGAAAAGAAAGAGAGTGGGTAACCTCGAGGAGGTGACGATTTTTTCTCTCAGCAACACCTTTTTGCTGAGGTGTATGAGTACAAGATGATTGGTGGAGTATGTCATGAGTTGTCATAAATTTGAAGTAAACAGTAAAGAAACATTCTTGTGTATTATCCCTGCGAAGAAGTTTGAAAAGCACACCAAATTGAGTTTTAATTTCAGCACAGAATGCAGAAAAAATATCAAACAACTCAGAACGATGTTTCTTTAAATAAATCCACGAAACACAAGAATGATCATCCACAAAAGTAACACAATAACTATAACCTAACTTCAAGACAATAGGACTAGTCCCCAAATGTCCAAATGGACTACATCAAATGGGGCAAGGGCATGTTTATTAACCTTAGGAATATATGAAATGCAATGGTGTTTCGCAAACCGACAAGCGTCACATCCAAAAGCTGGTAGAGATGAAAAATTTGGATACAATTTCTTGAGACTCGACATAGACGAATGACCCAATCGATCATGGATTTGAAACGGGAATAAAGAGGCACTTAAACACGTAACTGATGTAGATGGAGCTTCACAGAAATAATATCCCCCAAACTCCTACCCTCTACCAATAAAAAACACAATGAGTACGAAAAATGAGGCATCACAGTTATGATCACGCGTGAACTTGCTAATAGACAATAAATTGAATGGAAATCCATAAATATATAACACAGAGGATAATGAAAGAGAGGACGTGAGACAAATATCACCCTGCCCCTTGACAGAAGCAATAGACCCATTGGATACAGTAACACTCGATAATGTCGAACAAGAAATGAACGAAGAAAAAATACATTTGTTGCCACTCAAATCCAGGGCGAATAACCAATTTACAATTAGAGGAAGGAACAAATGGAGTAGGTAGTCTGGACAAAAGTAGTATTGGAAGAAAAAAGACAAAGAAGCCTGGAAATGTGTATATCGCGCAAACTCATCATCAATCATTCGTACCACCTTACCCTCGGTAGGTTAAGGAGGTTTGGGTGGAGGCAACATGAGCATATCTATCCCATGATGGTTTACCAAAAACTTCCAACAATTACGAATCACATGATTCATATCCCCACGATGATAACAACTACGAACCTCTCTACTCTCCCTACCCCCACCGCGGCCACCACGACCACTATCGAGACCTCGGTGGTGGTGAGATATAGAAGAATCACCAATACTACCAGTGGGACCAATAGAAGAAGACTCTAGTGAGGCACGAAGCACACGAGAAAACACAACCTAAAGAAAGCCAACACTTGTGTTAGATAATGTGAGCGAGCAATACTGAACTCGGATCTCAAACCGGCTAGAAATCCAAGAATAAGTAGGTGCTCTCGTTGTGTCGGTATTGGACTAACATCGATACTCAACGGAAGCAAAGAACTCCACTAATCGCCAATTGAACTCCTCTAATCACCAATTTCTTGTGGTCCACAAAATATTGGGTAACACTACGACCCTGTTGATCCTGGCGAAACATAGCACACGACAAATCATACATCTGATTCATGTTGTCCTTGCCACCATACAACACAGCTAAATAATCCCACAAATCACGAACAGTAGAAGTATGGGCCACCAATTTGGCAATCTCATCATACATAGAATTCATGAGCTTCCAATACAAATCAACGTCTACACGGAACCACGCAACATCCGTAGAATTAACTGTGGTGAGATGATTTTCCTTATTTTGCCACTTTAGATTCATTTCAACCACCCGCCACCACATTAAGTAATTATTTCCCGTTAATTTCTTGTCTGTAATCTTCATACTAGTGGAAATAACCTCAGAAACCATGGTTTTGGACTATGTATTCTATGTATTCCCTAATGTCGACATTAGAATACAACCAGCTAAAAAAAGAAGAAAAACGAACCTGTAAAACCGAACAAAAACACCCCAAAAAATTGATCAAACAAGAAAACCAACCACCAAGTAATGATCTACTCCCCCAGGCGACCCAACATTCCGACAGCGATCCGGAAAAAAAAAACGGCAACGCACCGGTGCGTGAGGCTGTTCTGGCAAATGGACAGAACAGGTCGCTTGGTCTGGGCGAACAACTCTCCCTAGGTAGTGAACCTCAAAACACGTCGCACCTCCTCTAGCGACTCTAACCATAGGTTGAACTCACCACGATGTCGTTAAAACGGAGGACGAGCATCCAAAATTCTAAAAGAAAAAAAAAGGAGAGAGGGATGCGTTGTCGATGGAGATTATTTTCCCACTCTGATACAATGTTGAATGTAAAGACAGAAAGAAGAGAAGAGAATTGTGTTGAGAAGTTGTAACCTAAATTGGTTAGGCAAAGACGTATATATATGTTTGTGATAATACAATATACATCAAGAACACCAAACATATATCTTAAACCAAAGAGACCCTCAATACTTCGAACACTCTAACAATTTAAATCTCAAAGGCGTCATTGTTATTATTTCAAAATGAATTTATGGAATTAATTTGAGTATAGAATTGAAATTGAGTTGCACGTTTCACCAACACCATAACATTATGATCCACGTTAAGTACTTCGGTTATTCAACTGGAATACTAGTGCAACAACCCTTTTCAAAACCAGAAATCACTAGGAGAAATCAAATACTAGTATTTATATAATTGAGTTTATAACTTACAACTTGTTTCAGATCTTGAAAGCACAAATATTGACTTCAAGAGCAACCATAAAACTGTGTGACAGGGGTACAGAAAGAAAAAAAAAACATTTTGATTTGTAGATCATTATGGAGTAAGATCCAAAAATTGTAACTACACAAATACTTTAGTTGGAACTAACAGATTAACGAAACATGACTAGATACGAAAGGGTAAGAGTATTTGATTTCATCACAAAGAATAACTAGATAGGAAGCCATTAGATTTGAAAATTTGAGCGAACAGTTACGGAACTACATCAGTTGACCATGATTCTTTTTTCTATATAAAACTTTGGTATAAGATATAGCTGGATAGCAAGTAAAAGTGAGGTTTTCAGTGTCAACACCTTTTAATCTCAGAAGCAAGAACTGCTGAATCAAGCTATAGCTCAATTCAACATAAGAATCCACTGAAAACAAAACATGAGAGACACTTCAGAGCAAAAGCCAACGGATAGTCAGTGTAATGTGATGCTTGACCTCGTGTAAAGGAAGAGGCGATTTATGTCCGCTTCAAATTGAAAGTGCCTTGGGTCTTTCGCAAACGTGGGACTTTTTGCTAGAGTTCTCACAACCTATAATTGCAATGGAAAAATAGAACGATACCATGAAGTACCGAAAATGAAGGTGCACTTTGATAACCTGTTCGCATAATAAACACTTCTAGCCATAGCAAATACATCTCAAGGAAATATTGAAAAAGGAAATTCCAATTTCCGAATAACAGCTATCTTTGGAAAAGCAAATAATAAATTATGAGAATGGTAAAATCAGGATTTTAGGGGGCGGGAGAGAGAGTTGGGGAGACAACAGTGCAGTATACCAGTAAAATTGAAATTCATGGAAATTTTTCCTAATTCAAAATGCAGAAAAGCCCAGAATTCTATGGAATAGTCAATTTAATAATCCTCTGAAGTAGTTTGAATCAATCAAAAGAAACCCAAATCAAGACACCAGTTTGTAGAGCTCATATTTATAGCTAGATATAATTCAGGAAGAAATGAATCATCTGGGTGAAGGTGAAACCTAGGAAACAGAAAAAAATAATCAATCAATTATATTCACGTTTTCAAAAAATAAATCGAATTGAGCAATGTTCAACCCAAGTCAATCTAAGTCGTCCTATGAAATGACTAAAACAATTTTTGATTCAAGCGTTCAGTGTCGTGTAGGTATTAGAGTTGAATGTATATGGGGGTAGAGAGAGAACCTCTTGAAATTTCTGAAAGAGAAACGCCATGAAAGAGCGGTAGTTCGAAGCTTTCTCGCTCAGCCCAAATGGCTGTGATGTCTGTTCCGTCAAATGTCTGCGGAGAAGGAGAAAGCAGAAACTCTATTTTCTCTTCGTTTACTTTCCTACCCTTTCCCCTGATATTCATAATGCAACACTTCTATTTTTATTGTGGCACTCGATCTCTCTTATTATATCTGATTTTGTTAATTTAAATAACAGTGTTTAAATAAAATATATAATTTAAAATAAATATTATAGTAGATGGATATATTGGTTCAAGTTATAATTGAGGGATTGATATCTTATAAAGGTGATTGTTCAGAAAATTAATTGTAAGTTGTGATTTTGTAATGTAAAGATAAAACCTACATAATAAAAAAGGGATGATTGTTCATAATATTAATTGTAGGGGGTGACTTGTTATATGAAAAGAAAAAATAGGGAGTTAAAAATGGATAACTACTCACATATGTGAATGTGAGGGTGAATCTCAACCGTTAAAATTTTTAAGATAATTTAATTTCAATCTCTAAATACCCTAGTCAATTATCTAGCTATTTTATAATATAGATTTCATTGGTCAATATATTTACTGCTCTTTCCGTTTTCAAATTATCGTCTTCCTTTCATTTTTCATTTGTTATAAAATAATTATTCTCTTTCAAAATTTTCCCTTTTATGAAAACATTTTTACCACTTTACCCTCACTTTTTCTACATATTTTAATTATGGTCACATGTTCAAAGACATTAAAAGAAACCACACATTTCATCAATATTTATAATACAGTCAATTATTTTTTCTTAAAAGGTGTGTCAAATTAAATATGACAATAATTCAAAAACGGAGGGAGTATTTAGGATGAGCAAGGAAAAAATTTAATGGAGTAATGCTATTAAAAGGGAAGTGTTATTCAGAGGTAGAAGCTGTCAAAAGTCGGGCAAAGCCACACCAAGCCCATCGGGCTAAGTATGAGAATTGGGACAGGTTGGGTGGGCTGAACTTTTGCCGATCCACCAAAATTAAAGTCCAAGTCAACCAAAAACATCGGGCCGACTGGGCTAGCCCATGGGTCTACCCATTGACCTGTCCAACTTTGCCTAGTTTTTGGTGCACACCAAAGCCCAATGGGTCAAACATTAAAGTCGGATTGGTCCGACCCGAAATGTAATCGGGTCTATGGAACCAAAAGCCCAACTTGGTATAATATCGGGTGGACCATGTCGACCCATTGAGTCGGGCATGTTTTTGACAACTATATTCAAAAGGTGTGAGCTCAAACCAACGAACCGTTGAATTACCGAACCAACCAAATCAGTCGGTTGTGTTCGGTTTTGGAAACCTTTTGAATCTGAATGCATTAACTTTGAATAATCATACATCATTTGTGAATTGTGATGCATCTATTTGGATTTTGGATGCAGAAATATGCATATATATTTTGAATCATTTGTTGATTGTGTACTAGAAAAAAGTAGATAACGTTTAGTAATTTCAAATTTATGCATCGTGGTGCATAATTTGATGCATCGCACTACATAATTGGATAAAGTATTTTAAATTAATGCATCGTGGGGATACATATCTGTAACGCCCCAAACTCGGTCCCGGCGTCATGGTCCCACAATTTGGCCACGTCACCATTAGTAAATACTGAACCACAAAATATCCAAAATAAAACATTACAATTTTTCTAACCAAAATACATTATTGTTTATTACAAATCCCAAGATGTAATTGGCTCCACTAATCCCAAACAAATAATTGTTCATTTAAAATAACTGTAACAGAACGTCAAAGCTAAGGAATTTATTATTGCACGAGTCACCCTCCACACGGTTCACTCGAGCCCAAAAGGGTCCCAAATTTACTTACGACCAGAAGAAAAGTAGAAAAGGGTGAGCGAACATTGCCCAGCAAGTTCATATACAACCCCTCCGATTTCTAAGGAGAAGTTGACCACAAGAATTATATTTTTGCCAAAAAGTCAAATAGTTTCAATAAGACCAATAATTGCATCAACCAGTTGTAGAAACAATAAAATCAATTACAAATATTAACCAGGAATTCCAAACGAAAGATAAAGCTCAAAACAAATACGAGATATCCGATTGTCGCCAACCGTCTCATACCGATTGGAAACAAGGAACACATGTAGATTCCATGATCACTTAAGTGGTCAGTTCGACCCAGCTGACTACCCCAACGGACCTAAGCCCAACGGGCCTGAAGGTATATCCAGATAACCTCACCACATGTCCAGTGGTGTTAAATAATTTCAACGTTTCTCTAGTGTTACATATTTCACGTAACAATTTATTTTACTTAGTGATCACGGGGGAATTTCAATAAACCAGACGTCCAAAAATATATATGAAATCCATTTTCCAATGAATTGATATTTCAAAAAAAGTTAAACTAGTGTAACAAAAATTACCAATTTCGGAGTATGAACAAAAATAGGTTCGACGGAATTCAAAGCAAATATCGGCGAGTGTCGAGCATGCGCTTACAAGAAAACGTTTAGGCAATAAAATTACAATGGAAACATATCGAATAAAATAGGATGATCAAAATATTTAAGAAGTATAATCCCTTACCGAAAAGTAGTGCATAATAAGCTTGTACGTGTAAGTCACCACTACTCGTACTTGCTCAAATCTAATATCCAATACAGAGAAAAAAAAACTAAATTATTTTAAACAATATTTTACTAGCATCTAAGTAATTAAACTGAATTTTAATAACCCATTTTTTTCTTCTTAGAAACCAACTTGTTAATGGCAGTACAATACCCAAGACAACTAAACTTTCTATATTTTTTTACCTATTAATTTCTCCTTCGATCGGTCCCTTCACCACCCTTTTCTCCCTTTTTGTTTTCTTCCTTTGTTTATTAGGCCACCACCATTGCAGACTTCTTGCAATGGCTTCCAATTTGGAAGTTGTTGAAATGCAATGGCAAGTCTTCCCAAATTTCTTCCAAAGGTGAGGTGGAGCCGAGGTGGCGGAGAGAGAAGAAAATTTCTTCCAAAATTGGAAGGCAGCCAAATGGGAGGAAGAAGGCGCGCCAGGCAGGAAGGTGGGCGTCACACACGGCCTGTGTGTGGCGCGTGCAGTTCACGCGAGGGGCGGACGAGTGAGAGGCGCGAAATGGTGGGGCCCAGCTCTGTTTTTGTGTCTGTTTTATTAATTTTTGTTTTGTTTTTTTTTTAAATAAAAGGCAACTTTACCGTGTGTGTGGGGGGGGCGGTTTGGTGGGTGGGGGGTTTTGGGATTTTAATTTATAGCCGTTTGGTATTAAATTTTGTAGCCGTTTCCTACTGATCTTTTATTTGTCTTTTATTTAATTTTTTTTATGTAACTTTAATTAGTAACTTTAATTAATGTTTTTATGTAACTTTAATGTTTTTATGTAACTTTTAATTATTAATGTTTTTATGTAACTTTTAATTATTAATGTTATTATGTAACTTTTAATTATTAATGTTTTTATGTAACTTTAATTATTAATATTTTTATGTAACTTGTAATTATTAATGTTTTTAAAATAGCCGTTTTAAAGTAGTCGTTTTAAAGTAGCCGTTGTAAAAGTAGTCGTTTTAAAGTAGCCGTTGTAAAGTAGCCGTTGTAAAATAGTCGTTTTAAAGTAGCCGTTGTTGAGAAGTATATATAGATAAAGGGGTGTCATATTCTTCTACCAATACCTACAAATCATCAACATACGACTAAAGATGTCTAATTCTTCCTCTTCTTCTACCAATAGATCTAACACAAGCAGTCATACCGAAGAATCCAACGAATCCAACATGTCTAAAGGTGAAAAAATATATTTGGAGATAATTGCATTACAACAACAAATAGAAGAAACGGAGAGAGCCAACATCAGGAGGCGTCGCCAAAGGAAAAAGAGGAGGTATATAGATCGAAAGCGTGTAGCGGGAAATACTCAACTTGTCAATGACTACTTCTCATCTCAGCCATTGTATCCCGATCATATATTTCGGCGACGCTTCCGAATGCATCGAAACTTATTCATTCAGATAGTTAATGCATTGGAGAATCATTCAAGTTATTTTCGACAGAGGTCGATGCGAGGAAAAGTAGGTCTCTCACCACTTCAAAAATGCACGCCGCCTATCCGTCAATTGGCTTATGGAGTTCCTACGATCATCTCGACGAGTACCTCCGATTAGCGTAAACAACCGCCATCGAGTGCATGTTCAACTTCGCCGATGTATCATTGAATTATTCGGAGGTCAATACTTGAGAAGACCAAATGCTAATGATACTCAACGTCTACTTCAAATGCACGAGCAAAGGCATGGCTTTCCAGGTATGTTAGGAAGTCTTGATTGTATGCACTGGGAATGGAAAAATTGTCCGGTCGCTTGGCAAGGTCAATATGCAAGAGGTCATGGGAAGCCCACAATTGTGCTCGAAGCAGTTGCGTCGGCAGATTTATGGATATGGCATGCATTTTTTGGGGTCGCAGGTTCTCGTAATGATCTGAATATGTTATATGAATCACCTTTGTTCAATAACGTACTCGAAGGAAATGCACCACCGTGCAATTTTGAAGTGAATGGCAAACAGTTTTCAAAAGGATACTACCTAACCGATGGAATTTATTCGGATTGGGCTACTTTTGTTAAGAGTTTTTCGTGCCCGTCGGATGCTAAGCGAAAGAAATTCAAAGAGATGCAAAAGGCTGCAAGAAAAGATGTCGAACGAGCATTTGGAGTACTCCAATCAAGATAGGCAATTATCAAAGGTCCTAGCAGGTTTTGGTATAGAGATAGCTTGAAAGAAATAATGCTCACATGCATTATTTTACATAACATGATTGTGGAGGCCGAGGGTGATCACATTACTTAATTGGCCGATGATACCGTATATGACTCTCCACAAGTAAACCATGGGCCAACACAAGCATTTGAAGAATATCTGCAACGAAATTCAGAGGTACGAGATAGAAACACACATCATGAACTTCGATCCAACTTGGTTGAGCATATATGGCGTCGTTACGGTGACGTTTTTATGTAATTTTAGTTATTGAACTGTAATTTTAATTTTAAGTTTTTTTGTTTTTATGTAATTTTTAAGTATTTATCTTTTATGTAACTTTATGATTATGTATTTTTTTCCAATTTTAACGTTTTATGTAATTTTCTATTTATGTTATTTTAATCGTCATGTAGAATATGTATTTTATTGATAATTTATTAATTAAATTATTAATTATTTAAATTGTGAGTAATAGTATTATTTATAAATTAATTAATGTCATTATTTATAATTTATGTAATTTATTTGTTTGAGAAATATAAAAATAAGATTGAAGTATAAAGTTAATGAGGTGGCAGTGGGACCCAACTAAGAAGATGTATAAGAAGATTAGCATTGGAAAGATATATTCTTAAATGGAATAAGAAGAGAAAAATGTGTAGGTGGCAGTGAGACCCGGCTAAGAAGATGGTATAGGAAGATGAGCATTGGAGATGCTCTTATATCCCTACACGTCATATCCTTTCCCAATTTGTGACTAGGCTTAATCAACCCAACCATTCACCACATAATTCATACACCTCATTCCCTCACCCAACTCCCTCTCTCAAAGTCAACAATACCCCAAAACCATTCTCATAATTTGCTTCGTCCTATGCAACACCTCTGCTTCCCTTTCTTTCTTCCCCCCCCCCCTATTTTTTAAGTTATCACACCACTCCCAGACTCCCAGTTCCTCTTGTTCTACCCGCCTTTCAATTTTTTTTCTCTTCGTCCTTCTCTCTGATTCTATACCCACACCACCTGCTAACCTTTTTTTTTTTTTTTACAATCTCCATCACTTCCTCTAACACTCAAACAACAGTTCAAAACCGATTTCAAAACTCACAGTATCATATCACAATCAGAAAAAGATGGTTTAATTACCTCAAACTTTGCCGAGGTGCACCCACGATCTAACCCTCCGTCACTCTCAGTCACCTTCTCGTCTCTCCACGACTCTCTCAACTCTCAGTTTGTTCTATTGTTTATGCTGAAAACTAGAGGCAGCGGCTCTCTTTATACTTTCCATGAGCAACCTCTTCAGCTCCCCCATTACTGCAGCTGTCCTCCGTTTCTCTCAACGGCAATAACGCACACTCCCTACCTCTCCTAATTATTGACTCTATAAATGTAATTAACTTATGGTAGTAAATAAGGCTTATTATTATTATTATTATTATTATTATTATTATTATTATTATTATTATTATTATCATTATTATTATTATTATTATTATTATTATTATTATTATTATTATTATTATTATTATTATTATTATTTAATAGCAACTGGTTTGGGCTCAAGCCCACTCTCAAATAATTAACACCATTTGTGTACCAAAACGAAGTGGGCTTACTATTGATTCACTAATAGGTCCAATTATTATTTTTATTCAAATTAGGCTAAACCAAATATTGGCCCAAGATAACTAAACTAAGATAGGCCCAAGTACATTTATCTCAATTAGTATAAAAATATATATAAATATATAATACTATCAAAAATTTGGAAAATTACACTCTCACCCCCCTTAAAATAAGTTTAGTCCTCTAAACTTGACGTACCTGGTCAAACAAATAGCTTAGGATATTTCTATTTTATCTCTTCCTCGAGCTCCCAAGTAGCTTCCCTTTCAGTATGGTTGCTCCATTGAACTTTGACATACGGAATGGTTTGTTTTCTCAAAACTTGATCCTTCCGATCCACAATTCGGACAGGTTGTTCATCATAGGTCAAATCTTCTCAGAGTTGTAAGGGTTCAACATGTACTTCTTTAACATCGACACATGAAACACATTGTGAACTCCGGAGAGTATAGGTGGTAGAGCAAGTCGATAGGCAACCTTTCCCACCCGCTCGAGTATTTCAAATGGTTAAACAAACCTCGGACTCAACTTACCTTTAATATCAAATCTCATAACTCCTCTCGTGGGTGAGATCTTTAGAAACACGTGATCCCCCACTTCAATTCAAGTCCACGACGACGGTTGTCAGCATACGACTTCTGCCTGCTCTGTGCCATAAAAAGTCGTTTTCTAATCAACTGCACCTTCTCTGATGTAGCTTGCACTAACTCGGGTCCCATAAGTTTCCTTTCACCCACTTCATCCCAACAGGTAGGTGATCGACATTTCTGTCCATACAAACCCTCGTACGGTGCCATTCTAATACTTGCATGATAACTATTGTTGTATGTGAACTTCACCAACGGCAAGTGATCATCCCAACCGCCCTGTAAATCCAAAGTACACGTCCGCAACATGTCCTACAATGTCTGTATGGTCTGTTCTGACTGACCATCTGTTTGTGGATGAAAGGTCGTACGCGTGCTCAACCTCGTACCTAACTCCTTCTGCAAACTAGCCCAAAACTTGGAGGTGAACCTTATATCACGATCTGACACAATCGAGACTGGAACCCCATGCAACCTGACAATCTCGTTAACGTACATCCTTACTAACTTCTCCAAAGAATTTGTAACCCAAAAAGCCAGAAAATGTGCAGGCTTGGTTAATCGGTCCACAATAACCCATATAGCATTATGACCCTTCAAGGTCCTAGGCAACCCTATCACAAAGTCCATGGTGATATGTTCCCACTTCCACTCGGGCACCGGTAATAATTGCAATAACCCTCTTGGCTTCTAATGCTCGATCTTCACTTGCTGACATGCCAAACACTTGGAGACAAACTCCGCAATCTCCTTTTTCATGTTGTCCCACAAAAGGTATCACGCACATCCCAGTACATCTTAGTATTATCAGGGTGTACCGCGAACCTCGAGTTATGTGCTTCCTCCAAGATTTCCTTTTTCAATTCTAGGTCTGAGGGGACACAAACTCGGGATCCAAAACGTAGAATTCCATCACCATTAATCTGGAAATCTGAATGACGACCCTCTTCGAAGCCTTTCGAGACTTTCATCAACTTTGGATCCACAGTCTGTCCTGCCTTAATCCTTTCTAACAATGATGGTTGCACACTCATTGCGGCCAAAACCCTGACTTCAATTCCTAAAGATTCAAGGTCGTCTAAAATTCTTCTTTCCTTAGTGATCATAGCTGCCAAGCTCCCTTGGTTCTTCCGACTCAACGCGTCAGCCACGACGTTGGCCTTCCCAGGGTGGTATAGTATCGTACAATCATAATCCGTAAGTAGTTCCAACCATCTTCACTGCCGCATGTTTAACTCTTTTTGAGTGAATATATACTTAAGACTTTTATGGTCGGTATAAATCTCACATTTCTCCCCATACTGATAATGCCTCCAAATCTTCAAAGTAAACACCACCGCTGCCAACTCCAAATCGTGAGTTGGATAGTTCTTCTCATAGTTCTTGAGTTGTCGGAAGCGTAAGCAATTACCTTGTCATTCTGCATCAAGACGCAACCTAATCCTTTTAGCGATGCATCACTGTAGATCACGAATCCTTCTGACCTAGATGGTAAGGTAAGGATCGGAGCCGACACCAACCGATTCTTCAACTCTTGAAAACTAGCCTCACATTCATCTGTCCATACAAACTTAACATTCTTCTGGGTCAATCTAGATAAGGGTACAGCTATCTTCGAGAACCTCTCCACAAATCGGCGATAATAACCAGCTAACCCCAGGAAACTTCTAACCTCCGTGACAGTTGTTGGTCTCTCCCAATTTACTACCGTCTCAATCTTAGCTGGGTCCACAGAGATCCCATCCTTTTGATACCACGTGCCTTAAGAAAGCTACTTTCTCTAACCAGAATTCACACTTCTTAAATTTGACATATAACTTATTTTCTCTTAAGATCTGTAACACAGCTCTCAAATGTTCTTCATGCTCCTCCCTGGTCTTAGAGTAAACTAAGATATCATCAATGAACACAATCACACATCGGTCAAGAAACTTCTTGAATACTCTATTCATCAGGTCCATAAATGCAGCTGGAGCATTGGTCAACCCAAATAGCATAACTCAGAACTCATAGTGACCATATCTGGTTCTAAACGTCGTTTTAGCAATATCTTCCTTCCTAACCCTTTAACCTGATCAGAGATCGATCTTGGAGAAGTAACGAGCACCTTGCAACTAGTCAAACAAATCATCAATTCTTGGTAGAGGGTACCTATTCTTTACTGTCACCTGATTCAACTCCCGATAATCAATACATAACCTCATAGACCCGTCCTTCTTCTTTACAAACAACACCGGAGCACCCCAAGGTGAAACGCTCGACCTTATTAACCCATTTTCCAACAGTTCTTGTAACTGTTCCTTCAATTCCTTAAGTTTTGTCGGTGCCATCCTATATGGTGCCTTAGAGATGGGTGTCGTCCCAGACACTAGGTCAATCATAAATTCTACCTCTCGCTCTGGTGGTAGACCAGGTAGGTCCTCTGGAAACACATCCCCAAACTCATTAACTACTGGAAGTGATTCAAGGCTAACTCCTTCCTTACGAGTATCAGTGATGGAAGCTAGATATCCCTGGCAACCCTTTCTCAAAAGTCTCTTTGCTTTTAGGAAAGAAATAAAACCTGGCACGCCCACTGGTTTGGAACCATTAAACCTAAACTCTGGCTCACCAGGAATGCAAAACACCACCTCTTTTTTCAAAACAATTCACCCTAGCATGGAAAGCAGCTAACCAATCCATACCAAGTATAATATCGAAATCTTGAATGTCTAAGGGTATTAAGTCAACAGGCAACTCCATATCCCCGAGTTTCAGAGGGCAAGACCTAAACACTGTAGTTACCGGAATAGATTCCTTGATTGGGGTGTCTGTGATCAACTCGACATCTAGATCTTGGGGAGATAATTTCATGTGACGCGAAAGAGCAGTAGAAATGATAGAGTGGGTGGCACCAGGATCAATTAAAGCATACACATTGCGGGTATAGAGATGTACAGTACCTGCCACCACATCATTGGTTGCCCGGGCATCCTTAGTTGTCATAACAAAAACTTTTCCTTATGCCTGGGGTTTGTCCTTGTCCCCACTCTCCGAGCCCTTGTTGAAAGTATTTTTGAGCGGCTCCGGGTAGTTCCTGATCATGTGCCCCACCTTACCACAGTTAAAACATGCCCCTGAACCACGATAGCAAGGCTTGTTTGGATGTCAACCCCAACAAGTATGGCACGTATCGTTTGCTCTCTGATTAAAATTTGATCCCTGATACTGACTCTAAGACTGATTCCTTGACGGCTGAGCCCCCCCTTTGAAACGGTTATCCTCAGTGGCCTTTCTCTTGTTACCGTAACCACCACCTCTTTGACCACCAGATTGTCCTCGGTACCTCCTTGAGCTGTCTTCCGAGTTCCTCTTCTTATATTCTTTTTTCTTGCGGTACTTAGCCGACTCCTGCTCGACCATTCGAGCCCAATCCAAAACCTATGCATGAGTTGGCAACTTCAAAGCGGTTACTGAAATTGATTTGACTGTTGAGTCCTCTCTCAAATTTCCTTGCCTTCAAATCCTCATCCTCAAAGAAATTAGGAGCATATCTTGACAACTCTGTAAACTTAAAATTGTACTCATCCACACTCATTGTCCATTGTTCCAGGTTGAGAAACTCCACCAGCCTCCATTCTCGCAAACTACGAGGGAAATAGTTCTTGTTAAAAGCTCCACGAAACATTTCACAAGTATAAGTGGCCACACCGCTTGCTTGGGCAGTCCTCTCCTCTGACTCCCACCACTCACCAGCCTCACCTTCCAGCATAAATGTGGCAAATCGAACCTTCTGCTCATCGGTACAAGTCACGGTTCCAAATATTTTTTCCATATTTTTCAACCATTCTTCCGTTTTCTCGGTGCCAGGTGCACCAGAGAAGGTTTTAGGTTTTCGCCTTTGGAAAGCTTCAAGGGGGTCCTTAGTAGATGTTTGGTTATGGGGTTGTGGATGTGGTTGTTGCTTTGGTTGTGGTGGTGGTGGTGGTGGTTGTTCTTCTGGTTGTGGTGGTGGTGTAGTGTTTGTCTGACCCATATTTGCCAGGACGGCCTGAGTGAGAGTTTGAAGGAGAGCCATAAGTGTTGGGTCCAAGGGACTGGGACCATTAACATTGACTCTTGGCTGCTCCTCACCCGCAACCCCGGAGGTAGAGTTTTCCCCGACTCTCCCCCCATGACTAGTCTGTCCGCGACCACGACTGCGCCCGAGCGACCTCCACGAGCCATCTAATACTGTTTCATGAATAACAAAGTGTCACATACACATAAAGTAGAGATATATTTCTACCTAACATCTTTCTTTTTAATGTTAAACCCTTAAGGCTTAAATAGTTATTACGCCATGGTTATTCACAAAAGTTCCTTGACATCGACTGAGAGGATTTAGGGTACCAAACAAATCAAACGATACACATTCAAATAAGGCATTTATATTAATCTTGAGGAATTTTCATTACATCCCAAAATGTGTTCAAACATGAGACTTTAACCTACAACTAAGTGGAAAACAGAAAGGAGCTACTAACGTCATTTAACATTTTAAAAAAAAAACTCTTATCTTAAGGTACTACAAATCACTCTATCCAACTGTTAGCATGCATTCTCTCGGCTGTCGCCCCCTCTTCCTCGTCAGACTCGGAGTCCTTGGACTCGCTTTCCTCCATCTCGTCATCCGCCACGCCATCCTTCCCCTCCTCTGAATCCGAGTCAACCTGTATGGGGTTCAGGAAAGACCCCAACTTGTCCTCTGGAGCTTCGTTGATGGTTTGGGTGAGACTAGCGCGCACTAAATCAAGCACATGCCTAGCATCCTTGTCTGCTTGCATTTGGGCACGCATGTGAACCACAAGCTCATCCTTAGCATCTTTCATCATACGAAAGGCACGGCGGGAACGGACCAACTTCGCATGTACCTCATTGAACAACCCTCTAGATACTGAGAGGGATTGATTAGTACAGGTCTTCCTAGCCGTTTGTCGGGTTCGCGTCATTCCTACACATAACCAATCGATGTATTAGTCCTTCTAAAAATAACCCAAATTTCGATAATATTCTTATCTCTACCATCTCATTATTATTTCCATTATAACTCTTAGAACCTTTAACCCTTAGGATCTTAACCTAAGCTTTGATATCACTCTGTAACGCCCCAAACTCGATACCGGCCCTGCGGTCCCACAATTTGGCCACGTCACCATTACTAAATACTGAACCACAAAATATCTAAAATAAAACATTACAATTTTTCTAACCAAAATACATTACTGTCTATTACAAATCCCAAGATGTAATTGGCTCCAGTACTAATCCCAAACAAATAATTGTTCATTTAAAATAACCGTAACAGAACGTCAAAGCTAAAGAATTTATTCTTGCACGAGTCACCCTCCACACGGTCCACTCGAGCCCAAAAGGGTCCCAAATTTACTTACGACCTAAAGAAAAATAGAAAAGAGTGAGCGAACAATATCGAGCAAGTTCATATACAACCCCTCCAATTTCTAAGGAGAAGTTGACCACAAGAATTATATTTTTGCCAAAAAGTCAAATAGTTTCGATAAGACCAATAATTGCATCAACTAGTTGTAGAAACAGTAAAATCAATTACAAATATTAACTAGAAATTCCAAACGAAAGATAAAGCTCAAAACAAATACGAGATATCCAATTGCCGCCAACCGTCCCATACCGGTTGGAAACAAGGAACACATGTAGATTCCATGATCACGGGAGTTCAATAAAACCAGACGTCCAAAAATATATATGAAATCCATTTTCCAATGAATTGATATTTCCAAAAAAGTTAAACAAGTGTTACAAAAATTACCAATTTCAGAGTATGAACAAAAATAGGTTCGACGGAATTCAAAGCAAATATCGGCGAGTGCCGAGCATGCGTTTACAAGAAAACGTTTAAGACAATAAAATTATAATAGAAACCTACCGAATAAAATAGGATGATCAAAATACTAAAGAAGTATAAATTTTTTGAATCGCGGCGCATAAATATTTGAATCACGGTACATTTTCGTAGCCCACCTCGGGCTCATTAAGGGTATCGCAATAATTTTGCCTCCAAAAGTGTTCATTTCCGATTGAAAAAAAAAAGATACTGAAGCGAATTAAAACTTTGAAAAATGGACCGTTCCGCAATTATTCTTAATGTACCAGTATGAATTTCATCCTTAATTGACAGCTTATAATATAATAATACCATGGAAATTCAAGTTTGTATAAATACTAATGCAACTAGGTCGCTGCCTTTATCCGGCCCAAATAAGAGGAGTACTTGAGAAAACAAAAAACAAATTACAAGCCGATACATCTTTTAAAACATGTTTTCAAATAAATTCAGTTATTTTCTGGACATATCTTTCAGGTACAATTTTGGGACGAAAGTACGTCACTACCCTTTATGTTGTATGCAACAACGTCGTCCTCTCTCCTTCTCTCTATCTTTCTTACGCAGACACATAGTGAAAATGGCGGGTTTGTACTCATCTCTCATACCCCAACCTCCATTAATAACTGATTATTCCTTCGCCTCGAAGCTACTCCTTATCACGCTCCTTCCCCTCACTTTGGCAGCTTTAGCTTTCGTCCTGGAATAGTGAGGCGTCGGTGTCGACGATCCAATCTCTCATTGGTCATCGGAGGAGTCCCACAAATTCCCCGACATGGACACCTCTCCTCTTTTCGCCGTTGTATCCCACTCTGATTGTTCTTCGCTCACTCAAAGCTCTTCCCCTTCCTTCCCTTATATCGAGATTGGAAGTTCAATTTTGAGTCCGATCTCAAGCCCAAGGTTTTACTTTCCATTGACTTCACTCTTAGCTGTTTTGATTTATTTGAGTTTAAATCTTACTTTTGTGTGTGTGTGCGTGTGTGTTTATGTTAGTTAATGGAACTATATCATTTGATTTTGTGCTGGTGCTAAGTTCTTGATCTCCATTATCTTAATCTGTTATATCTGTTGATTAGTGTTTGTTTAGATGTTTTGTACCACAACTGGGTATGAATCATGTTTCTCCAAATGCAAAGTGGGATAAGTGATTACTTGATTCATTATCCTTATCTGATTTCTACATTTTTAATTTCCTTCAATTCAATAGGTGAATGACATTATGACAAGCTTCCTACATTTTTATGAACTAGAAAAAATGAAATGTGATGTGTGTGTGTCAACTATGGGAGTGTAATACTGTATTTTGAATGAATTACACACAATATGAAGAAATGATTGCTCAGATGAGGTTGAGCGTACTTGGAATAATTATGTGATTGAGTTAGGAATCTTATGGCTCTGTTCGGATTTGATTTTGGTAGCAAAAATAGTTCTGATGTTTAGCATTGGTATTAACTCTTTTTTAATCTTTTTTTGTCTTGAAAAAACTGTTAAGAGTTCTGATGTCTAGCATTGACATCAGCATTTTTAGATTTTTTTGATCTTGAAAAAACTGTTAACAGTTCTAATGCCTAGTATTAACATAATCATTTTTGGATTTTTTTGTTTTGAAAAATTGTTAACACTTCTGATGCCTAGTATTAGCATCAACATTTTTTTTGTTTTGAAAAAACTGTTAACACTTCTGATGCCTAGCATTGATATCAATATTTATTTATTTTTTTTGTCTTGAAAAAACTGTTAACAGTTCTGATGCTTAGCATTGACATAAACATTTTTAGATTTTTTTTTGTCTTGAAAAAACTATTAACAGTTCTGATAACTAGAATTGACATCAACATTTTTAGATTTTTTTTTGTCTTAAAAAAGCTATTAACAGTTCTGATGCCTATCATTAGCATCAACATTATTGGATTTGTCTTCGTTAATAACGTTTTTATCATTTGACAACTAATTTATAATTATATAAAATATCCAAAAAATTAAGAAACTTAAGAAAACATGTTTTTAAAATTATGTCCGCTTGAAAGTTTTCATTCAAAAAACGTTGGGCCCGAAGAGCTGAAGAGCGAGAAGTGCAACAAACTAAAAACCGACGTCTCATATCAACCAACCCCATTTGGCCATTTCTGCGTGTCCTTCACCTTTTCCCGCTAAAACCACATTTCAACCATTTCCGCCGATCAATATAATCATTTGCAGTGTTCTCAGAGCAAATCACCACCACACTCGAGAGTTTTTTACAACGTCATCAATGGCGAAGCTAGCTCTCACAGCCCTCGCAATTTTCTCGCTCCTCTCCGTCTCCTCCTCTCTCCCATCCGAAACACTCTCCAACGCCTGCGAAACGCTCGCCGATTCCGGATACGTTGCCATGTCCCTAACACTATCCTTAATCCCCCAAACATTGCTCGCCCAACCTAGCTCCGCCACCATCTTCACTCCTCCTGATACCGCCTTCTCCGACTCCGGTCAACCTTCTCTCTCTCTCCTCCAACTCCACTTCTCCCCCCTCGCTTTCTCGGAGGAGAGCCTCCGTTCCCTCCCGTTCGGCACCAAAATCCCTACCATGTCTTCCGGCGCCTCCCTCACCGTCACCACAACTTCTTTCACTGATCCAGTTTCGCTCAACAACGTCACTATCACAGGATCTCCGATTTTCGATGACGGATTTTTGATTATTTTCGGAATTGACAACTTTTTCAATCCTAATTTCACAATTCCTCCGGTAAATCAAAGCCTTCGCTTCGATATCGGATGCGTCGTCTCTGAAAGCCGGCCGAGAACTTTGTTTGCTGATTACTCGTTTAACGGTGCTTCTGGAGCGCTTAAATCAAGAGGTTACTCTGTTATGGCGTACTTTCTCGACCTCCAACTGCTAGGATTTCTCGGTCGCCCAAACTTGACGGTGTTTGCTCCGGCTGACTTAGCTCTAGTTGATTACGCCGGCCACGTTCCGGACTATCCGTCCCTGTTTCTACGGCACGTGCTTCCTTGTAAGGTTTCATGGACAGATCTAGTTAGTATCAGTAATGAAACTGTAGTAGGGACTTATTTGGAAGGTTTTACCGTCACTGTAACTAAATCTGACGATACGATAATGGTGAACAACGTTTCGGTTACGTTTCCGGACATGTATTATAGTGATTGGCTTGTTGTTCATGGCCTCAGGGTAATGCTATCGCTGCCGGAATGGGAGGATGTAGAGAGAGAAGGAGGGTCTGTAGGAATTAATGGCAGTGAGGAGGAGTCCATTGCACCCGAACGCAGCCCATTCTAGGTCATGGAAATTGTTTACACTTGCTGTAATTTGACAAAAGTAGAAGCAAAGATGAATATAGCAAATTAGCAAAGTGCTACCGGACCACTGGTTGAGATGAAATTTGGTAACTTGTTTGCAGTAGTAGATTGGTGTTGATTTGAAATATGAGCTCATTGTTTGATTCAGTGAAACTAGGAAAAGAATGTGAAAATATGATGTAGTACTTGGTTAGTCAATTTGCTTTAAAATAATTTTGTGCTTTAGTTCATCATTTACCAGAAGCTGGATGGCTAAAAATGGATTCAAATCTATGTTGATATACTTATATTCATTAATGTCGTCTAAATCGTACAAATTTGACATTGTTATTGAATAATCATACCATGTTATTTACCCAACATTCATTTCATGATTCTTATTATTTTTAACTAGATTTTGTAATACTACTTGATTGAAAAATATGAAAATTTGCACAAAAAACTGAAAAAGATGAAAACAAATTTGGAAAACAACCCTGCAAACAGCAAGCACGGAGGTATCAGACACCTTTTTAAAGAAAGTCAACTCTTTAATAACAAAATAAATTTACAATTTTAATACTTAGTGAGGCATGCATGATTCATGAAGCAAAACAAATTAACAAAGCATTCGTTTGCCAAATTATAATAACCCAAGTTTGCCCTTTATTTAAATTAGAGGTCACTTTTTTTTTCGTCACTGTTTCTCCCTCTCTAAAGTCTAAACTATACACCTCCACGGCTCCACCACCACCGCTCTCAATGCTATATCGCAGACTCCGCACCTCCCTCCCCCATTCCAACCTCAACCCATCTCACTGCTACAGAAAATCCCCTACCCCATATCCAATTTTCAGTCCCTCATCCCTACAATTCTCCAAATTAATCTCAAGCCCCAAAATATGTGACGCCCGAAGACCCTCCACAGTCCCAATCCCCGACCCTGAAACCGCTGACAAACTCGAACTCTACCGGGATCCAGAAGCTTCCACCGGCACTCCCTTCAGTTTGAACCCACCAAGACCTCTGATCATGGTAATTAGTGGGCCCAGTGGAGTGGGCAAGGACTGTCTGATAAAAAGACTGAGAGAAGTTAGGGAAAGTCTTCACTTTGTTGTGACGGCAACGAGCAGGTCAATGAGGCCCGGTGAGGTCAACGGTCAAGATTACATTTTCATGAGTGAGGATGAGTTCTTGGGAATGGTGACAAGAGATGAGGTGTTGGAGTATGCATTGGTGTATGGTGATTATAAGGGGATACCGAAACAGCAGATTAGGGATTATATGGGGAAAGGGTATGACATTGTTTTGAGAGTTGACATACAAGGGGCAGCTACATTGAGGAAGATTCTGGGGGATTCGGCGGTTTTTGTTTTTGTTGTGGCTGAGAGCGAGTGTGAGCTTGTTAAGAGGTTGATCAATAGAAAGACGGAGACAAAGGAGAGGTTGCTTGTGAGAGTCGCCACGGCTAAGGAGGAAATGAGACATGTGAGGAATTTCGATTACGTGGTTGTGAATGGTGAAGGGAAGTTAGAGAGTTCGGTTAAGCTTGTGGAGTCGATAATTGATGCTGAAAAAGCTAAAGTGTGGCAGAGGAATGTGGTGATTTAGGCACGTACAAACTGGTGATGTTTGTTTTTTGCAGTTTGTTATTTTCGTAAATGGTTTGGAACAAAAGCCTCCTTGGGTTATCAAGTTTGGTTTCTTGACATCAACTCTTTCTCCCATTGAATGATCTGTATTTGCCATTGCTTGGTTGCCTTGCCTTATTGTAAAATTCCACCGGAAGATCTTGTGTTGACCTCGATAGAATCTATATTAACATAGTTGTTTGGGGATTGGTATGATCTTGTGTCTTTTAAGTTATTGATTAAAGATTTTTGTTTAGAGAGAGTATCCTATAGTGTGTTTGTTTCTAAGTAGGTTTGTAGACTGATCACGCCACAATGATGGGGTGACTATGCTGACAGTCCACGTAATGGACCAGAGCTGACGTGTCCGACTCTTGGTGGTCACGTCGGTGACTAGGGGTACCAGAGGTACCAACACTGGTAGGATATCTGGGCTTGATGGTTGATATTGGTTGATAAATACCTGAAATGAAGACTACCGTTAGGGTGCTGGGGGTTTCTCAGCTACAGCCCTCCGGTGTGAGAGTCAGTAACAGGGTAATATATGGTATGCCGGAGCTAGGCGTTCCCTTAAGCTTCCGGTAAGTATTTTGAGAGTAATCTCCCTTTGTATCTTTTCTATCACCAGCAATATAGTAAGTTTAGATATCAAGTCAATCTTACCTTTCTTGAAGGGAAAGGTTTCCTTTTATAGTAGCTTAGGTTTTGAGTCATGATTGGTATGAGGGTCCCAACTGATGGGACTTGTTCCCTGGTCGGCTTGCTGGCGGTTCCTGAGTGGTCAACAGGTTGCGTGTGCTGCATTGATTGTAGGCGGTTGAATAAGCCGATAAGATATAGCGGCTTGCATAGCTTGCTCGGCTCTTGTGGGGAAGGCACCTGGATGCTATATGCTACTGAGCTAAACTTTGTCTTATCCCAGATGAGTTGTCGGCCGAGCATAGGTGGTCCTCGCCCGTGTGGTCGGGTGTTGATTCATGGTCGCCTATTGTGCTCGGTAGGTCGGTGGTCGCCGGTACTTCATCGGCTGGTTAATGGTTGTCGATGATGATCGACTGGGGAATAGTCTTCGTCCTTTGGTGGGACCGGCCCAAGCCTAGCTGGAATCCACGTGGTCGTTCCACGTAGGGGGACCCAGGTCGGGTCCCATCATAGACCTAAGTTGAAGGTGCTAGCATACATCTGAAGAAAGCTCTAGGTTATGGATTCATTACTTAACATTGAAATCAGAAATGAATGAAGAAAGGTGATAAGATTCACAATTGGGGCAATAGACTTTCCCACAATGGAAGAACTGTTATCAAGAACTAGATTAGAGCCCAAAAATAAATAAAATCAGCAGCCAATTTTTCCAGTTTTGGCTTTGTTGGGTGATTACACCAATACACTTAGCCAGGAACCGTCCAGTACAAGAATCGGTACAACCAGATTAAATACAGACCCAAGATTAAATAACGCGGATAACCCTAGTTATTACAAAATAACTAAACTACCTCACTATCGATTACAAACCGGGGAGGGGATAACATTTAATCACCAGGGGGTCTAACAGTAAATAATCTAATGTCACAGTCACTAGTATTTTTCACCAGTCTGTTATGGAACAACAGAGAGTGAAAAATACACTGTGAGCAAGAGCAAGAACGAGGGAAGAACCAGAGCTGCAAAACAGAAACGTTAGTACACAAGAAGATAGCAACGAAAATATGAAGGAGCAACAGACGAGAGTACAACGTCGCCGTGTTCCAAACACGACTCGCCGTCACTGGTTAGGGACCTCGGCTATGCTTCTCATCAGGCTCAGATACCCTCTCACGGCCATATCCACCAACGAGTTCAACTGGGGAACCAACCCACAAATGCCAAGGTCAAAGCCACAGAATCCGACTAGACCCACTCCGGCAACCTTAAACAGAGGAAGAACAGAGATGAAGAAGGATAGAGATACCGAAAACCAGAAACCCAGATGAAGAACCCCAACCCACCAGTACTCAAGACGGAAGACAGATCTCACTAAGAAACTCGTCACCTCCGCCACTCACCTAACACAACTCACAGAGAATCTGAATGAAGGAAGAAATCCACCAGGATTTCGGTATCGATCGAAGGAAGAATGCGGGTATCTCACCGGTTTTCTCTACTCTCTTCAGAACGCCTCACCAAGAGGACGAATCGCTCACTAAATCCTCACTTGTATCCGCTCTAAATCTCTCCGCTCACAGTCCCCAAAACCACGCAAATGACGAATAAGGCAAAGCAACAAAATATAGGATGGGAAGCCAAAAGCAAGGGATACCAAGGGAGTAAGGAGAGAGGTCACCACAAAGGACAAAGAACAATCAAATTAATGCATGGACAAAAAAGCCCCTCCGCTAAACCGCAAGCAACAAAAATTTGGACCAAAGAGGCGGGCCGCATCAAGGAGTTGGGCTGATTTGGGCTTAGGGAGATATAAAATAAAGGGCTGCCACAAAATAACATTTGGGCCTCCAAACCCAACATTCTCCACCTTGGATCAAGTGTCGGTTCCCACCAATGAACTCGAGGATATATAACAGAAAAGGTGTCATCATCGCCTTAACCCTGCACTTGATCCAACACAAAGGAGGACCAAAGCAGGGAAAACACTTAACTAATTTAAAACACAAAGTAAAATTAGTCAAGACACACCATAACTAATCACAAAGAAAAGCCCATGGATTTTAAGGAAATCACCACCGCTCACACAAAGTAAGCCAATCTAACTTATTCTCAAACACAAAGTAAGAACAAGAAAGATACCACGACATACACCAAGTACGTCGAGGATTTTCGGGTAACCAAAAAACAAACCATCAATCACAAGTATCAAAATCAAGCATTTCAAAACTAGATTGAATTTTTGTTACCACCAAAGGTTCACCCTCCCAATCAAATTGGGCAACTAAAGCAAGCTTAATCAAAATCCCTTGTTTTCGAAAAAACCCGTTTACAACCAACCTAGCTTTAAAAGAAGTAAGTCCACCCACACGAAGGGGCACCAAAGTCCAAGAATGGTTCACATGCAAATCATTAATATTAACCATTAAAGCATTCAACCAATCACTAGGATTTCCACATTTTAAAGCACCATTGTTGTAAATCATGGGATCATTCAAATTGTTAAAAGAATTAAGCATACCAAACACAAATGAGGAAATGTGAAAATTTCTATCAAAACTAGACGGCCTCCTAACAAAAGGTCTAGGCCTACCACTAACAAGTTGATACGCACCTAAATTTTCAAGTCTAGGAATTTCCATCACATTTTCATCCACCTCATTTAGTTCAAATTCTTTTCCAACAATTTCAAGATTAGCAAGCACAGTTTCACGTTTTTCCACAATTTCAGTTAGCATACACGAGTTCACATCAAGAGAGTCCAACACATAGGGTTGCTCCACCACAATTGGAGCCGAGGGAGGGGGTGCAACAATAGCATTAACAGGCTGAGCAGGCAACAAGTAAGGAAATTCAGTTTCGTCAAACTCTACATCCCTACACATGACAAGTCTCTCGTCATCCTCATCTCTCAACCACAATCTATACTCTCTCACCCTCTCCGAGTACCCTAAGAAAACACAACGAACCGACCGAGGTTCAAGTTTGTTATTCTCTCGATGAATGTATGCAGCACAACCGAAAACATGCAAGTTCGAAAAATCAATTTCACAACCGAAAAACACAACTTCAGGACATCGATTACCAAGCGGGATAGAAGGGGACCTATTGTGCACATAGGCGGCGGACACAACCGCCTCTCCCCAAAAACCTATGGGAAGACCCGTCGAAGCAAGCATAACCCTCACTCATTCTAACAGAGTTCTATTCATACGCTCAGCCAAATTGCAAGGGAAAGATATTTCATGATCAATCCCACTCTCCACGCAGAATCTCTCGAACTCACCGTTACAGAACTCTAACCCCTTATCCGTCCTAAGTTTCTTGATTTTCTTTCCGGTTTGATTTTTGACCAAAAGTTTCCATGTTTTAAATTTACCAAAAACACCACTTTTATCTTGCATAGGAAAAACCCAGACTTTCCTTGAAAAGTCATCGACAATAGATAACCAATATCTATTCCCACCATGCGAGGGCGCACACATAGGACCCCACACATCCGCATAGACCAACTCAAGATGATTTTTAAAAGAGAATTTTTCCAGAGGGAGAGGCGAAAAACTAACCCTATGATGTTTGCAAGTCACAGAAGTATCACACAAAGGCACACAAGAAATCTCATCATCAACAAAACATTCATTTTTGTTAATAATTTCTAAGCCTTTACTACTCAAATTTCCAAGTCTTTTATGCAACAAATCAAAATTTTCATTCTTAAAAGCATTTGTTTGATTTCCAATAAAAGACACCGGAACATCATTGCAAACATACAAACTCTTTAGTTTTTCAGCTTTCAAAATTACCAAATTGCCCTTAGTAATTTTCATCATACCCTTACCCCATCTACCCTCTAACCCATCATTTTCTAATGCGGCACAAGACATCAAGTTATTGCACAAAGCAGGCACATGTCTCACATTCTTCAAAGTAAAAACATTTCCCGAATCAAATTTCAAACAAATATCACCGATTCCAGCAATAGGACATATTTTCTCATTGGCCACAGAAACAAAACCAGTTTCTAATTCCTTGCAAGAGCAAAAAATGTTTTTATAAGGTGACATGTGAAATGAGCAACTAGAATCCACTAACCATTCATTTTCGCAAGAAAACATGAAATGCATAGAATTCAAAGCATCATCACATAATTCTGTTACCACAAAAACATCGGCACTAGTCTCACAACAAGAAGCCACATTGCAATCATTATGCTGGTTCTGATATTGACTTTGATTCATGTTTTTCTTTCTAGGATTAGGGAAATCTTTCCTAAAGTGTCCAATTTCTCCACAGTTGTAACATTTCCTACCTTTAGTTCTCCCTTCAGACCTACTCTTGCTTCTATTTCTTCCATTTCCAGAATTCTAATTTATGCATCGGTTCTGATTTTGATTGTTTTCCCTATCATTGTTTCTTTCAAACGTCCTACCTCTCACCATATTAACCTCACCGGAATCCGATTTACCTTTTCTAGCAACTTTTAAATCTAACTCTTTGCCTTTCAGACTCGAAATCACCGTATCAAGCGTAACTTTATCCCTACCGTACTTAATAGCAGATTTCATGTCGGCATAAGATTCAGGTATCGAATTCAAAAGCACAATCGAGGTATAATCGTCTATGTGTTCATCACCGGTTTGTTTAATATCTTCAACTAACTTCGTAAATGCGTCAATGTTATCATCCATGTCTTTGTTTAAATCCAATTTAAAACTGAATTTTTTTTCAAGAAGATGAATTTTACTCGGCAGAGTTTTCTCAAAGTAAAGTTCTTCCAATTTTTCCCAAAGACTTTTGGCATGTTTATGTTTACCACATTTTCGCATAACTGAAGCAGGCAAGTTCAAAATAAGAGAGGCATAGGCAATTTCATCCATTTCACACATAGCTTCTTCCGAGGTGTTTTTAGCAAACTCATGAGTTACCGCTTTGAAAACTTTTTCTTTAAGTAAAATGCTTTTCATTTTTTGTTGCCAAATCGAAAAGTCACTTTTACCATCAAAGGGTTCCAAAGCATAAGACGACGAAGCCATTTTAGAAACAATTACCGCAGAAACAATATAACAACCAAACCACCACAGAACAGCCACAGAATATCCAAGTTTCAAAAACAGATTTTAGAACTCAAGAAAACAAGCAAGTAGTAAACAGGTCTAAAATACTAAACAGGATTTAAGGAAAAATACTAATAACATGAGAAATACATAACACTAATTAAACCATCCAAACAGAGCAACAAACCAAACACATAAAATACGAAGCTATATCAATCGACAGATATAACGAACATCGTAAAATAAAGCAAGGGTAACGGAAGCTCACCAAGAAACTCTAGGAGAGAGTTTCTAAAAGTTTGGATCGAAGGGGACTCTACCGACTCACGGTACGAGGACGCGGGTGATGGCTCTGATACCACTGTTGGGTGATTACACCAATACACTTAGCCAGGAACCGTCCAGTACAAGAATCGGGACAACCAGATTAAATACAGACCCAAGATTAAATAACGCGGATAACCCTAGTTATTACAAAATAACTAAACTACCTCACTATCGATTACAAACCGGGGAGGGGATAACATTTAATCACCAGGGGGTCTAACAGTAAATAATCTAACGTCACAGTCACTAGTATTTTTCACCAGTCTGTTATGGAAGAACAGAGAGTGAAAAATACACTGTGAGCAAGAGCAAGAACGAGGGAAGAACCAAAGCTGCAAAACAGAAACGTTAGTACACAAGAAGATAGCAACGAAAATATGAAGGAGCAACAGACGAGAGTACAACGTCGCCGTGTTCCAAACACGACTTCGCCGGTCGGGGGACCTCGGCTATGCTTCTCATCAGGCTCAGATACCCTCTCACGGCCATATCCACCAACGAGTTCAACTGGGGAACCAACCCACAAATGCCAAGGTCAAAGCCACAGAATCCGACTAGACCCACTCCGGCAACCTTAAACAGAGGAAGAACAGAGATGAAGAAGGATAGAGATACCGAAAACCAGAAACCCAGATGAAGAACCCCAACCCACCAGGATTCAAGACGGAAGACAGAGCTCACTAAGAAACTCGTCACCTCCGCCACTCACCTAACACAACTCACAGAGAATCTGAATGAAGGAAGAAATCCACCGAGGATTTCGGGTACCGGACTGAAGGAAGAATGCAGGTATCTCACTGGTTTTCTCTCACTCTCTTCTGTAACCGTCTCACCAAGAGGACGAACTGCTCACTAAATCCTCACTGTATCCGCTCTAAATCTCTCCGCTCACAGTCCCCCAAAACAGCCCCCTGCAAATGACGAATAAGGCAGCAAAATATAGGATGGCTGCTGGCAGGTCACAAACAGGCCAAAAGCGGTTACCAAGGGATAAAGGGAGAGAGTGAGCTGTCACCACAAAGGACAGCAGCAATCAAATTAATTCATGGACAAAAAAGCCCCTCCGCTAAACCGCAAGCAACAAAAATTTGGACCAAAGAGGCGGCCGCATCGAGGAGTTGGGCTGGCAGATTTGGGCTTAGGGAGATATAAAATAAGGGGCTGCCACAAAATAACAGGCTTCATTTATATATACATCTCCACCAGCTTGCCATCCTACATACCCAAATAATTAACTTGGATGGCATTCGAATTTAACAAGAAAAAGGCAAATAAACGATAACCAGGTGAACCACATGCACATTAAAGCATACGGTTATGAGAGCATCACCATTGGTTTTTTTTTTCTCTTCTTATTTAAGAAGAGAAGAAGAAACCAATGGAAGTTTTCTTCTTAGAGTGCCAATTAGGAGAGAGAAATCTCTTCCTAAATAAGAAGAAAACAAAGAAAAAAGAAGGGGGGGGGGAAGGAGGCGGTGTGGCGCACGACTCACCCAAAGCGGGCGCGTGCACTACACGTGCAAGCAGGGGCGTGGGAAGGCTGATGACGTGAGTCCCACATTCTGATTTAACCGGTTTTAATTAATTTATTTTTTGGTAATTAGCGTGTGACCATTGGGGGGGGGGAAATGATTTAATTTTGTTTAAAAGTTGAACGTTGGAATGGAAGCCTTTTTTATGTTTTTTTCCTTTTTTTCTATAAATATACCACCTCAACATTCTTCATTTTATCCGGATTGGGCTAATTTATGAGTAATTTATTATTTATAAATTAATTTATTTATACGGAATATTTAAATATGAAATATATTAAATAAAGTTAGATACATTTATTTGTATGAGAAGTATAAAAATAAAATTGAAGTGTAAAGAAGAAATGAGATGGAGATGCTCTAAGTGATTTTTAAAGTGTAAGCACACTGTTTAATTCAATGAAACTATGAGCAAAGTGTGGAAATATGTATTTCAATAGAAAAATAAAATGACATTTTTTATTTTCTATTAAAATACATATTTCAAAAATTATTCCTAAAATGCCCAAATCATCTCCTTCCACAACTCTTTTTTTTTTTTTTTTTATAGAAAATTAAAATGATTTCTTCTACAGCTTCAACATATTCTTCATAAATTGTTAAAAAAACCACAACTGTTTGGGCAACGAAACATGAATTGACTTGCCCGGTCAGGTCACCAGGGTCGAGGGGCAACGCTCCCCCAAAAGGTAAACAACTTTTATGATTCATTAAGTATAATATTGGAATAGAGATTCCTATTTCTGGGCTGGGTTGCACGATTATGTATTGACGGAGGAGAAAAAAAAGAGTCAGAAGAGAAGCAAATTAAACTAGTTTGAATACGATGCATTGATTTGGAATCACAATGCATCGCAAGGAAATATAAATAATAAATTGGATTCGTGATGCACAAATTTGATTCACGATGTAGAAAATCTAAATGCAGAAATTGGATTCACGCGCGATGCAGAAAGCTATGATGCCCAAATTGGATTCGCGATGCTTAAATTGTGCATCGCGATACTTAAATTGTGCATTACAATGTCAAATGTTCCTGATGCATAGTTTCACCCCCCCCCCCAAAGTATTTTTTTTGGTTAAAAAAACATAGGGTGCTATAACGGTTAAAAAATAATAAAAGAGGACCAACCCAAATTTTGCCAAAAAAAAAAAAAAGAGAGATAAATTTGAGTTGGTTTCCTTTGTAAGTTTTAATCGCTCTACTTCCCTATTTTCTTAACCGAAAAAAATCATTTTATTCATTGTGATGCATAAAGTAAAATACTTTCATGCAGCGCTATATACAAATGATGCATCATGATGTAAGAAGTTACCTTTTCCGGTTACAAAAAAAAAAGGGGGGAACAGAGTGGTTGGAAATTTTGAAAAAGGGACCACCGGCTATTTATCCAAAAAAAATTAAGAGAACTCTCAAACTGAGTTTAGGATCCGATCAATTACATGGGTTGTCATAATCCAGTCTACAAAGTAATTTACTTATCTTTTTAATTTATCCAAAAAAAAAATAGTGACATTTCTTAAATATAAACAACTCTTCCCAATTTTTAAATTTCTTTCTTTCATTTTTAAAACATGATGTCTATGTCTTGTTTTATGTAGAAAACTACTTCATCTGTTCCACCTAAAGAGTTTATTTTTGAAAATTTTAATTATTAAGAGATATATAACTAGTATTAAAGTTGTCATAATTATAAAAATATTTGAACATATTTAATATGTTAATATCAAATATAAAGGGTAATATTGAAATGTTTTGAAAATTAAAAAAACATAATTTATTTTCCCAGAACGGAGATAGTATATAATTTAGGTGGAAAAACAAAAAGATCCATTGCATTTTTACATATTGACTTTGGTCTTTGTACCAAAAAACATGTCCATGTATTTAGGTGGAAAAATAAAAAGATCCATTGCATTTTTACATATTGACTTTTGTTTTTGTACCAAAAAACATGTCCATGTTTTGAGGGTACTGTTTATCATGTTGGGCCTTAAACCAAGTTCTATTAGATAATAAATTTATTTATTTATGTATTAGTTTTTAACTTAGTTGGATACTATAAATATATGTGTTATTGAGGTTTTCTAATAAGAGATAGGTAATAATTTTCAACCCTAAAAATATAGTGTGCACCCCCCTTTCTTCCTCTTCAGTTCTGCTCTGAATCTCACAACACCCTCCATACATTACTACTTGGTTGTGCATGTGCACGTGTGTTTTGTGATTGGTACACCACAACGATATCTTTGCCGAGTTCAATAAATTTCTTCGTCATCAAGAAATGCGGCCAAGTTTGTTTATTCATAATACTAATTAAATCCATTAGTATTATCATTATTTTTTCTACATTTGGTATCAGAGCTAATTCATAGTCAAGATGGTTTGTAGCAAGGTTTATATGAGTCCCAAGTTTGGTGGAAAAATTAATTTTCTTGATTTGAGATATCATATGTATAATTTTTTGGTGGTTTGTGATTTAGAAAAATACGTAGATGAGAAACTCGCTGAGAATGTAGCTAAAGGGGAGAAAATCAAGTCTGATGGAGCTCTTGATATATTTTTAATTGAGTTGAAGATGGTGTACGGAAGAAGATTATTGGTTCTAAATCAACACATGATGCGTTCGATGTTTTGACAAAGAGGTACGGCGGTGATGATAAAGTTAAGAGAAATTACTTACATGTTTTGACGAATAAATTTAAAAATATAAATATGGAGAAGTCAGAGAAAGTTTCAGAGCATATCTCTCGGGTGAGCGATCTTGCTTCAGATATGAAGGTAAACGGAGATGATGTTTCAGATGAAAGAATTTGTTCAAAAATTCTTCGTTTGATAACAAAAGCTTTTGAAGTGCTGCATAAATAAATTTGGCGACTAAAGATTTGAAGACGTTGACAGTAGCAAAATTAGAGTTATCTCGTGTTAGTCATGAGTTACTATTTGGTGGAAGCTCGGAGAAAACAGAAGAAGCTGCATTACAAAGTCAAGTGAATTTGAAAAATGTTAATGATGGATCAAAAGATAATGGTGGATAAACCCATGGAAGCCAAAACCATGGTGGTAGAGGTCGCGGGTACAACAACTAAGGTCGTGGTTACAATAATAGAGGTGGTCACGGTAACAATAATGGAGGTGGTCGTGGCTACAATAATAGTGGCGGTCGCAGTTACAACAATAATGGTAATCGTGGTTAAAAAAATGGTGGTGCTCGTGGTTACAACAATCGAGGCAGAGACAATTACAACTCAGGTGACAGACAAAGAGGAAATAATTATTTGCATGACAGATTGGGTGGAGGTAATAATTACGGAGGTAACAATATTAATTGTTGTTATAATTGTGAAAACCGGGTCATAAAAGTGCTAATTGTAGATATGGAAGGGAAAATAATGAAAACTATCATGTCAATAATTATGCTGAAAATACTGTTGAAAATTCGGAAACTCTGTTGTTGGTTAGTAATTATGAGAACTCAAGTGATAAAAATACATGGTATTTGGATTTGAGGTGTATCAATCATATGTGTCGGAGCAAATAATTATTTTCAAATTTGGATGAGTCTGTTTGATCTGAGATAAAATTTGGTAATAATGTGAAAGTACCTGTGATGAGAAAAGTAAGGATCTCAATTTCATTGAAAGATGATTCTAAAATTTTTATCTCTGATGTTTACTATGTTCCAAGTCTTCAGAAAAATTTGTTGAGGATGGGCTAACTTTTAGAAAAGGGCTATGATATGAGAATTTTTAATGGAGTTTGTAGTATTGGTGACGGGAAGAGAAGACTAATAGCAAAGGTAAACATGTGTCCTAATCGCTTATTCATTTCGACATTGGATTGTGGAAATTTATCTTATTTTAGTTTTGTGATTCATGATGATAATTGGTTGTGGCGCATGCATTTTGAGCACGTTAATTTTGGAATTAAGTCTTAATTATCTTGTTCGTAAACGAATGGTTAATGGATTGCCTGCGATCGATGTTCATAATGAAGTTTTTGAAACATTTATTTTGGGCAAGAAACATAAAGATATTTTCCCTACATGAAAATCTTGGAGAGCGAAGAGAACGTTTGAGTTGATTCATTCAGATTTATGTTCAGTTGAAGTTGCATCTAACAGAGGTTGCATGTATTTTGTCTCGTTTATTGATTATTTTAGTAGAAAAACATGGGTGTATTTTTTTAACGTGAAATCTGAGGCTTGTAATATATTTAAGAAGTTTAAGTATTTTGTGGAGAAACAAAGTGAGAATAAAATTAAAGCTTTGAGAACTGATAGGGGCACTTAGTATCTTGTTTGTGATGATTTTCTTGAGAAGCACAAAATGGTGTAGCAGAGAGAAAAAATAGAACAGTTATGGATATGGTTAGGTGCATGTTGAGTTTCAAGAAATTGCCCAAATTTTTTTTGGTCAAAGCAGTTGAGTGTGTAATTTATGTTTTGAATAGGTGCTCAACAAGAAGTGTGCGTAATAGAACTCTAGAGGAGACATGGAGTGTCGAAGACCTTTTATTTGACATCTTAGGGTGTTTGGTTGTATTGCTTATGCTCTTTTTTTAAAGAGGGTTAGTAGTGGTTCCCCACTTACCCCCTTGGTAACTCGAACCCACGACCTATTAAGTATTAAGTATGAGTGAAGCGTCTTACCACTAAGCTGCACTTACTTGTCTATTGCTTATGCTCAGGTGCCTGATCATTTGAGAAAAAAACTTGATGATAAAAGTGAAAAGTGTATTTTAATTGGTTATAATGACGTGTCAAAAGCTTATAAATTGTTCAACCCGGTGACAAATAAAATTATTATTAGTAGAGATGTGACTTTTGATGAGGTTGGTGTTTGAGATTGATCTTCTAAAGAACAGGAAAATTCAAGTTTTGATTCTCTTAATGTTTTTGCTTAAGATGAAGATGTTAATGTTCAAGGTGATGTTCCAACTCCTATAGTTGGCCAGTTGCACAGGGAGAAAGTTCAGGGCGTCCGCTGAGATAGCGTAACTTACCAGTTAGGTTATAGGATTATGTTGTAGGTAATGATAAAGAGATTTCCGATGAAGATCTGGTGAATTTTTTTTAATTTGCTGATTGTGATCCTATTAATTTTGATGAGGCATCTTGTGAAGATCATTGGATTCAAGCAATGGATGATGAGATTCATGCGATAGAGAAAAATAATCCATGGGAACTTACTACTTTGCCAAGTAGTAAGAAGACAATTGGTGTGAAGTGGGTTTACAAGACAAAGTACAAACCAAGTGGTGAAGTTGATCGACAAGGAAATGTTAGTTGCAAAAGGTTACAAGCAAAACCAATTGATTATTTTGAAAAATTTGCACCAGTTGCTAGACTTGATACTATCAGTATGATTATTTCTCTAGCTGCAAAAAATAGTTGAAAATTTTATCAAATAGATGTTAAGTCAGCTTTTTTGAATGGCGTTCTTGAAGAGGAGGTATATGTTGAACAACCTGCAGAGTATGTTAAAAGAGGCAATGAAGATAAAGTTTACAGGTTGAAAAAAGCTTTGTATGGTTTGAAGCAAACTCCTAGAGGTTGGTATACTCGTATTTATTTTTATTTTGTGGAGAATAGTTTTCAGAGATGTCCGTATTAGCATACTTTATATGTCAAAGAAACAACAGGTTGTCGCTCTCTCTACAGCTAAAGCAGAATGCTTGGCAGCAACGGGTAGTGCTACTCAAGTTGTAAAACCTTGAAATTTTGCGTGTTTCACTTTCTTGCATGGTTGACTTCTTGTATGACTCTTCATATCTTTAGGTTGTTTGGACCATAGTGTGGGTGCCCCAGATGACGCCCGCGCCCCACGCTCCGCGCTCCCTTGGTTAGGGGAATGCGGCGTGCGAAACGGACATCACGCTTTCCATTCCACCCTCCCTTGTCTATGGGAAGACGAAATTAAAAATGCGGAAAAGGGTGTTGTCAAAAAGCGCGTTAAATACGCCTCGGTCACTTTAGTGATTTTTTTGTCCGTTATGGGAGCTATGTGTTTTCTGTATCAGGTTATCCCTTTTTTAGGGGATAACAGGATGCAGGAATACATCACCCTTTCATTCACATTTTCCCTTGTGTAGGGGAAAATGGAAAGTGCAAGAAAGGAATGTTGCGGGCCCCACTACAGACTTTATAAAAATTGCCTTATGGCCTATTTCGGATCACTATGAGTGCTTTGAGTTTTCTATATCAAGTTATCCCCTTTTTAGGGGATACCAAGATATAGGAATACATCACCCTTTCATTCTCATTTTTCCTATTTTAGGGGAAAACGGAAAAGTGCAAGAAAGGATGTTGCGATGCCTCACTGCGATCCAAAATGTTTTGATAGAGTCGTCATCTTTATTTTAAGGAGAAAATAAAGAAAAAACAAAAAATAAAACCAGAGAATGCAAAAAACGGATTCGGAGGCTAAGTTACGAGTTGGGAAGGTGCTAGGCACCCAACTCGCCCTTTCGGTCTCAAAAATAGTTTTTGGCTAAAGTATGCTTTTTGTTATATTTTTCCAGCAAATAAATAAAGCATTAAAAGACAGAAAAGAGAACAAATACATCCATATTTACATTATTTACGGACTTGCAACCGTCTCCTTCCAATAATTACAAATACATTTAAAAATATTTGGCCATAATAATGACTCTTTTTAATGCTATTTTCTAAATTAATCCGGGTAGCACAACGACTTATATTTTTTACATTGGGCCGGATGGGAAATAGCTTTTTATAAAATAACGCTCTTAAAGGCTCACCTTTTAGAGCGTGGTGTGCTCGCTCTGTCCTTCTCGAGAGAGGGAGTCTTTTTTGCTTTGCTGTTGCTGCTACGGTTGCTGCGGTTTGGGCAGAGTAACTGTTTCCGAAAGTTGCTTCTGGGCACCGTAAAACGGGCGGAGCAACTGCTTGTTTTTTTGCTGCTGCGTGCTTGCTGCTGGCGGAAATCGGGCAGAACAACTGCTTGTTTCTGGCGGATTTGGTCTTTTTACTCGGGCAAAGCAACTGCTCTTTTCGAGATTTTTGGACCGGGAAAATATGATGGATACCTAGCTGGGGGGGGGGCTAAGGATCACTTTGACCGGTTGGATTTGCGTTTGGAGAAGTTTTGGCAGAGCTTCAAGGCTTTATAGGAGAGGGCACTCACTATCGCTCACTGATCGCTCTCTATTCTCGCAGCGTAATAACAACGCTGAAAGCTTTGGGGAATTTTAGGTGTGTTGAAAGCGAACCCCGGGGCCTCTATTTATAAGCTGCGTGAGGGACATCGAGGGAATTTCTTTTTCTCCCTTCGTGCTGCTTTTGCTTGTACCGTGTGCTTTAAAAATTGTGCAATGCGTTAACTCTGGGACCCACTGTAGCAGCTCTGGCATGGTACCATGGGGTTTTGGGCGCCGCACCAGAAGCCCTTTATGGCAGCGCCAACATCCAAAATTCAACCTCTTTTTGTCACTTTTAGTCCATGTATTTTAATGTTTTGAGCATCCTGGTTTGCCTTTTGCATTTTTAAACCCTGTAACTTGACATTTGTTAAGTTTTAATAGGTCTTGATATCACATGCCAGAGTTATATACCAGGGGTACGAAATTGGGGTGTCTACACATAGCTAATGCCATAGAGTATTGAAGTTACAATGAGTAACTTGGCATTGTTAGAAACTCGACTCGGTAGAGCGTTATCTTCCTTAGTTATTGTTTACGACCTTTGAGATATCCTATGTCTTCGTGTATTTGCTTTGATACATTTCATACCCTTATAATCATGTTTATAAAGTTTACATGTGGTCACAACGTTCAAAGTATAGTTGTCGTCATAAGTTTGATTTCGCGATTCGCGTATCGTTAACGTATAGCCTTTCGTATTTTCGTTACTCTTAGTTTTGGTGTAACCTTGGGTATGTGTTTGGGACCTTTCATTAGGCTTTTAACATGCTTTAAAACAAGTAATTATGCTTGTTCGTTCGTTGTTTCAATCGTTAGTTTATTATGCGTAATTTCATCTGTCATACAACAATTACGGACTGATTTTTGGTACGCTGCAGAATTGTTTTGATCGAGAAACCTTCGAGGAAATTTTAGTTTTTTTTTGGGACTTTTAAGGCTTTTCTTTGGACTTTTACAGAGTGTCAGGAGAAAAAATCACGTCATTTCCACGAACAGTATTCAAACTGGAGCGATCACAAGTTGAACGCGCACTGTAGCAACAGGGCAGCTTCCTGTTTTTGCTCGTTTTTGATGTAAAATTCCCCCCATATCCTTAATGTGGCTGGCCCCTTGCTCCCTTTTGGTCCTAATGAGAGTATTTGAGACCCCAAAACTATCCTCCACTCATTTCTAATCTCTCATTTTCTCCCATCTTCGTCTTCTTCGGCAACCTTGAGAGAGAAACACCATTGTTAGGTACTAGGTGGACGTTTCGATTCTTGTTGACTCGCTCATCGGAATTTCGATTGGAGACCACCGTTGGAAAGCTCTCGACGAGGAGATGGTTTCCCACCAATTCATTTTCAGTTTTGAAATGTTTGTTAAACCCGGATTTGGAAAGTTACTTCTCTCTTTTTTTTTTCTCTCTCTAGCTTAATATCATGTTAGGAAGTTAGAGAGTTGATTTGTATGCTTTGGTAGTATATCCTACTATGTTGTGATGAGTTTATGATGATTTATATGTTGAGAACATATGAGTGTGAAAATAAATGAGTTTACTTGTGATTATGTGGGGTGTTCATACTTAAAGAACTTGTGAAATGGGTTTAGAACTCGAATGTTGAATAATCACGTAATGGGTTTGTGAACTAAGTTTTGAAAGTTAGTAATTCAACTCAATGGAGTCAATTAGAGTTTTAGTATGTTTATGTGAGTCCTAGGATGAAATCCTACGACGTTTGAAAATCATTGAATCTAAATTGTGAAATCCCGATATTATGACTTTTGGGTAGATTTTGGGTTGTTATAATAATTGATGATTTAGGACATGATTATAAGTCCTTATGAATGTATTAGTAAATTTTATTAACCTTATACGGACCTTTACAATAGCTAGAGTGCAAACTAATTAATGAGAATGATAGATTTTGGGAAATCATTTTTAGTGCACAATAATACACTGAATCGTTAGAGAATCTAAGATATAATTATTGTATGATAAGTGGTGAATTGAGAATATGATTTGATGAACAATTTGTGTGTGGTGGTTAAGAGTGTACTTTTGGGCACTCTATGATTTAATACTAATTAGCAGGGCCGTTCCTGACATTTCAAAGGCCCGGGGCAAAATAACGAGTAAGGGCCCCAAAAAATTGATAATACACAATTGTGTAGTTGTGAATACCAATAACAAATGAAACTTTCAATTTCTAAATAAACTTCTTAATGCATTAAACAAAATATTAATATATTATGTATTTAAAAAAATCAAGAGCACCTGCACCTGGAATATGAAAATTTTGTTCAGCAGACAGCATGCAATTCAGGAGTTCAGGCAAGCTCAATCAACGCAGAGAGATTCACAGTCCAGTATCCAAAGATCAAATCAAGTAATCAAGCTCGATTGCTTGCGGCAATGCTGCATCAATATATAAGAAAGAAAAAGTATTGTAAATTTCTAATCTAATATCTACTTAAACAATTTTTAGACTATGAGATTTTGAAAAGAAATTGTCGATCAACAAAAAAATTAATTTAGGAGTCCTAAAAATCTTAAAGGCTTAAACCAAAAGAAATATGGGTTTGAACCTTTCTGCCTTTGAGGGTTTAGGGTCTGAATGTCTGATTCGTCTGAAGCAGAGAAGGGCTCGAAGAGGGGGAAATTTTTGAAAGTTGAAATTGAAATAAGGAAAATTGGACGAGTACCAGCATCATCAGTTCTTCATAGGCGTCGGCGGCTTCGAGTTTGAGGATGAGGAACGGTAGAGACGCAGAGTGACTGAGTGAGTGAGATTGTGAGAATTTTTCTTGCTTTGAACCTTTGAAATCGAACCAAAGGGGAGCCTGAAGGTGGAGTGGAAATTAATCTGGCGGCCATAGATGCATTGGGAAGACGAAGAGTGAATCTCGGGGTCGAGGCCCTCCGTTGATTCGTTCCATCCTTGATCCTTCTGTCCGACTCTCTCGTTGCCCGCCTCCACCCTTTCGTCTAATCGTCCTTTCGTCTGCCGTCATCACCGCATCAGGGCCTCAGGCTTCTGCTTGCCGTTTCTTGTTTCAAATATTCCCTATTTGGCTATTTATATTTATTAATATTATATTTATATTATATATATATATATATATATATATATATATATATATATACTATACATATAAATAAAATTTGGGCCCCTAATTTTTTTGGGCCCTAGGCGGTCGCCCCTCTGGCCTATGCCCAGGAACGGCCCTGCTAATTAGAAAGTCTTAAGTTATGAATTTAATAGCAATTATTGGAAGTTAGAGATACTTGGGTTTGTGATGATTGATATAAGAGTATCGACTAAGTTGTGAATTGTTGGGTTTTGTGGTTTAAATCAATAATGACCTAAAAGATGAAATCTAGAGTTAAGAATCAACAGAGTCGGATAGAGATCGATAATACTCTAAATAAAGTAATGTTGGAATCCTACGACGTTTGAGACGCGTATGGTCTTGTTTGTGAAGACCCGGATGATTACTTTGTGAGTTCAATGTGACACTTACATGGTTAAACCCTAAAGGTTATTTCTAGAATGATGGGTGGTCGCTTAACTAACTTAGTAAGCGGTATGACCGAGATACTTGGAGCTTGGATATTTTTTTATTTAGTGTAGTAACAACTAGTGATAGTCATGTCACGCTTTGAGCGTAGGTTTGAGTGTATAGATGTATACACTATGAGAATAGGACTAATAGAATTCCGACATGCAATGAATTGGGAGACTAGGTATATAGTCTTGTTTTGGAAGTTTTCGTGGGGCTAGCTTAGTAGTCTTGACGAGTTTTCATTAAGGACCTTTGAAGACCTCGATGGGTAATTGTTTTGGACTAAATATATAAAGTCTTGGTACGTAGTTTGAGGTTGGATAATGGCAACCTTGGTATGTTTATATTTGGGGATCATTGTAGACCCCCATGAATAAGGGTTGTTTTTAGACTAAATGACTAGTCTTAATTTATGGATTGAGGTGAGAATTGATTAGTCACCTCGGTATATATGAGTATTTATTTATGACATGAATATTCATGATAGTTATATGTTAGTAGAGTGTGAAATCTACTTGCTTGGATTGATAGGGAACTAAATCCAGATTTATAATGTTATACTTGAGAATAATGAAGAACTCAATATATATATGGTTGATAAGTGTGAGGTTCCCGGGATGGGCCCCGCGCGCCCTTGGATAGGGGTGCGCGTACGTGCGGATGCGGGACACCACTGCTCTCGTTCCACCCTCCCTTGTTTAGGGGAAGACGAAATCAAAAGTGCGAGAGGAGTGCTGTCTATGTTAGCACGTTTGAATGTGCCTCGGTTGCCTTGAGTGGATTTTGTATCCAATATGGGAACTTATGGTTTCCCGCATCAAGTTGTCCCTTTTTTAGGGGATACCAGGATATGGGAATGCATTACCCTTTCATTCCCATTTTCCCTTTTTTAGGGGAAAACGGAAAAGTGCAAAAAAGGATATTGCGACGCCCCCACTATGGATTTTATTAAAAATAGCCTTATGGCCCATTCAGATTACTATGGGAGCTTTGGATTTCCCGCATCAAGTTATCCCTTGTTTAGGGGATACCAGGATATGGGAATACATCACCCTTCCATTCCCATTTCTCCCTTTTTTAGGGGAGAGCGGAAAAGTGCAAAGAAGGAGTGTTGCGAGGCCCCACTGGATCTGAAAGTTTTAGAGTCGCCATCTTTATTTTAAGGCAAAAATAAATAAAAACCAGAAAAAGAAAACCAGAGATAAAAAGCGGGTTCGGAGGCTAAGTTACGAGTTGGGAAGGTGCTAGGCACCCAACTCGCCCTTTCGGTCTCAAAATGGTTTTTGGCTAAAGTATGCTTATTGTTATATTTATTTAGCAAATAAATAAAGTATTAAAAGACAGGAAATTAAAACAAATACATCCATGGCTACATTATTTACGGACTCGCAGCCATTTCCTTACAATAATTACAGACATATTTAAGAATATTTGGCCATTATAACGGTTCTTTTACATAATATTTCCTACTCTAATCCGGGCAGCACAACGGCTTATATTGGCTACATTGTGCCGGATTTAAATAACAACTTTTAAAAAAATAAAAAAAAGATAAAAAGTAAATAAATACAATAAATAGCGCCCTTAAAGGTTTTACCTTTTAGAGCGGCGGTGTGTTCGCTCTGTCCTTCAGGGAGAGGGAGTCTTTTGTTGTTTGTTGTGTGGTTGTTGTTTTGATTTGGGCAGAGTGACTGCTTATTTCTGAGAGTTTGGGCTTGTCAACTCGGGCAGAGTGACAGCTTATTTGGGTAGGTTTTGGCGTTTTTGGTTGGGCGGAACCACGGCTTAGTTTTTTGATTTTTCAGCTCGTTACTCGGGCAGAGTAACGGCTTACTTTGGGATTTTTGGACCGGGGAAGTGAGGTGGATACCTAACAACTAGGCTAGGGATCACTTATAACCTATGGGTTTTTATTTTGGCAGAGTTTGGACGGGGTTTGGAGAGTCTAGGGGCTTCCACTCACCTATCTCGCACCTCTCGTACTAATAGTATCGACAGAATAACAACAGAGCTTCGCTGCGATCTTTAATCGCGGAGGAAAAAATAAGCACTGGAAATGAGAGCCGAGGCCTCCTATTTATAGTCGAGGAGTAGGACACGGCTGGAATTTCTTGATTTCTTCCTCTGCATCAGCGGCTTGTACCATGGGCATCAAAGCTTGTACATTTTCTTTCTGAGAGACGCAACAATAGAAGGCTTGGTGCCACCAAGGAGACCCTTGGTGCGGCACCAACCAACTTTTCAACTTTCATTTTTTTGCACTTTCACCCCCTGCAGTTCACTGTTTCGCGCATCCTGCTTTTCCTTTCGCATTTTTGACTCCTGTAACTTGACATTTGTTAAGTTTTAACTGTTCTTGATATTTTATGTCAGTCACATACCAGGGGTACGAAATTGGGGTGTCTACAATAGGCTAAATAACTAGTCTTGTTATGTGTGTTATATTTGCAAAACATATGCATGTATGTGATATTAATTACCTTCCTGTATGCGTAAGGTCAATCGCTTAAGTAGGAATACTAACCTGCTTGGCATGGACAGGGTGATCGGATATGGGAGCCTTGTTGAGTTTTGGTTTTGATAAGGTAATCGGATATAGAGGCCTTATCGGGTTTGTAGTGTGGCTAGTCAATGATGGGACGACACATCGTCTTCACGAGTTATGGGACTCGTGATTGCTGTGGGTCGTCGTATCAGAGACTAAGGGTCCCACACGCCTCCACTGCGACCGCGGTGGGGAAGTAGCTATCCATTTTTTATAGCAGGAAAGCATGACCTTGGAAGCTATGGTACTTGAGAGATGTCTCAAGGCCGACGATACTAGAGAATCGGTGTCGGGAGCACATGTGATTGTGCACGTGATTTGTAGGAGCAGCGCGAAAGAAGCGGATCAAGGAAGCATGTCTTGATTCAATGGGTTTGTTAAAATTAGCGAAGTAAACTCTAATTTATATTATGGTTTACATACAATTATATGTTTATCATATTGTTGCATGAATGGTTTTAAAAAAAGGAAAGAAAAGATTATGCTATTGGTTTGTGCATCTACTTGTATTATACTATGTTGCATAAAGGTTTTGAGAAAAAGGAAAGAAAAAAAAATGTATTTTGTGAAGTATCAAGGATTATATGATACATGTTCACGGATTGTTATTGTTCAACATGATGCCATGATTATTTAGTAACTATGCGTAATATGATGCCATATTGTTATTTGTAGTAACTTGCTGGGTCATTATGACTCACTCGGTGCTTTTATTTCTTTAGTGTGCAGTTAATCGTTAGCTCGCGTTGAGGTCGAGTAGTTCGTGGTCGTAGCAGGCGTTTCTTCCGAGACTTAATTAGTTCGTGGAGTATCATTATTATTATTATTACTGTTATTAATATATACTGTTAATTCCAATGAGGACAATTGTATATGTAAAGTAATATAAGCTTTACCCTGGGTAGAATTATGTTGGGTTTGTAGTGGAATTATTTTGGAGCCGACAAGTTATGTCGTGCCGTGGTCTGTATGTTAGTAGTCTATTCTAGTTTCTTTCCTGAGCATGTGTTTCAACTCGTGGTGTTTAGTTGAGGTTATCCGGCATATTGTGGTCATTGATGTTGTTGTATGTTTCCGAGTAGTAGACTCGTGTTTGTAATTGTTGGGTTCCGGCATGTAGTATCGTTGAAGACTTGATTTCTATTATTCTAGTTTTATTAAGCAGGTGGTTCGTTGTGCGTGTGCAATGTTGCGCCACACGGTTCGAATTTTTAGGCCGAGAGATTTACCATCTCCTTGGTTGTGTTAGCTTGGAGCTTGATAGCTCGGGCCCTCTTTCTTATATTCCGCTTCCGCAATTTCTCGTTGTTGTTGTTTCGTATCGTCGTTATGGTTTTACTTTTTTCTTGAAGCTTGTTTAGCTTAGTTGTTTGATGGGCACCATCATGCTTAGCAGCCGCCTGTCTGATATTTAGTTGGTTTATTGGCACGACCTCGGGATTCCGTGTTGGAATTCGGGTCGTAACACAAGTGGTGTGGTTGCGTAGATTGCTCAACGTTCTACAATTTAAGTAAAATGGTCCAACGAAGAGTTTATGCAATAACAAATCAGCGGTTGCATTATCGAAGAATCTAGTTTTTCATGGTCGAAACAAGCATATCGACATCAAGTTTCACTTCATTCATGATTTGGTTCGAGATAAAGAGATCATGGTTGAGTATTGTCCGACTGAAGATCAAGTTGCAGATATTTTTACGAAGCCATTGAAGACCGAGTTATTTTGGAATTTGAAGACTATGTTGGGCATGATCAAGTTTGAAGACTTTGTTTAAGGGAGGCAATGTTGTGCCCCAAACCAAGTCTTATTAGATAATATATTTATTTATTTATGTATTATTTTTAACCTAGCTGGATACTATAAATATGTGTGTTGTTGAGGTTTTCTAATAAGAGAGAGAGAGAGAATAATTTTCAACCCTAAAAATATAGTGTGTCACCTCCCCTTCTTCCTCTTCGGTTCTGCTCCGAGTCTCACAACAGCTCTTCGATACATTAATTTTCCTACTTAGTTTGTGCATGTGCAAGTGTGTTTTGTGATTGGTACCCCACAATGATACCTTTGCCGAGTTCAATAAATTTCTTCGTCATCTAGAACTGCGACCAAGTTTGTTTATTCATTATACTAATTAAATCTATTAGTATTATCATTGTTTTCTCTACATATCCAAATATGATATACTTCATCTGTAACCCAAAAAAAGCGCTTCATACATTGCGATGCACAAAATCATGCATCGCGTTGCATGAAAGTGCCTTATTTTATGCATCGCGAAGCATGACAAGCATTTTTCTGGTTATTAAAAAAATATAGGTGTGTAAAACGGTTGAAAATTATCAAGAGATGACCGGTCTAAATTCTCCTTTTAAAAATATATAAGGTAGTAAAACGGTTGAAAACTTTTAAAAGTCGACTTGCTCGCAATTTTTCATATGTTATATGCCTTTTAAACTTTTGTTGAGGTTTCAAAAAAGTGTACAATTTCCATCCACGGGCGATGTAATTTTTTTACACAAACGACCCTTGGATTATGACACGTGTCAATCAAAATCTTTGTCTTATTTTTTTAGATTTTGATTGGCCACATGTCGGGTTCAAAGACCACTTTATAAAAAAGATTCTACACTACCAGTAGATGAAAATTTAATGAAATAATTGCGGGTCGGTCACCTTTTCCATAAATTTAATTGCTCAAGTCCGTTGTTTTTTTTTATTTTTAATCGAAAAAAATCACTTTTTAGATAGAAATGACTACGTTAAACTTAATGAACGCTGAAGGGATGACTAGCCCGTGAATTACGGTGCACATGTCTTTTTTTGTGATTTAAATATAAAAAGTCAGCATTAAATGTTTATATACCGCGATACAAAAGCAAACAATCATAATAGAGTATATTAGTCTTTGCACCGTAGTATATAACTTCAATTTCCGCATTTAAATGTTTATATACCGTGGTGTAAATTTTCTTATTTGGTAGCAGTATTCAATATTTTGATATATTTGTTTATAAACAGTTCCCTTTATAAAAATTAGTTGTACCGCGGTTGACAAATATTTAACTGTGATATAAAAACAAGTGAATTGCGATACAAAAACAAGTGAACAGCGATACACAATACATGTTTTTATTTAATTTATGTATCAAAAATCATGAATGTTAACACTTGTTTTTATATCAAAAATCATGAATGACAACGTTACCCTTAATGAACACTGAAAGGATGACTATTGCGTGAATTACGATACACATGTCTTTTTTGTGATTTAAATATAAAGAGTCAACATTAAATGTTTATATATCGCGATACAAAAACAAACAATCATAATAGAGTATATTAGTCTTTGCACCGCAGTGTATAACTTAAATTTCTGCATTTAAATGTTTATACACTGTGGTGTAAATTTTCTTATTTGGTAACTGTAGACACCCCAATTTCGTACCCCTGGTATATGACATGTCATAAAATATCAAGACATGTTAAAAGGACTAACGAATGTCAAATTACAGGGTTGAAAATGCAAAAGAAAAAGAAGAATGCATAACAGGGGGCCAAAGTGCCAAAAAGAAGACAAGAAAAGATTGTGGGCGCTGACCACAACCCTCCTGGGCGCCGCACCCACAAACCCTATAGGCGGCGCCCACAGCTTCCCCAGTTACTAGTGCAGTTAGCCTAAGGTGCAACCTTTTCAGCGTACTGTGCAAGCCGTTGAAGCTCAGTTGATGATACTTAACCGCGAAGGAATCCTTCATCCCATCCTATAAATAAAGGCTCCCGGTTTCAGAAATTCACACAGTCACACAGTGAAAAACTATCACCGCGCAGTTTGTGAGCGCTCTCCAGAGAGAACGCCAAGGTATTTTCCCTCTCCAGCCCCGAAGCTCTGCCAAATCTTCCCCAAGTGAACCCTTCGGCCAAAGTGAACCCTAGTTACCCTGCTAGGTTTCCGCCCTATTTCACCGGTTTAAAAGAGCCAAAAAGAGCAGTTGCCCTGCCCGATTCCAGACGTCAAATCCAGCCAAAACAAGCAGTTGCTCTGCCCGATTTCAGACGCAAGCAAACATGCAAAACAAGTAGTTGTGCCGCCTGGATTCTGAGGCGAAAACAACAAAAAGGAGCAGCTACGCTGCCTGAATCCCCGCAACAGCAAAAAGATTCTCTTTCCCTGAAGGACAGAGAGAGCACACCCTAGGGCCTACCAGAAAGGAGTTTGGTACTAGATAAAACCCCCACGCTTCAAGAGGTAAGTACCTTAAAAGTTTTATTTACTTTTTATCTAAAAAATGTTATTTAAAATAGTAATATATCACGAAATAAGCAGTTATGGTGTCCCAATTTCTATAATAAATAACATTAAAATAATATGTTATTATGGCAAAAAATTTATAAATATATTTGCAATTCTAAAATGAGGCAGCTATAAGTTTCTTTATCTATTTCATTATATATGCACATATATATATTTTAAATGATCTATTTAAACTGTTAATTTTATAAAAGAGCATATTTAGTAAAAAAAAAAACTATTTTGAGTCCGAAAGGGCGAGTTGGGTGCCTAACTCATTCCCAACTCGTAACTTAACCTCTGAACCCTTTACAAATCTGGTTATTTTTTTGTTTTTCTTTGTTTATCCTTAAAATAAAGATGTCGACTTTGTTATTCACATTTTTAGTCCACAATTGAGGTCGGACGTATTCCATGTGCTTGAAATGTTTTTCTTTTCCAAAAACCACCCACGTTTCTCATGTCGCGGGGGAGAGTTCGAAAAACGGGGCTCTGTTAGATGAACGACGACTACTAGCCTTAGAACACACTCGAGCATACCAAAAGCGAATAGCTCGAGCATTTAATAAAAAAAGTCAAAGGCCGTAGTATCCAGGTAGGAGATTTAGTGCTTCGCGAAAAACCCCCTAGTTATGTCGACAGTAAGGGAAAATGGAAGTCTCCTTGGATGGGACCTTATGTCGTCAGGCAGATACAGTTAGGAGGTGCAGTTTTCCTCACTAATCAGAATGGGGAAGATCTCGTTCAGCCCTTCAACATGGACAAACTCAAACGGTATTATGCATAAGTAAAAGATGTCCTTCAGGTGACCAGGCAACAGTTTCTCTCTTCAGCTCGCTAGATTGAAAACCTAAAAATGCGGTCTAGGCAAAAGTTAGAGCATTCAAAAAAAATACACAAGGAGAAATAATGGCTCGCTAGATTGAAAACCTGAAAAGGGCGGTCTAGGAAAAAATTATAGCACAACAAAAGAAAAATCAGGAGAAGAAGAGCGAACAGTCTCCAGCAGATAAGTCTACAACATGTCAGCATCAACAGGTCACCAGCGACAAAAAAAAGAATTTTCCCTTAGGGGAAGAACTACGTCGACCTGAGCCTCAGAAATAAGGAACGTAGGTAGCCTTCGGGTCCGGTCGAACAAAGGTCAAACATGTATGGCCACATAAGGAAGACTTGTTATATTAGAGAAAGGCAACGCGTCTCATGCTTGACTGAAAGAGAAAAACCACTACATAGCTCAAAATAACAAAAAAAAAATCATCAAAACATCAAAATATAAAGTTCCAATAGGTGCAACTAAGGAATATGTGTCTATGATATTTAGAAAATCATTGTTCTTTACATGTACCTATATATATTATCCTCCCCCAAACCTCATCATTTCCAGCAACTCCGAAATGGTCCCTCAACGTCTGCGACGTCCCAGCCTAGACCAAATGCTTCTGCTAGGTGCAGAGGATGCACCAACCTTACTTGGATGAGAACCATCAGAGGTGTCCTCTTCCTCATCAGCACCATCTCCATTATTCTGGATAGCAGGGTTGCTTGGGCCAGCTCCATCACCACGTTGGGCATTGCTTCGTCTGCCAACATGACTTGGGCCCACTTAGTTAGTCCTGTCAGACATTACTCCGTCGACCTGCATTACTCAGTCTGGGAGGTGCATTGCTTGGTCCCGCCTCATCTGGAGCACGTGCCATCTGGGCTCTGAGACCATGCACTCGTTGGAACTCCTCTTGCAAAGCCTGGGGGACCACCAGACCTGAACTCTCCAGATCCTCATCGATCTCCATCAGTCGGGCATCTATACCACTGGTCACCCGTCTAGACAGTATCCTCCGTAAGACATGCCTGATTACTCAAGAATTCTCCTCAGCAGCCAAGAGCACCCATGATAGATATTCATGGGATAGAAGCATATTCTCAAAAAAATTATTAGCTGAGGCCCGCAGGGGGTAATCAATTCCCCACATATCCCGGATGAGAGAACCTACTTCTCCCTCGATCCACAACATGTCCATCAGAGGACGGTTCTCGTCAGGAATAACTTGTTCCTTACCGAATTGACGGAGAATTCAGTAAGACAGATAAAAGGTGGTCTGACGGAGACCAGGCAAGATAACTGGAGCATAAGCCTCGATAAACAAGTAAAAGTTTCGGATCCACCAATGGCTTATGACCCAGACTATGTCTAGAGAGCCAATATGCAGAAAGTGCTCTATCCAGTGGCGCTCAGTTACCAGGTTATGGCGATAATGACCGCGAGACCCATAACCCGCGGGTGCGTACATCCCTCCTACAAGCTCAGTGGTCATAACCCGATTAAAATGCTCTTCCAGCCACATGTGAATCAAAATGGGGCTGCCAGAAGGAAAGGTCTCGTCGTCGGTCGCAAAAGCATCTAAGCCAAGCAAAGTCTAAACCAAGATAATGGGAATAATATTTACCCGGTGCTCCCGAGCTTGTAGCACTAAGTCAACAACCCGAACATCAATAAATCTGGGTTGGCCCACCAGGAGGTATCTCCCCAGCATGCATAGAAAAAGGGAAGCCAGCCTGCGCCGAGAATATACCGGCTCATCCTTATAGTCAGAATAAATGGGTGGGAGAACAGTTAAATCAAAATTAACTCCGTTATAAAATTTCGGAGTTCCATCATGGCTTGAGCCGAATAGCTCCCTTATCGCCATAAAGGGATGTCTCCACACAGACGGCACGTCAATTGGTCCAATAGTCGGCATGCCCACCATGGCACAGAATTCTTCAAAGGTGTGACACATCTCATTTAAAGAAAAAATAAACAGATGGCATGGAACTTACCAGAATCTGGATGCTGCCCTCAGCATTTCCCAGTTTATATGGAGCCCCCGCCATGAAAGTAGACAGCGGAAGCCGTATACATGGTCAAACCATTCCCTTTCTTCCTCCCGTAATGAAAGGACCCAATAATTGAGGGAAGCATCATATATTTCTATATCCAGGGATGTGTGACTGCGCTTAGCCATTTCAAAAAAGGCAAAATTTATATATGATTTGATAAAGAAAAACAGAAAGAAAAGGAAACTCAGATCTGTTTGTTATCTGAAGAGATGAGAGAAGAGGAGACGGTGTGAAGAGTAACGTTGCCCCGACCTCCCTTTTATACTGTTAATCGAAGAAATGACCGAAAAATAAACAGTGCTGAAACAGTGAATGAACAGGAAAAGCCCTGGGCGCCGCGCCCAGAGCCTCCATAGGCATCGCCAAGAACTGCTATAGGTTGCGCAATGTTTTCGTCCCTAAACTGACTGGTATCCTAGTTTCGCCCTGGCTGCTCCTCTGTTTGTGAGCTGATAGCACTGTCCGCCCACGAGAAGCGTAAAAGCTATGCATAGCCTCCACCGGCCTCGCATGAAAAATCAGGCACAGGAAGAAGGTGGCTACCTTTCCTTCCCCGTAAAGCATCGGTAACCCCGATAAAATTCCAAAAAGTGTATCCCTCAAAGCCACCATCCCTGAGTGCAGTGTGTCTCCACCTTAGGTAATGGTTCATTTATTTTATTTTAGGCATCGCTATAATAATTTAGTCAAAAAATTATGCATTGTAGAATAAATACATTGCATTGCATTAACATAGAATTTAGTACAAAAAAAAAAGAGTCAAAGAAACAAAAACAAAAAACAAAAAACAAAAAACAAAAAACAAAAAAATACAGGTATGAAGGCTAATGGGCTTGTGATGATCTACTCCTATCCAAGCCTCCGTCCATAACCCGAGGGTCGGTCCCGCCGACCTTATACTCCCGTCCTCTTGCCCGAGTACGACCTGATCCGTCAGCTTCATCGTCATCATCATCTCAGTGCCTGGCTCGGCTCACAGCATCATTCCCTCGGTAAGTGAATTCATCTACCATCCGCTGGTACAGCTTGGCGAGGCCGGAGAAGCCTTTCACCACCTTGCGGTATGAAGAAACGTCCACCTGAAAAAAAAAAGATATCAGTCCAAAAAAATGAAAAAATACAGCAAGTCTGAAAAAGGCAGAAATTAAAAAAAAAGACAAGGAAAGTGTATACCGCGCGAGCCCGCGCGAGAATCTGAAATCGCTCCGGAACTTCGGCATCAGGCAAAGCCTCCTCCACCAGTCTTCCTTCGCGAGAATACTAAAAAGTGGATAAGTCTTCAGCAGGCACAAAATAATCGGCCTGGACACCGGGAATCAGACGTGAAGGCCTCGATCTATCTGAAACATCCGAACCACGTCTAGCTGCTACCGGAGCAGGGTGGAGTATTGTCCTCAGAAACTCTTCGTATGGAATGATAGGATAATCTTCACGAGAGATAGTATATCTTGCCATGCACTGATATCTGTTTGGCAAGAGATCAGGAACAATCACACAGGCTGGTGGTGCAGGTGGTGTCACCGAACCCACATGATAAAGAAAGTGCTGAAGGTTGACCCGTTCGCCCATATATAAAGAGTCGACGATAATCGACACCATCAGAATCCGGCGACGGCTCATCTCTAGAGAATTCGGGTAAAACCCAGTCAAACCCCTCCAGGGAAAAAGACACACTGTATCAGAATGAGAGCTCGTAATCCTCTCTCGTAATCCCGATCTTCCTCCACCCTGTTCGTATTCACGAACTCAGCAAGAAACGACGTCTCGTGAATATGCCTCTTCAGTGGGCCAGGAGCAAAACTGAAGACTGAATAGGCCCAGGCCTGCAAAAAAAAAATACAAAAACAACAGCAGAAAGAAAATCAGTCAGTGAATGATGCATGAATTCAGACAAGCAACAAATAAATAAAAAAGAAAGAGATACCTCCTAGACCGGAGCAAAGCCATTAAGGACTGGAGAGTCGTTGCGGCTGGCACGATCCATGGAGGCATAAAGCTTAGCTAAGCATGTCTGCCCCTAGTCAAACTCATAAATCCAGTACAAATCTCGGAGGCATCCCAAGACGAATACCCGCAAAGTGGTGGACGAATTAGCAAAAATCGTCGTCCTCAGAAAGAAGAACAGGAACGCCCTGGCTACACGAGAGACAGCCTCGTAGTCATCGTCATCAACTCACCTGGCATTCTGTTCCAGCCACTTCTTCACGCTAAGGATGCGCACCTCATCAGAACTCTTATAGTCAGGTTCGAAGCCTAGTAGGTCCTCGACCACGTCATGCCGACTTTAGATTCCTACTTATGCTAGTAGGAAGGCCCGTAATCGCAAAAAAATCACAAAGAGTCATGGTGGCTTCCCCCCAACTAAAGTGAAAAGTATGGGTGGTGTCCCACCAATATTCGCTCAGAACCTCGAAGATAGGGATGTAGCTGCAGAAGTGGCTGAAAGCTCGCAAAAATGGTCTTAATTTGGTCTGCTCAATCAGGAGCACTGCCTGCAGCGGCAAAGACTTACAGATGGAAGCCAACTTCTCTGAGCTGGCCCGCATGCGTTTAAGGGTATTACGTGCCTGCGGAAAAAGAAAAGCATCATCAAAAAAAAAAAAAAAAAATAAATAATATATATATATATATATATATTTGCAACATGTGCATGCATCAAAAATATATCTGTTGCATTTGCATTATCCGAGAAATATACCTGCAGCGTGTGCATATCTCCGAAAAAAAATATCAGTTGCATCAGCATGCATCGCACAGTCAATATATATCAGTTGCATAAAATATGCATCGCAGAATCAAATAGTGTCAATTGCATAAGCATGCATCGAAAAATTAAAAGGCATGAATTTCATATTTTTGCATATACTTTCATTACCAAATTGCATCATCCTAGCATAAATCATGCATGCATAAGCATCAAAATTGCAGCAGGTATACTCAAAGAGTACCAAAATACCAAGAAATTCAAAAAATTAAAAAAAAAATTCAACCAAATGGGTTTGAGAAAATGAAGACTTACAGCCAGATCTGGAAGATGAGCAACGTCGGTATGCCTATCTCGGTGTATGTTGCTCCAATCATCCCTCGAATGCCAATACTTAACCACATTTTGGTTTAATGAAGGTAACTCTCGGCGTCTTTCGGCAGATTCTGGGTTCATCGAGGCTTTTCCCTTCCTACATCTGGAAGAGGAAGCCATCTGGTGAGCAAAACGATTAATTTAGCAGAAGAAAATCGAGAAAAGATGAAAAAAAATGAGAAGGAAAGCTTCCTTCGTCAACAATGGCCGAAAGAAAGGAAAATGGGTTGAATGTTGTTGCTTGCTGCGTCTTCCCCGTATTGGAGTTAATAAGGGGAGGGAATTTTCCCTTTCCTCCCTTCCAAAATCCATTTTAGCACTTAAATCCTCAGGTTTGCTCAAACTGCAAAATGACCCTGAAGTCCTAACGAAAAGTTAACAAAGGTAACTACTGTTAACAAAGTTAACAGCCATCCATCAAAAATCAAAAGAAAAATCATATCCCCAGCAGGATGCATGCAAGAAAGAAGAAAAGAAAAAGGGTAAAAGTATTTGCATTTTACTTTACCTGTTGCATGCATCTTATGTTATGCCATGCTATTATATCTTCTGGATGTTCTCCATAACGGGTACAAACCCCGGGTCTTGGAAACGATCAAGTTTCATGTTATCTCATCAGAAAAAATCGTTGGATCTTCTCCACAACGAGTGCAAACCCCGGGTCTTGGAAACGATCAAGTTTCATGCTATCTCATCAGGAAAAAAAACTGTTGGATCTTCTCCACAACGTGTGCAAACCCTGGGTCTTGGAAACAATCATTTTCATGCTATCCCAAGAAAAAAAAACTGTTGGATCCTTTCCACAACGGGTGCAAACCCCGGGTCTTGGAAATGATCGATTTCATGCCATGCCATTATATATGTTGGATCCTTTCCACAACAGGTGCAAACCCTGAGTCTTGGAAATGATCAGCCCCATTTGAAAAAAAGAAAGAAGAAAGAAAAAAAACTGTTGGATCCTTTCCACAACGACTGCAAACCTTGGGTCTTGGAACTGATCGGTCCCATCAGAATCTATGTTGGATCCTTTCCACAACTAGTGCAAACCCCGAGTCCTGAAAACGATCAGTCTCATGCCATCTCTGTTGCATCCTTTCCACAACGGGTGCAAACCCTTGGTCTTGGAAATGATCGGTCCCACCGAAATCTCTGTTGGATCCTATCTACAACGGGTGCAAACCCCGGGTCATGGAAAGGATCAAAATCCATCTATCCCACCTAATGCTTGTTGTTTGCTTGGCAGCTTGAGCCGAACTACGTTTGGTCTGATTCCTAAAAAGGATACGTAGGCAGCCTACTCAGTGGGCACGACCATCAGAGCATTTCATTTGCATCATATTTGCTCTATCCCATCAGTTCATTTAAAGTGTTTAGGGTATGAGATTAACTTATGCATCCTAAATTGTTGCATCATAAATTCTGCATACTGCATTCCTCCCCATAATAATTTCCATGAAATTTGGGAGTCTATTTCTTATCAACGATGTTCGTTTACTTGGTAAGTTTCGGTTTACCCGTAAACTCCATCGTTGAGGGGCTCTGTAGACACCCCAATTTTGTACCCCTGGTTTATGACATGTCATAAAATATCAAGACATGTTAAAAGGACAAACGAATGTCAAGTTACAGGGTTAAAAATGCAAAAGAAAAAGAAGAATGCATAACAGTGAATTGCAGGGGGGCAAAGTGCCAAAAGGGAGACAAGAAAAGGTTGTGGGCACTGCCCACAACCCTCCTGGGCGCCACGCCCACAAGCCCTATAGACGGTGCCCACAGCTTCCCCAGTTACTGGTGTAGTTAGCCTAAGGTGCAACCTTTTCAGCGCATGGTACAAGCCGTTAAAGCTCAGTGGATGATACTTAATCGCGAAGGAATCCTTCATCCCAGCCTATAAATAGAGGCTCTCAGCTTCAGAAATTCACATAGTGAAAAACTTTTACCACGCAGTTTGTGAGCGCTCTCCTGAGAGAATGCCGAGGTATTTTCCCTCTCCAGCCCCGAAGCTCTGTCAAATCTTCCCCAAACACTTAAACTCTTCGGCCAAAGTGAACCCTATTTACCCTGCTAGGTTTCCGCCATATTTCACCGGTTCAAAAGAGTCAAAAAGAGCAGTTGCCCTGCCCGATTCCAGACGTCAAATCCAGCAAAAGCAAGCACTTGCTCTGCCCGATTTCAGACGCAAACAAGCACGCAAAGCAAGCAGTTGTGTCGCCCGGATCCCGAGTCGAAAACAACAAAAAAGAGTAGTTACGCTGCCCGAATCCCCGCAATAGCAAAAAGCAAAAAGACTTCCTCTCCCTGAAGGACAAAGCGAGCACACCTTAGGGCCTACCAGAAAGGAGCTTGGTACAGGATAAAACCCCCACGCTTCAAGAGGTAGGTACCTTACAAGTTTTATTTACTTTTTATCTAAAAAAGTGCTATTTAAAATAGTTATATATCTTGAAATAAGTAGTTATGCTGCCCGAATTTCTGTAACAAATAACACTAAAATAAGATGTTCTTATGGCAAAATTTTTATAAATATATTTGCAACTCTGAAATGAGGCTGCTACAAGTTTCTTTATCTATCTCATTATATATGCATATATATATATATATATATATATATATATATATATATATATATATATATATATATATATATATATATATATATATATATATATATATTAAATGCTTTATTTAAACTGTTAATTTTATAAAAGAGCATATTTAGCCAAAAAAACTTTTTTGAGTCCAAAAGGGCGAGTTGGCTGCCTAATCCCTTCCCAACTCGTAACTTAGCCTCCGAACCCTTTACAAATATGGTTGTTTTTTATGTTTTTCTTTGTTTATCCTTAAAATAAAGATGTCGACTCTGTTATTCACATTTTGAATCCACAATTGAGGTCGGGCGTATTCCACGCGCTTGAAAGATTTTTCTTTTCCAAAAACCACCCGCGTTTCTCATGTCGCGGGGGAGAGGTCGAAACACGGGGCACTCGCAGTAGCAGTATTCAATTTTTTGATATATTTGTTTATAAACAGTCCCCTTCATAAAAATTAGTTGTACCGTGGTTGACAAATATACTAACCGTGATATAAAAACAAGTGAATTGCGATACAAAAACAAGTGAACCACGATACACAATACATGTTTTTATTTAATTTCTGTATCAAAAATCATGAATGTTAACACTGATGAATTGCGATACAAAATACATATGTGAACCACAGTACAAAATACATATATGAACCGCGATACCAAATATATGTTTTACTTTCAATTTCTGTTTTAAAATACATCGAAATACATCAAAAATTTATAAAGTCTGGGCATGCCCCAGATAAAAAGCTAAATGGAGAGATCGAAGTTTGAGCATGCCCCAGATAAATCTTCATCGTGAGAAATTTTCATGGATAAGCTCCATGTCGTTTGTCATCAAGTTGTTTTTCAAGCTTTATCATCAAGTTCATAAAGATGAAAGGAAGAAGAGGATTTTTTTTAATCTTAAATTTGTATGCATCAGAGAATCATAAAACTTGAGAAGAAACTTGATGATAAACAATAACTAGAATTTTAAATAAATCATATGGAGTGAGATGTAATAATAGTAGATAAACTTGAGAAGAAATGTCATTAGATATTTAAAGACGAAATAAGGAAGAACAAATGTTGTTGTCATTAATTTTTGACTGTTGATATACGTGCTAGATAGTTTGTTTGTTTTTTTAAGGCAAAACTCACCTTCGGGCCACTGTACTTTTCAAAACATTGCAATTAGGCCACTGAGACTTCAAAATTATTGGGATGGCCACTGTACCAGACTTATCTTGCATGCTAACCCCTTTTTTGACGGACGTTACCTTTTGACGTTATCTTCTAATAAAATACCCTTTTTACCCCTGCCCTTGTTAAAAGAATTGATGTTAACGTGCAAGATAAATAAAACCCAGATATTTATATTAGTAATATCTGGGTCCTCTTAAAGTTACCAGATCTGGGCACAATTGCTCTCCAAAAAGGGAGAGATGAATCAAAGATCACAATTTTATCTACTAGATCTGGGTTTTATCTACCAGATCTGGGTTTACAAAGTTTAACGACGGGGGAGACCCGGCATGCGTTGATGACATGAAGATGAAGAAGGTCAAGGCGGCAGAGAATGAGGAGGAGGAGGCGGTGGTTGCGTAAATGGCGGAGTCTGTTTTATTGGATGATAGTTTTCTGTTCGAGGGGTTGAAGCACGCGGATGCGCGCACCTTGGGCGATGCGGCGTGCGTTAGAAAGCAATGGCATAGGACGGCAAGGGTGAGCGTCTCTGGGAGCTGATCTGTACACAACACTGGGCGAATACCGGCGTGGTAAACAACGGCTCGTTCCAGTGGTCCTTGCTCGGCGGTTTCCACCGCTTGCACTCTCAATACTTGTGGCCACTCTGGCCAAAGTCCGCCAATTCGACACGATCGTCGTCGTTTTCCGCTCCATCCACCGGCAGCGTGCCTTCCGCCATTGCTCTCATGCCGGCAAAGTCAGCCGATCTTTGGAAAAACTCGTTAGAGAAAGAACGAGGTTCATCTGTCGCTGTCTTTGCTCTCAATTCGTTACTACGAGAAGATGAGTTTCAGCAACCGAGGGAAATGAATCAAGTAATCTATCAATGAGGGCCAATTGGAGAAAAGTGGTTTAAAATTTACCTTCAGTTGGTGTTCTGATTATCTACTTTTGTTGCTTTGCAATTCATCATCTAGTTTGTGTTGAGATCGAAGTAGAGAGGGTGGGTAGGTCAGATCTGTTATATGTATCCCTAACTAAGTTATGTTATGATTAATTATTGTGTTCTTCATATTCTTGCGCTACTTAGTATGCGTGTGTTGTAACCCATCTCTGCCCCAACAACCCAGTTTGTGCCCCCCATCAGAAACGCCAACCCCATGTCCAACCGACCTCCTTACCCGGTGAATCTCCATTGCCAGGAGCTTTAAAACCCAGATCTGGTAGATAAAACTTTGTAAACTCAGATCTGAGTTTTAAAACCCAGATCTGGGTTACTTTGTCTAGTGATGATGATGAAGACAAGGGCAAAATAGACATTTAACGTAACTTAACGTCCAAACTTAACGTCCATCCAAAAAAGGGGTTAACGTGCAAGATAAGTCTGGTACAGTGGCCATCCCGAAAATTTTGAAGTCTCAGTGGCCTAATTGCAATGTTTTGAAAAGTACAGTGGCCCGAAGGTGCGTTTTACCTTTTTTTAAAGCTGGTTGATGATATTCTGTTCATTTATATATCGTGGTTCACATAATGTTACACCGCGGTTCACATAATTTTCTGGTTGTTGATAGTTTTGCACCACGGTATATAAATATGTGAACCGCGGTGCATCCGGTCTTTATTCGTAGCACGTCTCTTGCTTATTAAGGGTATTGCATTCTTTTCGCATTCAAAAGTAGTCTTTTCCGATTGAAAAAAAAAATACTGGACTGGAGAGGTTAGAAGCTTCAAAAAGTGGACCGGTCTGAATTTTACCTAAATTTAATTCCTAAAAAAAGCATATGACAAAATTTGGGCCGGTCCATTTTCTCAAGTTTCTAATCGCAAAAGTACATTTTTTTAAAACCGGAAAAAGTCACTTTTGGATGCGAAAAGACTGTGATACCCTTAATGAGCAATAGGCGCGCTACGTCAAGTTTATAAATCGCGGTGTAAAGTTTATAAAGTGCAAGTTTATGTATCGCGGTGCAAAGTTTCTTTCATCAATTAATTTTACATATTTTTGCACCGCGATTCAAAGATTCATTTTTAAATATTTTTTACAGCAAGTTTATATGTCGCGGTGTAAAGTTTATAAAGTGCAAATTTATTTATCGCGATGCAAAGTTTCCTTCATCAATTAATTTTACATATTTTTGCACCGCGATTCAAAGATTTTGAAAGATATACCGCGGTGCACATATGTTGTTAATCAGTGTTCATATCAATTAATATTTATTAGTTTTTGCATTATATAAGTTTTAATAGAAAAATTGAAGTAAATAGATATTTGTATCGTGGTGCAACTTTTTATATATCGAGGTTTATAGTTTTTATATATAGGTTTTGCACTGCGATATATAAAAACTATACACCGCGATACTAAAAAAAAATCAATATTTGAATAAAGAAATGTAAGTAAACAAGAATTTATATTGCGGTGTAACATTATTATACATAGATGTAATACCCCAATCCCACATCGGGTAGATGTGAGACTTGTTTGTGATTTATAAGGTAGCCATGCGCTACTACTGGGCACCAACATCATCCATTGACTTTTGGGTCAGCTTGTGGTGGGCCTGATGTCACAAGGTGATGCGTACTCAGTGGGCCAGTGTATGAACTACAGGTAACAGACTGGGTTTTCAGGCTCGGGGCGTTACAAATGGTATCAAAACGGGTCCCAGTCGAAAATGTGGGAACAAAGTATTGTGCGGGCCAAAGTGCTACACCGCAGAAGGTGAGAGTCACATCTTGATCCCCATACGAGCCACCTCTTGAATCTTGCATCGCCTGGGGTACGATTCGGCCTTGACGAGGACGTCAAGTCGTCAAGGATTTGAGTAGGGGAGATTGTAATACCCCATCCCACATCAGGTAGGTGTGGGAATTGTGTTCGATTTATAAGGTGGCCACTGCGTGCTAAGTGGGCCAGTGTATGGGCTACGCACAGCAGACCGGACTCACAGAATGGTATCAGAGCGGGTCCCGGCCGGAAATGTGGGAACAAAGTGATGTGCGGGCCAAAGTGCTACACCACAGAAGGTGGGAGCCATCTCTTGATCCCCGTACGAGCCGCCTCTTGAATCCTACATCGCTTGGGGTACGATTCGGACTTGACGAGGACGTCAAGCATTTAAGTGGGGAAGATTGTAACACCCCAAGATTTATAAGGTAGTCATGCGCTACTACTGGGTACCAACATCATCCATGGACTTTTGGGTCAGTTTGTGGTGGGCCTGATGACCTAAGGTGCTGCGTGCTCAGTGGGCTAGTATGTGGGCTACACGTAGCGGACCGGGCTTTCGGGCTCGGGGCGTTACAAATGGTATCAGAGCCAGGTTCCGGCCGAAAATGTGGGAACAAAGTGTTGTGCGGGCTAAAGTGCTACACCACAGAAGGTGGGAGCCACCTCTTGATCCCCCGTACGAGCCACCTCTTGAATCCCGCATCGCCCGGGATTCGATTTGACCTTGACGAGGACGTCAAGGATTTAAGTGGGGGACATTGTAATACCCTAATCCTACATCGGGTAGACGTGAGACTTGTGTATGATTTATAAGGTAGTAATGCGCTACTAATGGGCACCAACGTCATCCATGAATTTTTGGGTCGGCTTGTGGCGGGCCTGATGACCCAAGGTGCTGCATGCTCAGTGGGCCAGTGTGTGGGCTAGACGTAACGGACCGTGTTTTCAGGCTCAGGGCGTTACAATAGCGGTACAAATTAAATTTGAAATATAGGTTTTGCACCGCGGTATATACAACTATAAACCGTAATTCAGATGCTAGTCATCTGTTACACGCATCTCCTGCTTTTTAAAGGTAACGTAGTCTTTTCCCGTCCAAAAGTGATTTTTTGCGGTTGAAAATAAAAATAGGAGACTTTAGCGAATAAAAATTTAAAAAATGGGATCGGCTCACAATTTTTTCTTTTTTATATACACGAATATATGGTTCATTTTACACAAAATATTGTTAGGTGTTTTTATAACTTCACAAAAGTTTGATATGGAAAAAAAATTACAAGTCGGTATATCTTTTAAAACGTGTTTTCAAATCAATCCAGTCATTTTTTAAACATATCTTTTAGATACAATTTTGGGGTAAAAGTACATCACTACCTCTTTGTGTCGTACAGGAAAAAAAAAGTGTGGATAAGACTTAACTTTCTATATTCACAGAGTCCTGATGTCATCTAATGTTGGATTATGTGCCCAGTGACAGTGACCGGTCACTTCATCCACTGCTCAGTCTCATTCTCATAGATAGTTATTGTTATAGCCTTAGTATGTCTCTATTGATTGTCGTGATTACATTTACATTCACAAGAAAACCTCCAAGTTTTAATTTATCAAACTCATAGAGGACTTTGCTTTGAGCCATCAATAGGGGTCAGAAGGGAGAAAGGAGAGCAAACTTGGGGCTTTGTCGATTTTCTAAATGATTCAGGGGCATAGTCTTGGTTGGATCTTTCTAGCTTTTCCAGGAAGCATTCGATTAAGCAAAGATTCAAATAACTCAATTTTGGGTCCTAAATTAGTAACGGGGCAAGCCATAATGATACGTGGGTACCTTGAAATTAGAGTTTGAATGTCCTTTGGAGAGAACCCATGTGACCTCAATAGCTCAGGCACAGAGTTCGACCTCTCTCTGTTCTTAATACCTACCGATCTAGAAGCTGAGATAGCAGATTCAACCGACAACCCATAAGAATCTGTTAAGTAAGAAATGTGAGATATTGTTTGTCTGCAAAATTTGTTCTGTTTGAGGCCGATTGGGTTTGAATGAAACGAAAAATCGTGAGGATGCAGCATTTAGATTTGTGATTCAACGGATTCTTTTGTGATCTTTGATGATTTCACAGCTTCAAAAGTAGAACCCTATTAGAACCCTAGATCTTCTTGGGGATTTCCACAAGTTTTGTATCTTGCCTTCTAAGACCAGTCCTAGGAACTCTGCAGTTATTTACTTTCTGTTGATCTTTGGGTTCGCTTCCTCTGTCGGTTGTTCTTTTGTTTATAAGATTTGTACTTATCAAAAAATTCTTGAAAGAGCATCATTTCAAAGCACAGGTTCAGGCGAAAGAAGAATGTCTTCTTTTTTATGATTTTTTGGGTTTGTATTAATTTGATCTAAATTTATCAAATATGGGATGCCAAGAATATGATGTGTGCCGCTGATCCACGCCACGGCTGTTACTTAACTGCTTTTGCGATGTTTCGTGGTAAGATGATCAATGTCCAGAACAAGAATTCGTCCTACTTTGTTGAGTGGATACCAAACAATGTCAAGTCCAACGTCTGTGACATCCCACCTAGGGGTCTAAAAATGGCGTCTACCTTCATTGGCAATTCAACTTCATTTTTACAAGCTAGTTACCTCGATTTAGAAGTCAGATATTTCGCAAGGGACATTTGTAGTCTCTTATCCATGATGTTTTGCAATAAAATGAAGTTTGATATCTTTGAAGATTATTCCAGCATCTAGTATTCCTGATGGTTGGATGGGATTGGATATTGGACCTGATTCCATCAAAACGTTTGGTGAAGCTTTGGATACTACAAAAACTATCATATGGAATGGACCTATGGGTGTGTTCGAGTTTGAGAAGTTTGCTGCAGGAACAGAGGTCAGCTTGCTAATATATATTCTTTTTTATATTTAAAATAATATCAACCTTCATTGCATAGCTTATTTAGCTACAATTTGGACTTTGTTACGACATCATAGACCTTTTTTAATTTGGGGGATCCAGGCAATAGCCAAGAAGTTGGCTGAACTTAGTAGGACAGGAGTGACAACAATCATTGGAGGGGGTGACTTTGTTGCGGCGGTGGAGAAGGTGGGACTTGCAGACAAGATGAGCCATATCTCCACTGGAGGTGGTGCTAGCTTGGAGCTTCTAGAGGGGAAGCCACTCCCTGGAATTCTTGCACTTGATGAAGCTGTAGAAACTGATAAAAGTTTAGGAATAATGGCATAGCATTTCCATTGATTTAATCACCTATTTATAGGGAGATTTACAATTAGGGTTACACTTGGAGTAGGGAACAAGAAACCTATACAAGAAAGGAAACACAATAAGGAAAGAACTCTACAAGGTAATTACCACTAATAACTAATTACAAATCAACAAGAATAAGGAAAAGATATTATTCTCTAACATGCCCCCGCAAGATGGACGTCCGAGAGGAGAGACCAATCTTGTGTAGTAATAGATGAAACCGTTGGCGAGCAAGAGGCTTGGTCAAGGCATCAGCCAGTTGATTTGCCGAGGAGACATGACAAACGCGCTGAAGCCCATCCTAAACCTGTTGCCGAATAAAATGAAAGTCCAGGGCCACATGCTTCATGCGAGTATGACAAACCGGGTTGGAGCAGAGACTCGTGGCACCCACATTGTCACAGTAGATGACAAGTTGGGTTGAGGAGGTAAGACTGAGTTCGCCAAGAAGAGAGACAATCCACCTGACCTCAGCCGCAGTGGCAGCCACTACCTGGTATTCAGCTTCAGTCGAGGAGCGAGCGACAGTCCGCTGTTTCTTGGAGCTCCAAGAGATCGGGTTGCTTCCAAGATAAACAATGTAGGCACTCGTGGATGTGTAGTCATCCTTGTTGCCAGCCCAGTCGACATCAGTAAATGCATGGAGAGTAGGAGGAGACTGGCGATGAAGAAGGATGCCTATATTGATAGAGCCACAGAGATACCGAAGAACCCTCTTGACAGCATTCCAATGCTCAGTGGTCGGCCTGTGCATGAACTGAGAGAGTTTGTTGACAGCGAAGGCAACTGTTGATTCCTAATTCTAGATTTGGTTGAGTCATCTCTCTGATTCTAGTGTACAGTGGCTAAAAGGTCTGCGTACCGATTAGTGTGGCAACTGTCTTAGAATCAATTTGTTTAGAACTGTTTAAGTGTTAGTCTAGGCGCGGTTTTGCAAAGCTTACTAAGACCTTGAAGGACCAGCAGACTTTGAAGTCTGCTCAGTGACCGGAAAATCAATTTGGCCAAATCACAAAAATTTGACACGTGTACACCTCTTTAGATATTTTCGAAAATATCTAGTCATCATGTCTTCATCAGATTTCACTTTCAAGAAGTCAACTCTGCATGCTGACAACTGTCCAGACTGTTTCCTGAAAACTGAAGACTGAAGACATTACCCGTTTTGGCTAAGAAGACTTTCCAAGCTGCAGAGCCTGCAGTCTGAAACCTTACTCGAATTGGGAAGGTCTACTCTGCACTCTGCATCTCTGATGACTGTGGCTGTTACATCTTCCAAAGCGCCGAATTGCATTCAATGCAAAAGAACGTTGGACACAGTTCACCCTGTCTTAGTCCAACAGTCCAAAGATCTCTTCCTAGTATTTATTCAAGTCTTGAAGATCTGAAGAACAACTCTTGCGCATTAAAACTCTCAAGCTTCATCTTCAACACTCAAGCATTCAAGAGATCAAAGGACAAAGACTAACACTTCATCAAACTTTCTGAAGCTGCAGATCTACCATCTTAAATTCGTTTCAGCTTCATTTAGTTTGTCTTTAAACTGTTCTTTAATTCTGCACATGAAGAGAACATTTAATCATCGAGTGTATCTCTCACCTTTATACACTTGGTTAAAAACCCATTTTGTACACGATCCATTAGTGATCTTACTCATAAACCTAGTGGATAAACAAGTGCACTTTTAAAATCCAAAGCTAACCACTTTGGTAGTGGATGTAGTACTATTCACAGTACGAACCACTTCAAATTCCTGTGTGCTGTTCAAACTGTTCTTATCATTCTCTATAACTGTTGGTGCTTAATTGCTTCAGAATGTACTACTTTATCAGGACCTCTTTATAGTTCAGATTCTATCTTGTTTCCGCTGCCTTAACACTTCTATTCAAACCTTTCAAAAATCTTTAAGAAGTGTTTAAGAAAAGTTTTGCTAAATACACAACTAGGCTATTCAACCCCCCTTCTAGCCTAGATTGAGCCTATTTTGGGACCAACAATTGGTATCAGAGCTTAATTCTTTGAAAAATTATTTTTCCAAGCTTAACCTCTTGAGAATAGATCCTATGGCTCACTATATGCTGCCTACTTCAAATACCACCACGCCCCAATATTGGACGAAGGTCACAAGTATGGAAAGATAAAGTTATGAGATATATGAACTCTATTGATAATCGGTTGTGGCAATGTGTTCTAACAGGTCCTTACATTCCAATGAAACCCAACCTACTTGCCGAAGTAGCCAGTGGTCCTCCCGAGATACCTAAATCCATGAACGAATGGACAGACGAAGAAATGAGGCTCGTTGAACTCGACAGCAAGGCTATTCATATTATATCCAGCTCTGTCGACACAAGCACATATCAACAGATCATCAGATGCAAAACTGCCAAGGAGATGTGGGAAGCTTTGGTGGAATACCTTGAAGGAGATCTACCCACCAGAGACAACAGGAAGTACAACTACATTCAACAATTCGATTCATTCAGAAAAGACCCTAAGGAGACTCTCCGGCAAGCCTACGACAGATTTTGTGAGGTAGTAAACAGCTGCTACTCTTTAGGAAAGGAATATAGTGTTAAAGAAGTAAATATGAGATTTTTAGCTTCTCTAGGAAGTTTGTGGCATGTAAAAACCACTGCAATAAAAGAGTCCAAAGACTTGAACTCCATGCACCTCGAAGTTTGTATGAAGTTTAATGCCTATGAGCAAGAATTACTTCAAGCTCAAGAACAGGACAAACATTTTAAACTTCCTTCTTTTTCTGCTATCTCTCAGGAAATTCCTACCCAAGAAAATAAACCATCTACTTCTTCAAATGAGAATGAAATCCTTTCTGATGAACAATTTGCTATGTTCGTTAAGAAATTTCAAAAATTCTCAAAATTTAACAAAAAGAAAGAAGCAAACCAGCAGACTTTCAGAAAGACTGCTGAAAACTCACACAACAATGAGTTAGTTTGCTACAATTGCAGGAAACCTGGTCACTTTGCTTCTAAATGTCCTAAGCCAAAATATGAAGCCTACAAAAGAAGACCATCTAAATCATTTTCTAAACATAGAGGTCTTTTGGCTGAGGACTTAGAAGAAAACCATGTATCCACTTGGTTTGAAACTGATTCTGACGAGGATGATAGTGATGACTCACCTGAGCAGGCACACATCTGCCTCGTTGCTCTAGAGTCACCTCCCACCTATGACTCAGATAGTGAAGTTAAATACTCTCCTTTTCAAGCTAACATAGAACAATCTCCTGAAGAGCCTTCAAAAGAAGAAATCCTCAAGGATGCTCAAGACATGCTAGAGGAATTCAATGAATTTAGAAAGGCCTATGTTAAGTTAGCTAAAAGTCATGAGAAGTCTGAATCGAGAAATCCATGCCGAAGCCGAGTTAAAAACTCTCCATGGAGTCCAAAGAAAGTATCAAGTTAAAAGAAGAGAACAAGTTTCTCAATGAAAAGGTTGCTTGCCTTATTGATCATGCCAAAGAGTTATCTCGCCGAGAAAGAAGAGTTGCAAAAACCATTAACTCATGGAATAACTCAACGGCAGCTTTGATCAAATTCTTGAGATCGAAGCCCTCAACAGATAAATGGCTAGATTCTCTAATAACATTTCTCGTGCAACCTCGAACAAGAAAATGAACATTTTACAAAGAATAGTAATATTCCTGCACAATATCGAAACCTAACAAGGGTAAAGAAGGAATTGGCTACCGCTACTCCTTATAAATACCCTAAGGTTCAAATTATCAAAAACAAGTGAAGCTTTGAAAGCAAAACAATCATCGAAGATAAATCGCTAAAGGTGGTGCAGACTTACAAACCCTCCACCAAAGACTTTGTAAAAGCAAAGGTTGTTGTTTCAGGGCCTACGAAAAGTCTGCTCAAACCTATCAGATTCATCAACAACATTACAGATGGTGATGCTGCTACACAGAATGTTGATACCAAGCTTAAAGGCAAAATGTATGAGGTATCAAAGTCTACTACCAAAGAAACATTCTTCTCGCTAAAGCAAAGAGATATACGCACTCAAGAAGCCTCATACAGATGCTCCTAAGCATGTTGTTAACAAGTCTGCTAAATCAAAAGCCGCTGTTATGAAAATGTTCAAAAACCCTCCAACATCGAAAGCATGATCATGTAGACTTCGTAATTTCCATCATCAGACATTTTGCAAGTGTTTTGGCCACTTGGTCCATGAATGTTTGAAATCCATCATGAAGCCTCGGCTGATCCCCTATTCCAAAAATCAGCAAGTATGGGTTCCAAAAATACTCTAACCATTTGGACCCATAAGAAAAATAAAAGGGGACCATGATTTTCTTTCCCTTACATATCAGGTGTGCTTCATGGCTAGCTCAAATTCAGAGAAGAAAGATGTATGGTATCTAGACAAGCCGCCAAGACACATGACCGAGAATCCTCGCCTTCTCTAACATTTCAAGCGGAAGGCCCTCCACATCTTCTGAGACAATGCTAAAGGAAGAACAATTGGCTATGGATCCATCATTCGAGGAAATCTCTCCATTGAAAAGTCTCTCTAGTAGAAGGCTTGAAACATAATCTCCTAAGTATTTCTCAATTCTGTGACAAAGGGCTTATTTGTCAATTCTCCTCAAACAGATGTGATATCAAGGATCCAGCCTCTTGCTCAACCTTGTTACCGGACATAGACAAGGGAATGTCTATGTGATAGATTTGAATGTCTACTGTAAGGTCGCTAATCTATGTCTTGTGGCAAACTCGCTCAAGACAAAAGTCGTCGTGGCATAAAAGACTCACCACTTGAACTTCAAGTATCCGCCAAGCTATCCAAAGAAGGTCTAGTTAAAGGATTACCAAAGGTCTCGCCGATCATGATAGTGCATGTAAAGCCTGTCAACCGAAAGCTTTCAAAAACATCCTTCAAAAGCAAACCAGACTCTCAACGACAAGACCTCTCAACTCCTACACATGGATCTCTTCGACAGCCACTACAATTAGCTATGGTGCGGTCACGTATATACGCTAGTAGTAGTGGACGATTATACAAGATACACTTGGACGAGATGATGTCTTCTAAAGATCACACATACGATCTTCTTACGCCTTTGTTCGTAAGACCGCAAACGCAAAAACTCGATGAGATCGCTGACGCTCGATCGTACAATGGTACCGAAGTTCACAAACAATGGAATAGCAAAGTACCGGATGATCACGATTGGTCACAACTTCTCTCAGAGGACACCACAGCAGTAATGGTGTTGCGTAAAGGAAAAACGTAACACTTATCGAAGCCGCTAAAACTATGCTTGCCGAAGCAAAGTTGCCCAAACACTTCTCGGGCGTAAGCCGCCAACACACCGCTTCACTGTAATGATCGTTGATCAACAAATTTCACTAAAACACCCTATGAACTTTGGAGAGGTAAAACCCCAAACATTGATTTTTAAAATCTTCTACGCAAATGTTTTGTAGTCTACAATGGTAATGACTACAGAGGCAAATTTGATCATAAAGCCGATGAAGGTGTATTTTTGGGTTATGCTTTACACTCCAAAGCTACATGTGGTTTTCAACAAGCAACCATTAAAAATAGTTGAATCTGTGCATGTTTCATTTGATGAATTTGATTTATTAGAGCCACACGTGGCTCCAAATGTTGCTGATGACTTTGTTAATGTTGAGACAGGTACCTCCCAACCATCAACCTCTCATATACCTAATCCTTCACCAAAGAACTCAATCAAATATTCCCCGACCATCATTTATTATCAAACGGGTCACCGTAAGACTTCAACCCCGCTCAAGAAAACTCAATTCCGTAACCTTTGTTTCGAACCTCGAAAATCATATTCCTCAACTCACCTATGAACCAAATTCTAATCAAAACACTCATCAAGACACTGATCTTCCTTCTAGCCCTCCTTCCGAACCTTGTCATGAAGAAACAAAGAAGAAATCATCACATTCTGGCCACAAGAACATGTAAAGACCATCCAATCTCTCAAATCATTGGTGACATTCATGTTGGAGTACGAACGTAAGATCCTCCTAAGAATGAATGTATGTTCTCAGGCCGCATTCGCTTCGTAAGAAGAGCCAAAGAAGATCGAAGAAGCTCTTCAAGATCCAAGTTGGTCGGAAGCCATGCAAGAAGAACTTCAACAATTTGAACGATGCCAAGTATGGAAGCTAGTCCCAAAGCCCGCCGATCATACCGTCATTGGCACAAAATGGGTGTTCAAACAAGAAGGATGAGGATGGGAACATAGTGAGAAACAAAGCAAGACTCGTTGCACAAGGATATCGCCAAGAAGAAGGAATTGACTATGATGAAACGCTTGCTCCAAAGAGCAAGATTGGAAGCCATCGTAATCTTCTTAGCCTATGCTACATACAAGGACTTTGTGTCAGATCAAATGGATGTCAAGAGCGCATTTCTAAATGGTGATCTTCAAGAAACGGCCTACGTTGCTCAACCTCCCAAGCTTTGTGGAGAAAGGAAAAGAAGACTCATGTTTACAAGCTTAAGAAGGCTCTCTATGGTCTTAAGCAAGCTCCTCGGCCCGGTATGAAACCTTATCCAAATTCTTGGTAGAACAAGGATTTGTGCGAGGCAAGATCGACACCACTCTCTTTATTCTCAAGCACAAAGGACATTTTCTGCTGGTACAAATTTACGTTGATGATATCATTTTCGGATCAACCAATGAGAAGCTGTGCAAGCGATTTGAAACACTCATGACTGGCAAATATCAAATGAGCATGATGGGAGAACTCACATTCTTCCTGGGTCTTCAAATTCAACAATCCAACAAAGGAATATTTATCAGCCAATCCAAGTATGCTAAAGATCTTGTCAAAAAGTTCGATTGGAAACAACAAACACCTTTGATACACCAATGGTCGCTAAATGCAAACTTACAAAAGACTTACAAGGAAAGAAAGTTGATATCACCCACTATAGGGATAATCGGATCTCTGCTTACCTCACCGCCGCCAGACCGACATAGTGTATGCCGTTGGGTGTGTGCTAGATTTCAAGCTGCACTCGTGAGTCACATCTTCTTGCAGCCAAAAGAATTATTAAGTACGTATCAGATACCACCAACTTAGGTATCTGGTATCCAAGGGAATCCTCTTTCAACTTGGTTGGTTACTCAGATGCCGACTATGCTGGTTGCCAAATTGACAGAAAAAGCACCAGTGGAACATGTCAATTTCTAGGAGATAGACTTGTCTCCTGGGCTAGCAAGAAACAAGCATCGGTTTCCAACTCCACCACTGAAGCAGAGTACATAGCTGCTGGTAGTTGCTGCTGTCAACTACTATGGATCAAACAACAGTTGGTAGACTACGACATCAAAGTAGCAGACTGCCCAATCATGTGTGATAACACCTCAGCAATCTCTATCACATACAATCCCGTGATGCACTCCAAGACAAAGCATATCGATGTTCGATATCACTTTCTAAGGGACAATGTAGAAAAGAGAAACATTAGCATGAAGTACATTTCAACTGACCATCAACTGGCAGACATCTTCACCAAAGCTCTAGAAGCAGACAGGTTTGCTTATCTCAGGGGAGAGCTTGGTATGCTTGACCCAACTGCTTAAATTTAATTTTAATTTAAAATTAATATTTCATTATAAAATTTTGAAATCTCAAAATTAATTTTTTTTAAGCAGACTTGAAAATTTCTTTTAAGCAGACTTGAAAATTTCTCTTAAGCAGACTTATTACTTTTAAAAATAAAATCAAGAATTTATAAAGTCACTAGGAGACAAAGGTAAGCTTTCTAAACTCTCAGTTTTATAGGGTTGTTTATGAAAATTGTGAGGGACTGATTTCAAAATTGGTTGAGATAATTTATGAAAAAGTACTTTTCTCTTTCCTAAAAGCCGTCACTCATTAAGTCTTGTCATCCAAAAGGCGTCTGACTTAATGACATTTCACAAGTCTCTATGACTGACGGCACGTCCTTTCACTTATAAACCCTCAACCGCCAAAAATTTCATTTCACAAAACTGTCTCTTGCTATTCTCTCTCTCTAAAGCTTTCTTCTCTCTAAGAATTTCTGGTTCCTTCACCCTGTTCGCTTAGTTGATTCTGCAGATTTACTTCATTTTCATCTTCCTCTTCTGCAAATCCTCGACAATGGTAAGAAACTTCTAACCCTAACTCAGTAATCACAGTGTAAGCACAAATTTACGCACTTTCGTCCTTGATTACACCATTATTGACTGTTCATGTGACTGTTAGCTCCCTATCTTTTAGATCTTCAAATCTTACTGTTCATTACTGGTATTATCTACTTATTACTGTTCACGAACTGTCGATTTTAGTATTCTGAGTAATATTTAGCTTGTATATGGCATTTCATGAGTTGTCTAGAAATTTCTAGGGCTTAATGCTACACTTTGTTAACATTTAGAGTTCTTGAGTTTTTGCCCTAATTTCTGAAATGTTTTAGGCTGGAACTTCTTCTGCATCTGCTGTTCCTGAACAAACTCAGAATCCAACTCTTGATATTCCGAAACTGCCCCCCACTATGTACCATCCGGGGATGTGCATCGACGAACCATTGGTTCGTGCTTACGCTTCTGGGGTAAAGATAGTGGATGACCTGAACCAGTCAGGCATTTTGCCTCTGTTCATGCTGGAGGATGAAGATTACAGTTATCTTCTAGCGGAAGAATTTTTCCAGAAGGCTACAATCAATGAATCAAGGTCTTCCATCACCGCCGTTGTCGACCGCCACCGCCACTCTATCGCCTGTGATTGCCAAAATTATTGGCGTGGAGTTCGATGGCCCTACCTCTCTCACAGACTCAGAAAAGGCTGCTGCTTAGTCATATATGCGTGGCGTGAATACTCCCAAAGAAGCTGCTGCTAAAATGAAGAGGACCTTGTTTGAAAACGACGTATACTTCATCAGCCATTTGTTTGACAAGAGTCTGATTTTCAAGAACGGCACCCACGATATTATGACTTCAGACCAGCTGGAGTACACGTCTGCTGTCATCCTGAACCTTCGACTCAACTGGGCACAAATCTTATTTGAGATGATTTGACGATGTTGATGCCACAAGAAATCTCTCAAGCGAAGTCGACCATTTGTTCGCTCTCTCAACACTCTTCTTCGGCCAAACACTAAACTTCATACCCACATCTTTGCTTTGAGAAGAAGAAAGTTCAAAATCCATCCAGCTTTACCAAAGACCTTCATCATTAACACCCTCAAGCAAGTCGAAGAACGAGAAGAGAGTTCAAGAAGGTCTTCACCCTCCGGGTCATCGCCCATACCTTGAACCCCCTCCACTTAAAGTTATCGAATCAATCCCGAGACAACCGTGGACTCCTTCATGGCCAAGAAACCGAGCAAGAAGCTTCTCCATGAAGCCGCTGGCATTGAGGTCGCTTCTAGCAAGCCGTGAACTCGCCGGAACCTCGCTTCCCTCCACTCACTCACAAAGAGTAAGAAGAAGATCTCTCGCTGCTGCCATAAGGAGGAGCCGGTCCCCAAAAAGAGGAAAGTCGCTCCTCTTCACGCATCGTTGCCTCATCCCGCTGGCCCCAAGCTAAAAAGAAAGAAGATCGGCTTCCATCCGTTCCCACTCCCAGCCAGGTCAGCCGAACTCGATCCCCGCCCTCTCCTCTCGCAAGCTGCAAGTCAAAACGCCTGAGCCTCAACCCTTATTCCCTTTATTCCTCCTTCCTCACCTTATCTCTTCTTCCCTTCCCTTTCTTCTTCAACATCCCCTCGGCTGCTGGGAGGAGCGCCTATCGCTACCGCCGCTACCCCGCCTTCCTCTCTTATTTCTTTAACCCTCATTGGCTGGTGAGCCTTTCTTCTCCTCGTCCTTTAAGAAATTCAGACTGTAAGTCCGTGGCTCCAACACCCTTTTCTCCACCCTCTCCACCCATGTACACTATCCCTTCTCCACCATCTTCTTCCAAACCTATCTCTTTCATTCATCCGTAATCCTCTCATGCACTGCTCTCTCACACTCTTTCTCCCTCTACCTCCTATCCTTCCTTCTATGCCCGAACACTCTCTCCTCTTGCCCTCACACATCTCTACTCTTTCTCTACTCAAACCGTCTTTCTACTGTAAATCTTCCCTCCTATCTCTCAATACATCACTCCCTTCTCCATCTCTCCGATCTTTACCAAATTCTATTTCCTTCCATCTCTTCTCGCCACCCATTCTTTCTTCTTCGATCTTTCCTCTATTT
>CM028377.1:51834542-51896531 GCA_013146195.2 Codonopsis lanceolata | reverse complement strand
GCATTAATCATAACTGATATGTATTCACAGGTTCTATTTCCCAAAGTGCAAAATGCACATCGAAGCATACGGGTGTTCATTGCCACAAATAGCACATATATTTTTTCCGGGGCCAATGAACCAAAATAAAGAGGTAACTTGATTGAAAACCCAAAAGAAATCATCAAGCGGTGAAGTTGTTCCTCCCGTCGCACACGTCAAGAATCCAGTTTGGCGGCAATCGAGCGGTTGAATCTAAATGGAAATCGGTGGAAGAAAAGCTAGGAGCTCAAAACTTCAAGCCCCGACTCTCTCTCTAAAGTGTAAGAAGGAAGTGAAGAAATGAGGAGAGTTCTTGAATATTGCAAAGGGCTTGGGTATTTATACGGGGAGGGCACAAAGGACATTTCTCAGTGCAATTAGTAGAGATGGGAAATCAAACACTAATCATTAGTAACTACTAACTAATGTTAGGACATGATTTGGGTTAAGTATGAGAGGTTAGGAAGGGTTTAGAGGGGTTTAATGAGGGTAGAGAATAGGTATAATCGTCGAAAACCAAAGCAGGGGCAAAAATCCGTAAGTGACAATTTTATGTTGAGGCGGGCGCCTGACTAACTGACGCCTCGTTTGCTGGCTGTCTCCAAATTCAGCTCATTTTGTAATTGCTCCGAGGCACTCACTTAAAAGTGCAGGCAGGCGCTGGGCCTCTGAACCTCCAAAACTTAGTCTAAACTTGTCCTAAATGGTCCCAAGCACATGGGCAACCATTCTGGTCTAACCCAACTCAAAACAAGTCAAAAACACACCGAACAACTCAAACAACTCGGGGCAGGAAGGGGTGCAACAACGTGCAGGGCGGAGCGAAAGAACTCCCACAATCGAGCGACAATGAAAGGGAGACTTTAAGGCAAGTATAAGGGCTAATGAAGAAGCTTAAATACTTCTAGAAAGTCTAATAACAACTAGGGAAATAAGAATCCCAAAGGAGGCAGTGCAGCGACTCGATTCCCGAACTGCAGATAGAGGCGAGCAGCTATCTCCAAAACTTCAAATCATCGATAGACTTAAGGAACACTTCCAACTTGAAGTCTAATGCATCTAAACATGTTAATAAACCATCTTAAAGAGGTCTAGGACCTAAGCAGGATGCGAACACAAAAGCATAAAGGCCAACCCTCAAGTCGCATTGGGCTATCGTCAGTCACGACTTGTGACTTTAGCAAGTCAACAACTATCACGGGAGTCTCTTAATAATGTTTTGGTCTCAATATGGTCTCTCGAACATATCTGACCCTCTCGCAACCAAACATACGATCGACAGAGGAAGAGTGCATGTAGCAACATGAAAGCCAAAGGAATGAAAGGCGAGGTGTTATGTTCATAACCAACATGTAAATTCATCTAACATGTTCATAACCTTTAATTCATGAATTGTAGTTGACCAACATACTCTTATATGCATGATGGTCAACTCAACTAACAAAGTCAAACCTTACATTTTATTCATGTAATCCATAATAATAATTTATTATACATGCTCACAACCAAAATTCATAAACTAGATAGCATCATTCTCTTATATGCATGATAGTCAAATCTTGTTCTCAAAAGTCAAACAAAACATTTCAACTTGTAATTCATTGTAAAACTTCTTCTTTATGCTTTCAATCAAACATTCATTAATTAGATAGCAACATACTCTTATAAACATGAAGGTCAACTTTATTCTCAAAAGTCAAACAAAGTATTTCGACATGTAACCCATTGTAAAATTTCACCTTTCATGCTTACAATCAAAATTCAAGATTCATCAAGTTTAATTCCAAACTCCCATACATATATCCATGTATGATTCTAACAATTCACAATATCCAAATAATCTCCAAAATCATACATATCATCATTAACCCATTTATTTCATCAACATATGATCAAACCTAGATTTTTAGGGAATCAAATTCCCATCATATCCAAGTCCAAATTACTAATTGAAACTTCACAACATACTCCATTGAACATAGAAATCAACCTAATCATGCCTCTAGCAAGTTCACTCACCAAAAATCAAAAAATCAAAATAAAATCACACGACATGCTTGTGTGCTCATTGACCTCAAATAGCAAGCATCTTCGTTTTCCTTAGGGTCAATGAGCACAAAATCAAAGAGAGGAGTCTAGTAGCTTACTTGACTTGAATAAAAACTTCGAAGGAATGGAAATCCGATCGGTGAAGTTGTTCCCCTCGTCGAATCGTCAAGAATCCGAAGTTTGGTGGTCATCCAGCGGTTGGATCTTCAAGGATTTGAGGAGAGAGACCTAGGGCTTCAAGCTTCCATGATCTCCCAACTCTCTCTCACTCATACGGTTTAGAAGAAGGAGGATAAATGAGAGAAATGGCTGAATGGGAGGAGGATTAATCTATTTATACTTCCTGACTAAAGGGGCACAAATGAGATTTCCATGGGTACAATTAGTGATGTTTAAGTGTAATCAATCCTTAATCAAACCTTAATCAACTCCCCAATTATGTTAGGACATCATTAGGGGCTTAGTATGAGGGTTAGGAAGGGTTTAGAGGGGTTTAGTGGGGGTAGAATAGGAAAATCACATCGAAATCTCAAAGCAGGGAGTTCTTGTCTCGAAGGGCAAAACGCATGGTCTTAACCCATGCGACCAGTCTTTTCCTCTACCAACGGTTTTCTGATCCTCGATCAGTTCAGGTCCTTCCCGCATCAACCATGACCCTTAAAGCTTCGAGAGCGGCCTATAATTCAACCCTTAAAGTCCTCAAACACTTGGCTAAACCATCCAAGTCTCAAAAAATTTAAAAGTAGGTCTAAACTCTCATAAACAACACCGAAACAACTCGGAGGCGGCAAGGCGCAAGGATTCAACAACGCTAGCGAGAAGCGGCGAGCGAAACACCGCAAATCGACGGGCAACAACCCAAGGTTATAAACACTTCAAAGGATACTAAATAGGCCTGAATGCCTCGGATGATTAACAACGGATAGGAGAAATGAGCTCCCGAAAGATGAGGCGATCACCGGCTCAATCTCAAACTTCTGCGATAAGGAGAATTGCTATCCTTGGAGCGCCGAAACTATGAGACTTAAGGAATACATTCAACTAGGATTCTAACACGTCTAAACATGTTAATCAACCATCATGGGATCTATGACAAAATCGAGGTCGGGAACACAAAACCAGAGTAATCTCTCAATCGGTGTCGTATTTTCGACTATCGATTCACGACTTGTGACTTTAACAAGTCAACAACTAAATAGCATCTCTTAAAAGTGTTTTGATCTTATTGTGATCTCTCATACACATCTAGACTCTCTCGAGAAATCAAATAAGCCATAAACCAAGGAAGAAATGGGAGCATGCCGCATAATTCAAGCTAGCAGGGAATCGGGGTCTTACAACGTGAGTGAGTGTTCAGATCGCGAAGAATGTTATGATCGTCCAGCGAGAATACCGATGTTGATCTTGTTTTGGACCAAGGAGGAAACTCTCCTCCTTTCGCGGTCCAGGTGCATAGGTGCTTTCCCTTCCTAGATCGTGAGGAAGAAGCCATTTCTAGAGAAAATCACTTGAGTTGGCGAAGAGAAATGAGAAAAGGAGGAAAAATAAGAAGAAAACAAAAAACACCCTGCGAAGGCGGCGAAGAGGAAAAAAGAGAAGAAGGTGGCTCTGCTCCGCTTTCTTCGTCGATAATAAGGGAGGAAAAAAATTTTCATTTTTCCCCTCAAGTTGAAGCTTCGACAAAGTCCCAAGTTCCAAAAGTTACAAAATGGCCCCGAAACACTTAGTAGTTTTGTTAACCAAATTGTGACCATCCATCCAGAGAGCGAAAAAAAAGAAAAGTGATACCAACGACAAAGGTAAATTTGCAAAATAGCGAAAGCCAAAAAATTCGGTGAAAAGGTAAAAGTAAAAAAAAAAAAAGTCCCTAGCTTAAAGAAGAAAAGAAGTGGCGAAATGTCAAAATCAATTGAATCAATTGTAGTACCCAAGCTTGAAAGGTAAGAAAGGTAAGGTATTCTTATCCTAACTTCAAATAAATAAAAGAAAAATCTTTTTCAAGTCTTGCTTTTGAAAAACAAAAACAAAAACAAAGCGAGGAAAAAAAAAGAATATTGAAAGAGAGAAAGGAAGAGAGAGATCTTGTTTGTCGATGGCCGACAGATAATTTTTATCGATCTTATACGGTTTCGAAAAACTTGAAGAAAAATCTTTTGGCGTGCTTGGCGACAAATTTTTATCGGTCGAGTGCGGTTCGGAAAATTTGAAAATTTTCTTATTTGTGTTTGGCGACAAGGTATTGGCCGGTCGAGCACAATATTTGAAAATTTCTCTTAACATAATTCGATAGGGTTTTGCCAGGTTGAAATATGGTTTCAGAAAAACTTTAAAATCTTCATAGTATTTGGCGGCCATTTTCGACCATTTGAATACGGCTTTTTCGAAATACATGAAAACTTTTTCCGTTGTGTTCTTGGACGGGTTTTTGACCCGATGGACATGACATCCTCGTTGGTTGTTAGTTTAGGTTTGGCTCGAACTAAGTTTGGTCGATTTCCTTTATTAAGAATACGTGGGTAGTCTACATTAGTAGGTCCGACTAAATATGTCTAGGTTATGGATTTTGGTTAGCATGATAAATTGTTGCATTATAACTATTACCTATTGCATTTCTCTCTATTTTAATTGAGCGAAATTGGAGAGTCTATTGTTTATCAACGATGTTCGTCTCGCGTAAGCCTCGGGTTACCCGGAGACTCCATCGTTGATGAGCTGTAGACACCTCAATTTCGTACCCGATATATGACTCGACATGTGATATCAAGAACTACTTAAACTTAACAAATGTCAAGTTACTGAGGAGTCAAAAAATGCGAAAGGAAGCGAGGATCGCGGCAGTAAAATCGAGGGGTGAAAGTGACATTTTTGAAATTCAAATAGTGCCTTGGCGTGGCCTTAAGGCACCTGGCGCCAAGCCAAGGTAGGATCCAGCGCCATGCTTGCTACGATTGCACTCGGTTAACGCATTGTACTGAGAGCGGTGTACATGATTTATCAGCCTTGTTGAAGGGATTTTAATCCCGGATGTGTCCTCTTGCCCACCTATAAATAAAGGTGCTAGGGCTCACTTGAGACAGAGAGAAATCATCGCAAAAAAAGCTGAAGAAATTCTTCGCATTCTCTACGTCGAGATTAGCGAAAAGTGAGATAGGGAGTGTTTAGCCCATAAAAGCTTTGAAACCCCGTCAAACTCCGCCAAAACAAAACCCACCGGTTAAAAGTGATTCCTAGCCTTTTAGTTAGGTATCCATCTCATTTCCGGCCCAAAAACCATAAAAGTAAGTTACTCTGCCCGAGTAATAGGCGAAAAACACCAAAAATAAGTTATTCGCCCAACCAAAAGGCCAAAACAACCACAAATAAGCCATCATTCGCCCGAGTGAACAAGCCAAAACCATCGAAATAAGCGGTCATTACGCCCAAATCACAACAACAACACAACAACAACAAAAGAAACTCCTCTCCCAGGCGAGGCGAGCACGCTAAAAGGTAATAGCCTTTAAAGACGTTATTTTTTATAAAGTTATTTTTTAAAAATCTGGCCCAATGTAGCAAATATAAGCCGTTGTGCTACCCGGATTTAGTTAGGAAATATTATGTAAAAGAGGTTATATAATGGCCAAATATTTTTAAATATATTTGTAATTATTGTAAAGAAATGGTACAAGTCCATAAATAATGTAGCCATGGATGTATTTGCTTTTTTTTTTCTGTCTTTAAATGCTTTTTTTTGCTAGATAAATATAACAAAAAGCATACTTTAGCCAAAAACCATTTTTGAGACTCAAAGGGCGAGTTGTGTGCCTAGCACCTTCCCAACTCGTAACTTAGCCTCCGAACTCGTTTTCATAATCTCTGGTTTTTCTTTTTTTGGTTTTGCTTTATTTTGCCGTAAAATAAAGATGGTGACTCTAAAACATTTTGGATCCAGGGGGCCTCGCAACACTCCTTTCTTGCACTTTTCGTTTTTCCTAAAAAAGGGAGAGAATGGGAATGAAAGGGTGATGTATTCCCATATCACAGGTATCCCTAAACAAGGGATAACTTGCGCGGAAACTCAAAGCTCCCATAGTGATCCGAAATAGGTCATAAGGCTATTTTTATAAAATCCATAGTGGGGCGGCGCAACATCCTTTTACACTTTTACGTTTTCCTCTAAAAAAGGGAAAGTGAGAATGAAAGGGTGATGCATTCCCATATCCTGGTATCCCCTAAACAAGGGATAACTTGATGCGGGGAAACAAAAAGTTCCCATATTGGATCAAAACTCCACTAAAGGCAACCGAGGCATACCAACGTGCTATCTTAGAAGCAAAGACTCCTCCTTTTTAATTTCGTTTTCCCTAAACAAGGGAGGATGGAATGAAAGCGATGTCCCGCATCCGCATTACCGCACGCACTATCCAGGCGCCGGGGCGCGAGCACACGTCCCAGGAACCCACAGGTGGAACAACCATAGTGCTCCTCACCAACTTTATATATATATATATATATATATATATTTTTTATTTTTTTTATTTTTTATTTTATTTTATTTTTTCAAGCCTTTCTCTCTCTCTACTTGTTATGCTATTTTTGTCTTTTGTTTCAAAAGGTGAACGACTTTACCACCAGCACTTGTATGTTTTCATTTAAGTAAAACCCTTATATATTATTTTGTTTTCTCTCTTGTCTAGTGAATTTCATTTCATACACATGTTTCAACAACACTATATCTCAACTTTAAAATTTGTCATATTAAACCACAAACTAATTTTTTTGATAAGTATTAAACGACAAACTAATGAACCTCAACTTTACTTCTACAAAATTCATAAAATGAACACAATCTTCTAAGAAATCTTTCACTGCCTCCCACCCTCTAAATGGTGGCTCCAGCTCCTCCACTCCTCTCTAACCTCCTCTATTCTTCTCACAATCACGCTATCTAGATCCTCTCTCTATTGACTTCTCCATTTTTAATTTGTAAAAATACTCATTCTCTTATAGATAAAAGATTTTAAAAAGTAAAAAAACAAACACATATTTAGCCAATGTACTTTTTCAAAAATTATAATAAGGCCACTAAGACGTCAAAATTTTCGGAGTGACCACTGTACCAGAGTTCTTGCAATTTAACCCAATTTTTGGATGGATGTTAAGTTCGAATGGCGTTTATTAGGTGCAAGGTTAGTTTTGTCCATGCATTAAATTCTATGAAACAACCTAGTAGTAATAAAATAATAATAATAATAATAAAAATAATAATAATAATAATAATAATAATAATAATAATAATAATAATAATAATAATAATAATAATAATAATAAGAATAATAATAATAATAGATAGATAGATAGATAGTATATAGTAGATATTGAATATATACAAATGTATTTCAAATACGTAAAATGGTTAAGTAATAATTTTTTTGTTATTTTTCAACATTAGTAGATCAACAACATTGAGTTACTAAAAAATAATTATTAAATTTAGTCTATAAACGATATATTAAATTAATGTGTAAAACAACCGTTAAGCAGTTAAGCTTCAATAAAAGTTAAGAAATTATACCTCTAAAAACTCATGTAAGTTTGACAAAGTACACACATTATTACCAACATCGTCTAAATTCACAATTGCTGATAAACAAACAAATACACACACACACACCCACATAACCATTATTCATTGAGACAAAACTTCATAGACAATAAGGGCAGATGAATTATATCAGTAACTCAACTTTAATATACTGTAATATACTCAACAGTGTTTAAGCGTCAAGAAAAGCTAAGAAAATTAAACCATTAAACAATCACGTACATTTGACAAACTACATATCTAATTACCAATATCGTCTAAATTAAACATTGTTGATAAACACACATACACACACACACCATAATTACTCATTGAAACCAAACTTCGTATATATTTTGATTTGACTTGACATACTTATAATTTGTTAACAATTTATATGCATGTAGAGACCTTGTATTTCAATCTATAATAGTTTGTTTTTAGTCATTATAGATAACAAGTGCAAAGGCAAAATAAAATTTGGATGATGATGGATCTCTAGTAAATTAACGATCTTATAAATATAGATCATCCATCAGAAACTAAAGTTCTAAAATTTATAAATATATATTTTTAAAGCTGCAAATTTTCTTAAATCTGAATCTATAATTTAAAATTACTAACTAAATTACCGATCTAAAATGATGCGTATTTGTTTTAAAAAGATCTAAAGTTACAGATCTGTATTAATTTTAAATTACAAATCGATGTATTTTATTATAAAATTAACAAACTTCAAAGACAAACCAGTTGTATTATGAATTATTAAATACATCTAAAATTACAAATATGTAATATTAAAGTTACAAATCAAATATTTTCGCCAACTAAAAATCCCAACAGGTATTATTATTGTGTTAGGGGCTTGAGCCAAATGATGGTCCAATAATAATACAATAATGACAATAATAATAACAACAATAATAATGATAATAATTATGATAATAAAAATAATAACAATAATGCTAATAATAATGATAATAATAAAAACAACACTTATGGTGGGAACTCAGGGTTGTTTTTTATGACTATTTAAGTGGGCGATTTCCCTCAGCTGAATCATTCACAAGAGTAAGAACACAGTGTGAGAGAGGTTGAGAGACGGACGTCACGACGGGAGTCTTTTGGCAAAGTCGCAAAGTGGGCGGAACCGACGACGCATAGAAACTCGGGTGCACAAGTGAAATCGGTGGCGAAGTCTTGGAGTGAAAGGAACCGGCGGCACACCGAACCTCTGGCAGACGAGGTCGAGAGTCCTTGCTTTAAGGTACGACATTGATTCCTCATCTTTGAATTTCAGATTAGTTGGTTCTTCTAACGAGTGGGTTGCTGGGTTGGGTTCCTTGGGATTTTGAGTGAGTGGTGGGGGCGATTTGTAGGTATATGTGCGTGTGGGTTGTGGTGTTTCGGTGTGTGTGTCGCTGGGTAAGGTTGGAGAGGGAGTATGTATATTCGGGGGTGGTAAAAAAAAAGGAGAAGAGAGAGCAGGTGGGTGTATTGGAGGAAATGAACTGAAGTCTCAAAGGAAGAAAATAATAAGAATAGTGTTGGTAGGTGATGTTGACTTAGAGAGAAGGAGTTGGGTGAGGGAAATAAAGTGTATAAAATTATATTGGATTAACCATTGGTGAATGGTTGTTGTTAAATAAGTCAAGTCAAATTTTGAGTAATGGATGTGACGAGTGAAGAGAAAGTAAACAAAAGAAGAAAAGAAAAAAAAAAGGAGAGATGGTGTACTGTTATGAAAAATAAGGTTTATTTATTAAAATTTAGTTAATTACTTAGATACTACTAAAATGTTTGGTAAAGTAATTTAGCTTTGATATTGAATTTTTAGATTCGAGCAAGAGGAGTTAACGCTTCGTTTGAGGTTTGATGATTGTGTTTCGTTACTTACAAGATAGCAAGGTAAAGGATTATACTTCTTAAGTATTTTGATCATCATATTTTATTCGGTAGGTTTCCAATATAACTTTATTGGCTTAACACTTTCTTTGTAAACCCATGTTCGGCATTCGCCGATATTTGCTTTGAACTCCGTCGAACCTATTTTGTTCATAATCCGAATTTTGAAACTTTTGTAACTCATGTTTGACTTCTTTGGAATATCAATCTGTTGTAAAAAAAAAGGATCGCATATGTTTTTGGACGTTTGACTTTATTTGGAACTCCCCCGTGATCACTAAGTAAAATAAGTTGTTACGTGAAATATGTAACATTTGTGAACTTTGAATTATTTGACACCACTTGACATGTGGTAAGGTTATCTGGATATACCTTCAGGCCCGTTGGGCATCAGGCCCATTGGGGCAGTTAGTCAGGTCGAATTGACCACTTAAGTGATCATAGAATCTACGGGTGTTCTTTGTTTCCAACTGGAATGAGACAGTTGGCGGCAATTGAATATCTCGTATTTGTTTTGAGCTTTATCTTTCAATTGAAATTCCTGATTTACATTTGTATTTGGTTTTATAATCTCTACATATGGATGATGCAATTTTTGGTCTTGTTAAGACTATTTGACTTTTTGGCGAGATATAATTTTTGTGGTCAACTCCTCCTTAGAAACCGGAGGGGTTGTATATGAACTTGCTGGGCATTGTTCGCTCACCTGTTTTTCTATTTTCTTCAGGTCGTAAGTAAATTTGAAATTCTTTTGGGATCAGGTGGACCATTTGAAGGGTGACTCGGACAAGAATAATTTCCTTAGCTTTGGCATTTATGTATTTTGGATAGGAAAATTTGAATGTTTTATTTTGGATATTTTGTGGGTTAGTATTTAGAAATGGTGACGTGACCAAATTGTGGGACCGCGGTGTCGGTACCGAGTTTGAGGCGTTACAGAGTTATTGTTATTATTATTATTGGACCATCAATTTGGCTCAAGTCCGATCACAAATAAATAACTCAAATGTGTACCAAAACTAAGTGGGCTTGCTATTAAATTAAAGTATGCCCAATTATCTATTTTATTCAAATTAGGTCAAACCATAAATACCAGCCCAAGTACATTTACTCCAAAATAATACAATAAAAAATTAGGGATATTACACTCTCACCCCTTAAAATAAGTTTAGTCCTCTAAACTTTTCGTACACGATCAGTAAAAAACTCATAATACTCCCCTCAAGTCTCCACAATGAAAACAATAACTTTGCCTAGCTCCTCTTGTTGTTACACATCATCGAGCAACTATTATCGGTTCATACAAATTCTTTAAAAGATCAAACTATTCTTCTATCTTTCCATACCAGCTATGCTTTGTCTTCTAAGAATGTGTAAATAATCAATAAATTACTATTATTATTCATATTATTTTAAATTCTAAATTCTTAACTCAATAGCCCAATTGAAAACAAAGCCCAATCACACATTTTCTAAATAATCGAAGCCTAACTTATAAAGACATCAATGTAATACTCAAACAGAGTTGGCTCAAAATAAACTTACACAAGCCCGATTATAGAACATAATTACTTGAATTAGAATTAAATTAACGAAATTTTGGTATCTTACAGATAAATCTCTCAAAATCTAGACTCTTAGTAAAAATATCAGCCAGTTGATTTTCTGTCCCTACATGTTCAATGCAAATAATACATTGTTCAACCAAGTCTATAATAAAATGGTGTCTTATATCAATGTGTTTAGTTCTAGAGTGTTGAATATGATTTTTTTCTATACTTATATCTAATTATTGTTTTGACAACTTTCAAATGAAGAGACTTTAAGGTTTGCTTGGTATCTAGCACACAAACACACACTATACATGATGTTTGGACGAGTGACAGTCAAATATAGCAGACTTCCTATTATGCTTCTATACAAAGTATGGTCAACACTTTCAGATTTCCCATCTTTGCAAAGTTTATTGGATGTACCCATAGGGGTTTTCTTTTATTTTCCATTCTCAAGACTGAATTTCTTCACCAAGTTAAGAGCATACTTGGCTTGAGAGATGAACATCCCTTCATGCACTTGTTTTATCTGAATCCCTAAAAAAAGTTAATTCTCCTACCATACTCATCTCAAAGGTAGATGTCATGCAATGCACAAATTCTTTTTCCAAGGACTTAGAAGTGGATCCAAACACAATATCATCAACATAAATTTGTGGAATCAAAATGTGTTTGTCTTTTCTTTGAATAAATAGTGTTTTATCCACTTCTCCCCTCTTAAAACCACTTTTCAAAAGATGGTCTGTAAGTCTCTCATACCAAGCTCTAGGAGCCTACTTTAGACCATACAAGGCATTTTTTAATTTAAAAACATGATTAGGTTTATTGGGGTCCTCAAATCCTTTTTGTTGTTCTACAAAAACTTCTTCTTCAAGAATACCATTTAAAAAAGCGCTCTTCACATCCATTTGTTGAAGAGTAATGTCAAGAAAGCATGCAATGGCAAGGAGCAGACGTATGGACTCAATACGGGAAACAGAAGCAAAGGTTTCATCAAAATCCACCCCCTCAACCTGTGTGTACCCTTGAGCCACAAGTCTAGCTTTGTTTCTCATTATCTCTCCCACTTCATTCGATTTGTTTTTGAAAATCCATTTAGTTCCAATAACATTCACAGAAGTGGGTCTAGGTACAAGTTACCAAACATCATTCTTAGCAAATTGATCAAGCTCATCTTGCATGGCATTGATCCAACACTCATCTTTTAGGGCTTCATGCACATTCTTGGGTTTAATGGTAGACACAAAACAGGAAGTATGGATCTTTTCACACTCAAGAGAAGACAAACAAGACAATTTCCTATAGTCTACCTTACCTTTCCTCCTAGTTGACATCCCATCATGTACATTACCTATGACTTGTAAAGTGGGATGCACTTTCTGAATTCGGCTTGGAATGTCATGGCTGCGGTCAATCAAACTAGACTGAGTTTCTGGCTATTCAAGACCTGTTTCTGAACCTGACAGGTTTCTGACCAATGTAGCTTCCGATGTATCTTCTGATGCAGCTGCATCCGGAGCTACATTTTGAGCTACATCTTGAGTCTCATTCTCTGAACTTCATAGACTTGCAGATTCTGTATGTTCTGGTGCAGGTGCAGGTGCAGGTTCTGAAGATTGTGCAGATGATTCATGATCTCCAAAGTCAAGCAAACCTGAAACATCATCCTCAATGGTTTTGTGGCCAAGATCCGTTAGATCATCAAACACAATATTCATAGACTCCATAATAGTTTTTGTCCTAAGATTAAAGACTCTATAAGCACGACTATTTGTGGAGTAACCCATGAAAACACACTTGTCACTTTTTGAATCAAATTTGAAAGATGATCTCTATCATTGAGAAGATAGCACAGACACCCAAAAACATGAAAATATTTTAATGTAGGCTTCTTTCCTAGTAAAATTTCATAGGGTGTCATGGTGCTACCTGGTCTCAAGAAGACCCTATTTCCTATATGACAAGCAGTGTTTAAAGCTTCTGCCCAAAATCTTTTGGCCAAATTCATGGAGCTTAACATGACTCTAGTCATCTCTTGAAGTGTCCTATTCTTTCTTTCCGCCACTCCATTTTGTTGTGGAGTTTTAGGAGCTGAGAATTCATGGGTTATGCCATTTGAGGCACAATAGCTAGAAAATGAGGAATTTTCATATTTCGTGTCATGATCTGATCTAATTCTAGTAAGCTTTAGATCATACAAGTTCATGACACGGGTGTACCATATTTTAAAAGCCTCAAAAGTTTCAGATTTTTCTCTCAAGAAAACTACTCATGTGTATCTAGAGAAATCATCAACACAGACAAAAGTGTATTTTTTCTTTCCTAGACTCTCTACCTTAATAGGACCCATGAGATCTGTATGAATCATCTCAAGGCATCTGGATGTGGAACACTGAGATATGGGAAAATGAGAAGCCTTAGTTTGCTTACCTTTTTGACATGGTCCACATACCTTTGTGAAGCTCTTATCCAAACTGGGCAAACCTTTTACTGCATCATGCTTCACAAACTCATGGAGCTTACGAAAACTCATGTGCCCTAGTTTTTGATGCCATAGATATGTGATATCAAGACTATCATTATGACATGTTTGAGCATTGTTGAACATATAGCAATTGTCAGATGATCTAGTACTGTCAAAAGACACTTGTTAGATTGATCAAAAACTTCACAAGAATTTTTATCAAACCTCACCTGAAGATCATCATCACTCAGCTGACTGATGCTAATGAGGTTGGTCTTAAGGCCTTCAACATGGTAGACATTGGTGAACTTAGGAAGACCATCTATATTCAAGGTTTCCTTGCCAATTATCTTACCTTTGGCTCCTCTTCCATATGTCACAGATCCACCATTGACACTCACATAGTCCTTCAAATTCTTAATAAAACCTGTCATGTGTCTAGAACACCCACTATCAAAGTACCATGAACTAGCTATGTGAGACTTTAAAGATGTGAAAGTTACATTGTATTGTTCATCATCAGACCACTTTGCACCGGGGCATATGTCAAAGGGCTCACAATATTTGGCTTTATCATTCCTGTAACTGCCTTTGGGAACCTACATCTTTTTAAAAGTTTTTGGCTGATGTTTTTTAGGGTGTACCTTCCGATGTAGCTTCGAATGTAGCTTCGAATGTTGCTGCATTGGATGCTTCATTGGTTGCTGCATTCGATGCTGCATCTGATTGCAAACCAAGTAAGCTTGCCTTACCTCTTCCTCATAGACAACCTTTTTAATAAAACAGAATGGTTGAATATGACCAGGCTTGTGACAATAGTGACACACAAATTTTTTTCTTTCTTGTTTTGGGTTTTTCAAAGAAGCTTGAATTTTGAAAATTTTTGTGTGGGCTGTTTTGGTTCAGAAGTACCTTCACCTTCTTTGACAAACATCTTTGGCCTAAAACCAATTCCAGACTTACCAGAATTCCCAGATTTCAACATCTCATCCATTTTTTGTTGACTTGAGTTCCATTTAGCCATGGTTTCATTGGCTTGGATGAGCTCTTCTTTCAGTTCTTCAATCTCCACATCTTTCTTACTCAGCAAACATTCCAGCCTTGTGATACACTCCTTCTGCTCTTCATTTACCTTCTTTAGCATATCATTTGTCTTTCCAAGCAATGTAACTTGGAGAGCCCTCTTTTCCCAATCCTTATACAACTTTTTGTAACCTTCCAGCAGATCTAATTGTGATTCTCCACCGTCTTCTGTGACAGAGGAGTTAAAATAGCAAAGATCTTCCCAGCTTCTGTCCAATGTAGCTTCTGATGTAGTTTCTGAAGAAGCTACATTCGGAGGTACATTGGCCGAAGGACCTGCACAATCAGATTCAGAGTCGTATACAGCAGTGAGAGTGATGAGATCTCCTAGATCTTCCCCATCACTATCACTTAAAGTTACAGAAAAGTTTAAACCCTTCTTTCTCAAGGTATTTGCACATTGATTTGCATAATGACCAAATCCTTGACACTCCCTACACTGAATGGAATCAATATTTTTTTCCATTGTAAAAAAGTTTTGAAGCAAAAGGATTGATAAAAGGTTTTTCTGGTGTTTGAAAAGAATTTTCCTTATGAGCAAATTTACTAGAATCAGGCTTAAAAGAGGTTTTGGAGCTTGATGATGGAGTTCTGTTTTGGCTCTTGGCTTTCAAATTTTTTAAAATTTAGTAGTCAACAGAGCCATGGAATCTTCTCCAAAATCAGACTCATCAATTTCCTTTTGTAAAGCAAGCAAATCAGAAGAGACATCAACGACAGAAGGCAAAGCAATGTTTTTCACAGGAAGAGTAGAAGATGATGCACCTTTGCCTTTTTGTTTGAGTTGATCATTTAGGTTTAATTCAAAATTTTGAAGGATACCAGCCAATCTTTCAAAACCCATTTTGTCAATATCATGTGCTTCCTCAATAGCACATATTTTAACATTAAACTTTTCAGCAAAGTACGCATCATTTTACTAACAAGACGATCATTGTTGATAGGATCACCCAAAGCAAGAGTAGAGTTAGACATATCAAGAAGCCTACCATAATAAGACATGATATCCTCAGATTCATTCATTCTTGTGTTTTCAAATTGTGTGGTAAGCAATCTTAATTTAGAAGCACGAACACTGGCAGGTCCTTCACACAAGGTTTGAAGAGCCTCTCATACATCTTTAGCAGACTCATAATTAGCTATTACCCTAAAGGTATTGGCATCTAAGACTTTATATATGACAGACAAGGCTTTAGAATTGAAAGAGGCAGTATTTCTATCTTCATTAGACCAATCAGCCTCTTTAGCGACCTTAACATCACCATCATTATCAGTCGTTTTTGGAGGAGTCCAACCATTTAGAACAACAAGCCACGCTCTTTCATCAATTGATTTGATGAAGATACGTATCTTCACTTTCCAAATATAATAATTTGCATTAGTCAGAGTTGGAGGATGGACAACATTCTCATACTGAGAATCCATCACGGCTACAACCAGAATCAACTCTTATTGTCGTCAAGAGAAGACTCTGATACCAATTGTATGATCAATAGTAGCTAGGATTCTTAAAACAACTAATGCAGTTTCCAATGTAGCTTCTGATGAAGTTACAATGGAAGTCACAATGGTCAGAAAAAGTAAAAACAACGGAAGACTTGATTATAAAGCAGGAAATTAAACACAAAGGTTTACCAAACAATCTACAAGTCTATGCTTGTAGATCAAGCCTCATGGCAAAAAAGATTTCACTAAATAATATGATTTGTTTTACAAAAACTATGTGAAATCACCAAAACAAATACTCTCACAAGACAATAAGTCTTGGAGAGCAAAAATCCCACAGAAAAATAGGTACAACAAACGTGGGAAGAAACAAACAACTTCCTAAAACAGCTAGGAAGACAAAACAACACCAGCACTCAATGTAGCTTCGAATGTTATAACATTCAAAGCTACAATCAAAATTCTGCACAACGCCTGGAACTGAAACATCTTCTGAAATTTTGATTTTTCTGCTTCTGAATTTCTACTATCTCTCTTCATCTATCCTTCAGCCATTCCTCATGTCTTCTATTTATAATGTGGAGAAAACCTACACATAAAGAAGGAAATCAACTCTAATATGGAAAATGATTAGAATTAGAAATCAAATCAACTTCCTTATTAGCTAGATTTTCTTACCATATTAACAAGGACTCTAAGGCACGGTATTTAGAAGGATTTGATATAGATTTTGTTTTCAAAAACAACTCCTAAGATTTAGGACCAAGAAACCACAAATCTATAGGAATATTTTGTTTCCAAAATTACATTTGTTTCCAAAATTGCCTTTGTTTCCAAAATTGTCTAATTTTAGGGACCAAGAAAAAGGAAAAATAAAATTAAAATAGGTCATGTCTATTTTACCTTAACAATCGCTGTTCTGGTGAGGGAGAAAAGGAGGGAAGGAAAGGGGCATGATTAGTTGGAGTCTTGGAGAGAGTAAATTATTGAATGGGTAAAATAAGAAGTTTAATTTATTTTGGGGTCTACTTACAGCAACTAGTGGCCAAATAGGGAGACTTTTACTTCCAATTGACTTGAAGTTGACTACATTTTTGATGATTGCCGGGGGAGCTCAGTGTTCCCAACTCTTTGCATTTAGACTATTTTTCTTCGTTCCCCATTTCGATTATCGATCACAGAGGTACTACTCTTAATTTCTCCACCAATTATCAACCCATTGAAATGTTTGTATTCTTATTAACACCCACGCACATTATCGGCTCGATTCTGTTTGTATGTGTTGTATATAAGCATGTTAGATAATCAATCATTTCATTCAGTTCTCTCTAAAATATCTCGTGATTTCAAATTGGTGTTAGGCACAGTAGAAATTTTGGGAATTCTAAGTTAGTGAGCCTCATGTATGCTGTACACATACTATTGTTGCTTTCTCTTTCTTATATTGCGTTTAGATGTTAGTATTACAACTGTGGAGTTAATATTTATGAAATTTCCGAATTCAGGTTAGGCTGATCTTTGCTAGAAATTTAATAACTGGCAAATATATACATCTTTCCTTTTTAGGTCGGTCCATAAAATGTGTTCCCTTTCTAATTTTTCTTCTTAGGGATGAAAATAATTTTTATTATTTTATCTTTGATCTAATTCCTACTGTAATCCATGGGCTCCATGATATCCCTACATGATTATTTTTGAAAAACACACACAACCCTAATATTTACTCCGGTGTGCCTAGTCAAACAAGACTCTTTTTTAGGAACATGAGGAGTATTTCTTTGTTTGAGTATTCCCCAAGTGCATTTTTTTTGGCAAAAAACTTAGGAAATACGGTCTTACAGGTATTTTTTGTAAGATGGATCCCCTTGACCTGACCCACCGTGTGTTGGTGGGTTGAGTTGTGAGTATTCCCCAAGTGCTTTTTTTTTTTGGCAAAAAACTTAGGAAATACGGTCTTACGGGTATTTTATGTAAGATAAATCCCCTTGATCCGACCCACTGTGTGTTGGTGGGTTGAGTTGTGAGAGATAGGGTTCCGTCTTACTAATTAATATTCGAAAGAGACCTACTCCTTTTTTTTTTTTTTTTTTAGTGAAAAGCTACATTTTCCGGCATTTTAAATAATTGTGTTTCAAAAAAACTACAATTTTAGCATGCCGCATTGATAAACAAGTTTAGCCAACTTATTGCCCCAAAAAACTTCTGCCTTTGTGTTTACTTGTGGAAATGTTGCACCAGGCTTAGCCTTAGAACGTATCGTAGTCCATGATAAGGCCGCCTGAATATGGAAGACTATTTCAAGTTGGGGAGAGAAGGGTCATTCAGATTGAAAGAGTTCATATAATATAGTCAAGTATGGAAGACTACAGAATTGTTATTGGGGTTGGAACCTAGTCAACCTAGATGAAATCAACCTATTAATCCATAATGAAAATGCTAACAAGTGTCCTTACTCTCATAGGATCCAAAAAGAGAAAGATTCTGCCTTAGAACTGTCCTTCATAGCTTTGTGAACTTTTCAAATGCCACTGTTGTGTATTTCGATTTCGATCTTTTAGAAAATGCCCTTGGGAGTTGGGGTACTTGTTCGGGAGATCCATCTATAATTAACATTTTTTATGTACTAGTTTCTCCACAAAAGGCCTTGTATTGTGAATGTAGAAACTGAAGATCGTCTCAAGTGTTATTTTAATGAATGGATTGAAGCTTTGTGCTCTCCAATCTAGTTTTGTATATCTTGTTGTTGTGTTAAGTAACCAACTCATCTAAAAGTTTAAGATGTTAGAGAGAGTACCAACAATGTATATCATGCTTTATATTTTGTGCTTTAACACTCCCCCTCACGTGCATACGTGGAGAGAGATGCACTTTTTTTTTTTAATATAAGGCCAATACGTACCCTTTGAAATATTTTTAGGATAAATGCAAGGGGGGAGATTTGAACCCGTGTCCTTGCCAAACCATGAGCTCTGATACCATGTTAAGTAACCAACTCTTCTAAAAGCTTAAGCTGTTAGAGAGAGTACTAACAATGTATATCATGTTTTATATTTTGTGCTTTAACATGTTGGAACGTTGAGTGAAGAGTTTTCTAGTCTTGTCTTTCTGTAAACTCCGTTGGGTAGTTTACTTTTCCTATCAGCTTTAATTGTGTCTAATGTTGTAGTATAAACATTTCAATTTGTTGGATGTTATTCGTTAGACTTTAGTATATTTATACTGATTTAACTCCACCAAATTGTATGTTTATTGACATTAGATGTTCTGTTTTTAATTGAGGTTACGGTTCTCTCTTTAACTTATCATACCATACGTGTCTTGCTTTGCTATTAATTTATCATGTATTCTGATTTCTGCTCTCAAATACACTTGACGGTTATGGGAAGTTGTTGATCATGTTTTCAAGTACTTTGTTGTTGTTGTTTTTTTTCTTTCTTTCTTTCTGGGTTAGAAATGATCTCTTTTGATATGAGGATTTCCACTTAAAGGAGAATTTTCATATATAGTAATCTTGTTGATGCATGTATCTGAAGATGAGTTCGAGTAAAGGAGGTGGAAAGCCTTACAATGCTGCTACAACAAACTCACTGCTCAATGGAAGATACAAATCTGAAGACAAGAGCTTTGATTCTGTAGAGGAGGGTAGGTGGGAGGTTTGCAGTAGGAAAACAAATAATAGAGCTGTGAGTAGTGCGGCAAAATACACAAATCATAAAAATTCCAATCATAAAGGCTGGGGCCATCTAAATGGTCAAAACGTGGGCCTGCAAAGTAACAGGAGGGGATCAGGAAAGGGTCCTAGCTGGAAAGTGCGGACAACACCATCTGCTGATACTAGAGGACCCACCTTAAGAAACCAATCAACCAGCATAGGTATTGCAAACCATTACTGTGCTCCATTACTTGCAACTCATCCTCCTCTTGACCATGGATCCAGGTGGAACTCTGGATCTGCCACAACTCTGTTTCCAGAAGGTAGACGGGAGGAGGTCTCGAGTCCTCTCAATGTTGAGGATGTTGAGGTTGGTGAAGATGATAAGGAGGAAATTGACACAGATGAGATCGATGAATCTGATGATGAGCTTTTAAGCGACAACTACGACTCAGACGCAAGCCAAAAGAGTCATGGTACATGCAAGAAAAGCAAGTGGTTCAAGTCATTCTTTGAGGAGTTCGATAGTCTGACTGATGAACAGATTCATGACGTAGAAAGACCTAGGCATTGTCCTGCTTGCCAAGATGGTCCTGGTGCTGTTTCCCGGTATTACGGCCTGCAGGCTCTTATAACTCATGCCAAAACGAAAGGATCAATAAGGATGACGCTTCACCGTAAATTTGCGGAAGTTCTGGAAGAAGAGCTTATCAGTAGGGGGACTAATGTCGTACTTGCTGGTGAAGCATTTGGCAAATGGAAAGGACCGAGTGAAGTAACTGCGGACAAGGAAATAGTTTGGCCGCCAATGGTGGTCATCATGAATACACAACTTGACAAGGATGACAAGGGCCAAGTACAATCATGATGTCTTTACTACTTAAATGTGCATCTTATAAATCAAATCTTAGATCAATGATTTATTTTATCATAACAGCAACTATGTTGCCATGTCTCGTATTTTCAGTGGATAGGTATGGGAAGTCCAGAGCTACGTGATTCCTTTCGTTCATATGATGCAGTTAAGGCTCAGCATGCTTACGGTCCTGTTGGGCACCGCGGAATGAGCCTTCTCATATTTGGAGCCTCAGCTGTTGGTTATTTAGAGGCTGAGCGTCTGAGCAACCATTTCGAAGATGAAGGAACAAATAGGGAGGCTTGGGTTAGTAGGCGGATGACACGAATGCCATTATATACTGGTGCAGGTATGAAGCGACGACTCTTTGGTTACATGGCAGAGAAAGAAGATTTGGATGTCTTTAACCAGCATTCGCATGGTACACATTTTTTGGTCTCTCGGGTCGTTCTTTTCTGTAGTTTTCATATGTGTGCAGAAGTTGACAGCCTTCTGATTTGTTAGGAAAAAACAAATTGAAATTCGATATGAAATCATACCAAGACATGGTGGTAAAGAAAATCAAGCAAATGAGTGAAGAAAATCAGGAGCTGCTCTGGTTCAAGAACAGAGTTAACAAAGAACAAAAGCATTCAAAAGCTCTTGAGGAATCTTTGGTTTTGGTAAGTGAGAGGTACCGCAAAACAGCTGAAGAGAGCCATATTGTGCGAGAAAGAATCAAAATGCATCATCAGCAGAACAAGGAAGAGGTAATATTAAAGCTGCATTTGATCTTGAACTTTATTGAGAGAATTCAGGAAAATATTTCTAAGATGACGCATATTTTTTTTTCTGCCTTTACTGCTGGTATGAGCTTTATTAGTATATCTTTGAAAGATGGTTGTATTTTTGGCTGACGTGACACCCTAAAACATCCTGCAACCATGAAATCATAGTCCTGTACTTCTGGCCTCTAGCTTTTAGGTTATAATAAATGTTAACTTTTTCCTTGAAGAACCCCTGAAGACGGAAGGGTTACAAGATGTTAAGCTTGATATACATAATTGAGCCCCTATTTAAAAGCTTAAGCTTTTAGATGAATTGGTTACTTAACATGGTATCAGAGCTCTCGTTTGGCAAGGTCGTGGGTTCGAGTCATGCCTCTTACATTTGTTACCCGGAATATTGCGAGTGCATGTTGTCATTCTGTTTGGTTTGTGATGCCATTGGTGAGGCATGTTTGTGTATCTTTCCACGTGTGGACGGATCACACGTGAAGGGGGGGTGTTAAGCTTGATATACATTGTTGAGCCCCTATCTAAAAGCTTAAGTTTTTAGATGAGTTGGTTACTTAACACATGTCAATGGTTGTAACCCTTCATCACCTAAATTATAACTGAATCTTTAGTCTTGCTCTTTTGATTCTTATTAGTTCTTAGGGCCTACATGGACACTGGTGGGTTGACTAGAACATGGATTCGACCTACCTATGTATGCATCTCGGCCTATTCTGGTTATAATAATGTTACTTATCGGGAAAAAAAAAGATGTGACAACATGCTTACTTGTATCTAATTGTTGGTCACTTGAGAATGTTATGATCTCAGCTCATCAAGTATCATGGCCCTGGCCGCCCTGCCCATGAGATGTCTGCCTTTACCTTAAGTTAAATAGCAGTTGCACAGCTTTACAATCAAATACTCCCTCCGCCCAAGACAAGTCATGTGATTTGGCACACATATTAAGAAAAACCAACTCATTTTATTAAAAATATTGGTATGCTATATATTTTCCTTTAATACCCACGTGTGAGTGGGACCACCATTAAAGTAGCAAGGAAAGTAAGAGTAAAATGCTAGTAAAAATAACTTCCTAAAAAAGGAAAGATTGAAAAGTGGACTTTTTTTTTTTGGAATGGATGAAAAGAAAGGTGGACTCTTTTTTAGGAATGGAGGGAGTATATATTTCCTCATTACGTCCGGGCATAGTTACGAAAGGCGAGCGCCTCTTCGTCTGAGGCGAGAGGCGAGGGGGTTACGCCCCTTGCATGTAAAGGCGAGGCGAGGATACAGAAGCGAGGCTGGGCGATCGCCTTTCTCGCCTTTTGACGAGGCAAGAGGTGAGCAAAGGCGTACATTCTAGAAAAACCCTTAAAATATGACGTACTTTTTACCTTTTTAGGGTTTAACTTTTAACATGAACCTATTAACCCCGGCCGTGATGTAGTGGATGATGATGGGTTTGATTCAGGTCTTGAGTGAGGATGTTTAAGGTGTAGCTAGTTGCTACTTGTTTCGTGACTTTATTAGAAGTGTTATTTAATTTGTAATTTCATCTTTAGCTATTAAATTGTAGGTTCGGATGTTGAGCAAGTGTTTTTGGATGTTGCCTTGTTGTTATTATATGTGAATTTTAACTTAATTTCATATATTGTTTTCATTTATAAATGCTTTGGATTATGTTACAATAAACTTAATCTATATATATATATATATATATGTATATGTATATATATACATATACATATTTTTTCTTAATTTCTCGCCTTGTTCGCCTTTCGGTCGCCCGCCTCTCGCCTCGCCGTTCCCCTCGAAAATGGACCTCTCGCCTTCTGCCTTTAATAACTATTCGTCCGGGGATTGTGGACATCAAACTTGAGATATGATAAATCTTGTTGGTTTTGGTGATCTTTATCCTTACATTCAAATTCACCTGAAAATAAAGTGAAGCGGGTTTTAATGCTGATATGAACTAATAAAGGTTTTGTGTAATGCATAATTTTTTCTCTTGAATTCTGGTTGGGAGAACTTAGATTTGATTACAAGCACCAAAAATGAGAGTATTAAGAATCTGTATTTTGTGTTTTCACTGGCTTTGATATTTCTTGCATAAGAATGCTTATGACACTTATTACGCCCTTTCACTCTTAATAGTAGGAATTGTTGGGTTTTCTGCTCCTACCTATTGATGTAATCTTTTTCTTTATCTGTTACTTTCTTTTCCTGTATATTTATTGATTATCCTTATTGATTATTCCATTTGGATACTTCCTTAGATGGATGCTCAAGATGAGTTCTTAAAGGAACATATGATGATCATCCAGAAAGCCAGAGGTGAGGATGAAGAAAAATTTGAGAGGATACAGCAAGAGGAGCGTGAGAAAGTGAAACGATCGTATGAAGATCCATCTTTAGTGGAGGAACCTCAATGCTGCAGGTAACATACCCGTTTTAGTAACAAGCTTATCAAGGCCTGCCCATGTCCTGTTTAGGATGAAACCAGATTGATTAGCTGGTTTCGGTTTGAGGTTTTCCAGTACTTAATTAGTGAATTCTTATGAGGCTTAAGTTATATACTCCCTTCGTTTCACCCAAAGAGTCCCTATTTGAAAAATCTAATTATTAATAGATATATAAATAGCATTAAAGTTGGTCATAATTACAAAAATGCTTTGAGCATAATCAATATGTTTATAGCAAATGTGAGGCTAAAGTTGAAATGTTATGGAGATGATAAACATAATTTTTTGAAAGAGGACTCTTAAAGTGAAACATCCTAAAATAGTATGTTGAACTTTTTGCCCGAAACGGAGAGAGTATGTTTTTTATCCCAACTCTTATTCTTGTTTGTAATTTCTCATTCTGTGAATACAGGGCGGAGGAATTTGCTAACTTCATAATGTGTCAAGATAAAGAGAGGAACATTTTTGTTGAGGAGAGGGAGAAGTTGATAAAAGCTCATGAAGACGAGAAGGTTGAACTGAAGCGTAGATATTTGAAAGAGGAAGTTGAGCTAGAGGAGAAATTGAATGTCAAGTTAAAACAGTTGATGGAGAAATACACTCCACATCCACAACACTCTTAAGGAAAAATTATCGGAAGGCATCCCACGTTGTTCTGCTTCTCAAGTTTTCTACATTGCTGAACTTCCATATAATGTACACTAACTGGATGATTTCGAAACAATAGTAAGTTCATAAAAAGCTCTCCATCTATGATCTATGGCTTTGCATTCTTGTAGGAGCATGGATGAGGTCTACCTCACGGCCACGGGTGGTTTATCTAAAAAGTTGGTAGTACTTTGGCGCTCATTAAATTGCGAAGCCAAGTACAATCAATTTTCTCTCTACTTGAAAGCTCTAGCAATGTCACTTAATTGTTGCATCCATACATGTAATGTTTTCCCTCCATTTCGATCAAATAACTCCCTTTTGACTCTTTGAGTCAATTTGGTCAAAATTTGACCAAAAAATTAGATAACTGTATATGTTTACATAAAGTCTTCAAAGTTGCAATTCATAGTATTCTTACTTTAGTTTTTACATTTTGATTTGATTTAATCTTATACTCCGTATTAACTTTAAATATGAAGCATCAACTCTTTGTGTAGAAAATATCAGAAATAAAGAAGTATACACTACATTCGATTCAGACAAAGAGGTCATTAAATTATCGAGATGTTTTACATAAAAAGTCAACACTAATTATATATTCGTTAACAATTAAACTTTTATATATTCATTTTTACCTTTTACTTGTATTGTAAGCATAATATTTGTGCTCAAGTATTTCCAGAATTATGACCAACTCCAAAACTAACTATATACACCTTTCGTTCTGGACAAAGAGTCTATCATTCTAGTTTTGGATATTTTATTTGAAGAGTTTAATTTCAAAAATTAAGGCATTACAATATCATTTTATTACTAATAAATTATTAAAATTGTTATTTCTTAAAAAAATTGATTTTTTTACTGTGTGCGATATATATATATATATATATATCTTGATCATGTTTCTTATAGATATCTCGATTTAATGATGTGGTTTTGAATTTTATTTTCATGTAATGATTAAAAAAATTAAGAGGGGCAAAAGTAAAAAGAGTTGTGTTAAATGGCTCAAATTGATCACGATCAAAACATTTAAAGCTCTCTATATCATTTTAACGTTTTTGCACTTGTCCAAGGATTGTCATCGTTTTGGCAATACAATTAAATTTTAGAAATTTTCCAACTCAGATTTCTCTCAGAGTTGTACACACCGCACACATCGATATCTATAAATATAAAATATTATACTCCCTCCGTTTCGGGCTAAGAGTCCTCGTTTGAAAGTCAAACGTTTTAAGAAGATGACACTTTTAGTAGTTTATTAGTTATAAAATGACACTTTTATGCCTTAATTTTTTAAAGTGGATTCTTTAAGTGAAACATCCTAAAATATAATAGTGAGTTATTTGCCAAGAATGGAGGAAGTAGAAATTATATATATAATATATATAATTTTAGAAAGTGGTCTCTAACGTGAAATATTTCAAATAGTATAATAGATTCTTTGTTTGGAACGAAGAAAATAATTGTTTTGAACACAATAATTAAGAAAAATTAATTGAATCTATTATAAATATTGATATAATATGTAATTTTCCTTAAAACCAAATGCATGTGATTTTATCATTACATTAGCCAAAAAAGTTAAAGATAAAATGGTAAAAACAGTTAGAGTTCATTTTGAAATTTTAACGTTTGTATTACATTCAAATTTGTGAAAAATCTTGTCAAAGATTGAGCTGTTTTTTAAATTTAAAAATAGGACAAGGTTTATAACAAAAATTGTTTTTGGCGGAAAGAATGACGTGAACATTAGCTCTTCCGCCCAGTTATACGTATGCTGCCATTGGGATATCCAGTCGTCTTCCCGTTACAAAAACTAATCAGTTTTTTACGAAAGGTTTTAATTGAAAAAAAAATTGGGTTGAGGTTTTATATGTAAAAAAAATCAACAAATAGCTCAGAGTTATTTTTATGCAATTAACCCCAGTTAACTTGAGTGCCTCTCCTCGTCCTCCTCAACCACAAACACAAACACAAACACAGTGCAGTGCAGTCATCATCTGAATATGATCCTACACACACCCTGTCCACATCTCATGTGTATGCTGTGCCGGAATCTCCCCTACTATTGAACCGATTGATTCACGGCTGATATATAACAATTAAAATGCATAATGAAAGGCGACACAGGCCATTAATGATGGATGAAAGTAATGCTCTCATCGATCAATTTTTTTATTTTCTTAATATCGTGTGCTATGTAGTAGTATATGAGGAAAGTGGATGGGTCTATCGAGACGATGACTTGTAGCCAAAGGCTTCCATGCATCAACATTCAAGAACATGGGTTTGATTTTGATGGTCTCACAAACTTCTCCAAAGGTACCGGACAACCACTCGCCGCTGATCCTAGAAAATTGTATCAAGTTGTAGCAAATTACACAGTATCTCAGTACGGATCTTGTCTTTGTGGTTAATCGCATTGGGCACTGGCGCACTGCATAAACGCATTCGCCCCGTTACCTTACATGCGTGGCCAAGGTAACATGAATCATGATGAGCCTCAGCCTGACCAACCCCGCATGCGGCATGTCCCTTGAAACTGTATATTCTGCTTCTCAACTTTTGTTCATTGTTTTACTTTCATGGTTAAGTAACGAATCTCTTGACATTATTCCAAACGAAATAACAAAGGTGACTTTTATTAAATCAATATCTAATTCTATAACAAATTGATTCTAGACCGTACCACGACTCATCTCACAAGTATGCTCATGTTGAACAAATTGTCCAACTCCATCACCTAAATAGTAACTTCTTATTGGTTCTTGACCATTACATAAAAACTTATAATGCCGTGGTTTAGGACAGTTGAAAATTTTCTCCACCAAATGCAAATGGTTAGAACCTTATCCACTCGGGTTAATTTTTAACACATTTATCCTATAATTCTTATTGTAGGTATTTTATTTTCAACTTTTTGGTAGTAACAACTGATGAATGATGTAATATTCACCCCCCCCCCCAATAATTCTTTTCTTATAAAGGCCAAAGAAAATAAAAAGGAAATTACATAATTCATCATAACCGCAAAAATTCATCATGTATTTAATTAAGGAAATTAAATATATATTGCTAGAAGCATTGATATATATATATATATATATATATATATATGGCGGCTCCCTCCCTCTTTAGCTTGCTTGACGTAGCAACTGCTTCTTGCCTTCCGGATCTCATTTCATTCTTGACACACTTCAATTCGTGTGAGTAGAAATCTTCCTGAAAAAACCAAAAAAAAAATTGTAGAAATAATGTAAGCATTTTTTTATGAATAGAGATTGTTTTAATTATAGGGTTCCGAAAAGAGAAACAGAAGAGCAAAACGTGTAGAGATAAAAAAAGTAAAGCTTAATTAGCAAGCCCTAGCTAGTAGCTGGTAATGTAATTAGTCTATTTATTTCTGTAATGTGTGTTTAAGTAAAGTGGAAAGATTAGGGAGCTCCCTTCAGTCCAAGACGTGACAGCAGCGGCCGTGCCCAACTCCTGCATCGTTGCACCAGAAACACATCACTGATCTTTCGCACAATTGGACGAGTTCTTGAAGCAACGAGTCAGCAGATGGATTATCGGCCATCCAATTGCCTCGGACTGGACTGAAGAGAGCTCCCTTAATTTTCTGCAACATCCTAACTTAAACATCGATGCTGCGAGAGCCCCAATTATTTTGGGAGACATGCTCAACCTCGTATCATCATAACAGTCGTTATTTACTTGTCTCCTTACTAGCTATGTTTTTTACACGCACACATAGAGAATATTTGGTTTAGGGTTTGTAGTAATGCACAAATTAAAAGACCAAACACACTCAAACACAAGGTTGGAACTAATACACTAAAAAATTGAAAACACACACAAGGCTGGAAGTTAGAAGAAAGACCCTAAAAAGACTGAAAACACACACAACCGTGGAACCCTCAAAGGCTGAAAACACACACACACACACACACACACTCAATCACTCACTAACTCCAACATAGTGTCTATGTATGGAATTGAAAATAGTTAATGTAGACAGAGGTAGAAAAGATTTAGGGTTGGAAATAAATGGTGGGTAACTGGGTACGAGGAAAGGAGAAAAGAAATGGGAATATATATATAAACACGAAGATAAAAGGGTAACAGTGAAAGGGAACATGGAAATCTATGGTGAAGTGAGAAGTAGAGATTTGTCGCAGACTTATTTATAATCAAACAGCTGTTCTTTTGGATCTCTTAGGGCGCCGACGCGTAAGAGCATCTCCATCCATAACAATTCTAATATCACTTCTCACCTACACATTTTAAAAATTTCTCACTCTAAAAATGAATCTTCTCAATAGTTTTAATTCTTCTTTTATTTTTACATAGTTCTATTACCAATCATCCATTTTATTTACATTATTTTTTTATTTTTATACTTTACAATTAATAAATTAATATGTTTATAATGTTAATTGTATTATTAAATATTATAAATAGATTTAAAACAAACATATTAATTTATAATTTTCATTAAAATATTAAATATTAAAGAAAGACATCATACAAATAACAAATACTCCCTCCGTCCCTAAATTATCGTCCTCATTTCCTTTTTCGTCCGTCACAAAATAATTGTCCAATTTGAAACTTTCCTTTTTAGAACACCACTTTTACCACTTTATCCTTACTTTTTCACCCTACTTTAATTATGGGCCACATACACATGAACTTTAAAAGAAACTACACACTAAACCAATATAAATAATCAAGTCAATTGTTTTTTCTTAAACTGTACGCCGGGTCAACTAGGACGATTATTTAAGGATGGAGGGAGTATATGATAGGCCCTAAGGGGGTGGCTCAATGGTAGACATGAGGCTTCACAAAGTGTGAGGTCTCAGATTCGATCACTTCTCATGCCCCCTTAGGAAAAAAAATTAACAAATACTTCTAACAAACAAACACTTTGAAAAATAACAAATAAGGAAATTTAGTTATAACACAGAAAATTTAGTCATCACTAGTTGTCACTGTAACGAGCCCATATATGCTCAACCAAGTCGACTCGAAGTTCATGATGTTGATTGCTATCACGTAGCTTGTTATTTCGCTGCAAATATTCTTGGAATGCTTGGATTGAGCCATGGTTGGCTTGTGTAGAGGAATCTCCTATATCATCGGCCCAGTTCGTAACGTGATCACCCTCTTCCTCGACAAGAATGTTGTGTAGAATAATGCATGTTAGCATAATATCTTTCAAGTTATCTATATACCATAATTTCTTACAACCTCTTGTCTTTTGTTGAATTTCTTTCTTTTAGCATACGCTAGGCACGAAAAGCTCTTCACAAAAGTAGCTCAATTTAGATAAATTTCATATGTTAGATAGTATCATTTTGTATAATGTGTGCTATTAACTTCAAAATCAATAGGCGGTGCAGTTCTTTCGAGTACGTTATTGAATAAAGGTGATTCATATAGCACATTAAGATCATTACGAGAACCCGCGACCCCCAAAAAAATGCATGTCATATTCATAAATCTGGAGACGTAACTGCATAAAGAACAAATTGTTGGCTTCACATAAGCCTTGCCAAGCAACTGAGCAGTTTTTCCATTCCCAATACATACAATCAAGACTTCCTAACATACCTGGAAATATGTGCCACTGCTCATTCATTTGAAGAAGACGTTGTGTATCATCGGCATTTGGTCTTCTCAAATATTGACCTCCAAACAATACAATAACACATCGACAAATGTTTAACATGCAATTGATGGCGGTTGTTTCACCCATTTGGAGGTACTCGTTGAGATGGTCGATCGGATCTTCATGAGGGAATAGACGGATAACCATCACGCATTTATGAAATGGTGACAGACCTCTTCTTTTTGCTGCATCGAACATCATTTGAAAATATGATGAATGATTCTCCAATGCAGTAACTAACCGAAAGGAATAAGTTTCTACGCATTCAAAAATGTCGGTGGAATATGTTATCGGGGATACAATGGCTGAGTTGAGAAGTAATCATCGATAAGTTGAGTGTGTCCGATTTCATGATTTAGATCTAAATACCTCATTCTCATTTGTCTTTTGTCGATTTGCGCTTTCGCCGGTTCCATAAAATATTTGTGGTGTTGAACTAGCGCACGCATCATTTCTTCACCTGAAGAAATACTGTCTTCATCGGAGTTTTCTGAGGCATCACTATTTGTGGTAGGGGTAGTAGAAGATATTTTTTTGTGGTAAAATGCAAGACAAGGGTTCGTAAGACAATGTTTGTAGTTTGAAAATTATAAATACTTATCATCTATATATATAACATTAGTTTACAACAACTACTTTGTAACGATTAATTTACAATGACTACTTTACAAATAAATTTGAAAGTTCCATAATTAAAATTACATAAAAACATGAATAAGTAAAATTACATAAAGCCAACAAATTACATAAAAATGTGAATACTTCAAAATTACATAAAGTCAACAAATTACATAAAAACGTGAATAATTAAAATTACATAAAGTCAACACATATATAAAACAACACAATTTTAAACTAAATTTGATACCCCAAATTACGCCACTTCTCATTTAGGACATCACATGCACGTTCATGCATGGCACGAGCTTGTGGATTCATTCCACTTGTATTGTGTAAGAAATTTTGTATCTTCAATGAACAATTGGTACATATGCTTTTCTGCTTTTGTCAAGGCTCTAATCTTCTTAGCTTTCACTTCAATTTTCTTAATTTCATTGTAATCATGCTCTTTTTTTGCAATATCCGTATGATGTAACTCTAAGTCTTCTTTTGAAAAAGTTTAGGATTTGTCTTTCCCCTTCCTCTTGGAAGCCTTTTGCCCAATTGGACGAGTGTGGGCATCGTATTAGAATGTCCCTTGGACCCAGATGTCCTAGTCTTCTTGTCAACGTGATGAATATCTCCTTATGGTAAAAGAGCTGGAGTGTCTTTCATAATTTGCCACACGTGTTCAAATTCAAATGTACATTTATTTTCATCTCAATGTTACATGTATGAATTGGACAGTAAATCTGCATCGTTCCAACCGCTTCGATGAACGACCAATAGTTTATTGTATATTGCATTGAAGTGATTCACTTGCTTCTGAATTCTATTTAGCCAACGTGGTCTCACCTGGGATATCTCTTTTGTCATTGAATTGCTTGGACGATGTTCGTTGTAATAATCTGTTATACGGTTCCAATAAGATGCGCTCTTCTTGTTGTTACCCACCACTGCATCTAGGGAAACAATACACACTCAGTTGTAAGGGTAATGTCTTTTTCAATTGACCACAGTGAACGGGTTGACTTACCTTTCTCTGGTTTCTCGAGATCAATTGTTTCTAAATAGATTTGTGTCTCTAGAACGGATGATGGCGTTGCTGGATCCTTTTTTGAGGACATTGTTTCTAAACTTGTTCTTCTTAATTCATTTGACGACATATCGTATAGAGAAAATGTACGATGATAACCTTGCATGTAATATTGGTTTCCCATAGGTTGTCAATATTCATTGGGAGACATGAAATTAGGAGAACGAGGAACGTTACTCAAATTAAGTTCCCAATTGTTGGAGAAACTTGAAAATTTTGGAAATTGTGTGCATGTTGAAAATGTTGAAAATTTGGATGGTTGGGAAATTTTGGTGGGTAATGGGGGATTGACAAAAATTGAGAAAATTGAACATTATCAGAAATGCGAGAATTTTGGGAATTTCGATTTTCTTCAAGATTTGAAGAATTTAATAAATTCTTAAAATAATTACAATGATTTTCATCCATTTGGGAAAAATATCATAAGAAGTGAGGATATAGAAATTGATGAAATAGAAAAAATTAAATTGTAGAGAGAATTAAGAGTAATTTTTTTTAAATACGGGTCGGTCCACTTTTCAAAGTTTCTAATCCCTCTAGTATCGTTTTTTTTCAATTGAAAAAATACACACTTTTGGACGAGAAAAGACAGCGATACTTTTAATGAGCATGAGGCGCGCTACATAAATGAATCGCGGTGCATTGACTGTTGCATTAAATTTTGCACCGCGATTCAATAGTTTAACTGTCTAGTCCTATTACACTGTGATTCATTAATTTTATTGCATTAATTTTTGTACATCGGTTCAATAGTTTAATTGCATATTCTAATTGCATTGCGGTACCAAATTTTATGTACCACCATGAATTAATTTTTGAACCGCAATACATAATTCAAGTTGCACCGCGGTATCAACTTTTATGTATCACGATAAATTAATTTTTGAACCGTGATATAAAATATTATTAATTCATTTTTGCATCATGATATAAAATGATAATGAACCAGACCATGTCCTCCGTCGTAAGCTTTCTTCTTCCCTCTCCTCCTCCGCCTTCGTCCTATTAAAAACCACTCAACCCAACACATATTTATTACAGTTTTGTACATAATGAATCAAACAAATCGTTTACCTATTTCGTTGCGTAACAATGGTGATTTTCGAATCCAAAGTGTGTTGTCGGAATTGTTGAAGGAGACGATGCCATTTTCAGAACAATATTTCGAAAAGTGATCTTTTATGGTTGAAAAAAAAAAGAATGGTGAACTTTTGGGATTAAAAACTTTAGAAAAGGGACCTGTCATAATTTTTTACTAAATTTTTAAAAGAAAGAATGGAGAAAAATATGAGAAAATAAGCACTATTTATAGAAGAGATTTCAAAACAATTTTGGGCTATTCATTTTTTAACAGTTTTTTAAAGGTCCAACTTTATTTTTTTTAAAAAGCACAAAATGGTAACAATTCAAAAAAAAAAAAAGGAAAATAAAAACACAAAAAGATAGCAAACGGTAACCTTGAAAAAATCTGGGAAAAAAAAAAGGAAAAAGCAAGTAGAAGACACAATGGCCCACGGTGAGCCACTCCTATGCCCTCACTCGCGTGTATGTTGCACGTGCTTCAACCAAACGTGCGGCGCCGTCCACTCTCTCTCATGTGGCGCTCCCTCTCTCTTCTTTGGCTAATTAATAATCCCTTCTCTGCAAATCCTTCCCTTCCCACCCGTTAACAAAGAATTGCCTTAACAACATTCAATCTAGATGCTCTAACAGTAGCAATGTATAAAATTGAAGTTTAATTGGTCAAACACAATAAATCTCATTATCTAATAACCAATCATAAGATACTAATTAAAATTACATATCATTTTATTTTATATACAAAAAATTGTTTTAGTATTTCGTAACTAAAACATAACTCTAATGAAAGTAGGAAACCTAAAGCTGAAAATCGTACTCTGTTTATATACATCCAATCATCCAGCTGTGCTGTGTTATCGGGTGGGGGTGTGTTGGCAAAAAAAAAATATGATGAAATGGCACTGTTTGGAGGCTTGGAGCTGTCTTTTCCCCCATGTTATCATAGTATTCCAAACTTAGAAAAAACTATAGCACTGCCTATTCTATTTTAGGTCTCCCAGTGTATGTTAGGTTTCCGTATTTAATTACTATTCCGTTCCTAATTAATTTACCGAGCACACAGATTTATAAGAAAAAATTACTCCCTCCCTAAAATAATTTTTGTGCAATCATTTTTCGTCCATCAGTAAATAATAATGTTATACTCTCTTCCTTTCGAGAAAATAGTTCCCGTTTAAAAGTTATTTTTTTAAAAAAATGACATTTTTAATTATTTATTAGTCAGAGCCGACCCATGAGTAAAGATAGGTAAATTAGGGCTTTAGGTCTCAGTAAATAAGATGCCTCAATTTTATTTTTTTACTATTAGTATTAGATGTGACTCTTAGATTTCCTAAACAGCTAAACTAAATAATAAACCAAAAATATCTTGTACATACTAGATAAAGTAATATTTTTATTTCAAAGTAGATTTGAACAATTTAAAATGTATCAAGATATTTTTGGTTTTTTATTTAACATTGAGAAATTAAGGTCATTGAATAATGAAAATTTAAAAGAAAATTGTTTTAACCTTGAAAATTCATTAAAATATAATGACAACTCTGATATTGAGCGATTAAATCTATTTATAGAACTAAAAATTTTAAAAGAAATTATACAAGTGAAAAATGATACAACAAAGGACATACTTAATTATATATTAAGGGTTGATTATTTTTCAAATGCAGAGATCGCTTATAGAATAATGCTAACAATTCCCATAGGCCGTAACTGTTGCCTCGACAAAAAAGAGTTTTTCTAAGCTAAAATTAATAAAATTTTATCTAAAATCAACAATGTCTAAACAAAGATTATGTGGACTAGCTTTATTATCTATTGAAAAAGAATTGTTAATTGAAATCGATTACAATAATTTAATAAATGATTTGCATCTCAAAAAGAACGAAAGATAAACTTTAAATAAAATTTTAATAATTTTAATAATAAATTATTATTTATTTTTAAAATGCATTTATTCTATAGTTCGCCTTAGGTCTCCATAACGGTTGGGCCGGCCCTGTTATTAGTAATAAAATAATATTTTTATACTTTACTTTTTAAAAGTGGATTCTGTAAATGAAACATCTCAAAATAAAATAATGTACTCTTTATCCAGAATGGATGGAGTATATATTTTGTTTAAAGCTCAAGTGTATGTAACATATACTCTCTTCATTTTCAAATTATCGTCCTCTTTTTTACATACTTTAATTATGACTACATGCTCAAGGGTATTAAAGGAAGTCACACATTTCATCAATATTTATAATACAATCAATTATTTTTTCTTAAACGGTGCGATGGATCAAAGAGGACAATAATTTGAAAACGGGGAGAGTATTTAAAGTAAGAAAAAAAAAAGGTTAAAATTGTAAATTAAAAGTTTTTTAGAAAAGAAAATTTAGAAAAAGAAAACATTTTTTTGGGAATGAACAAAAAATTGAAGTACGAAAATTATTTAGGAATGGATGAAGTAGTATTTAAAAGGTTATTTAATTTTTGAGCTGGGTGTACCATCAAAATAGGTAAATGATATTATGAGTTTGGAAAATACTAAGTTTACCACTAAGATTACCACTCTGGTGACAACTTTGCCTTGAAGGTAAAGTGCATGTGAGGTGCATGTGCATCATCAAGGTATAGTTGTCACCATAGTGGTAATTCTGGTGGTAAACCTAGCAACGTTGTATAAGTTTTGGTGTTAGAGCCGTTAGATGATTAAGTTGATGATAATTTGAAATATCTATATTATTATTTATAAAATAACATATTTGATTTGATGTGTAAAAATCTAATTAAATTTGATTTAACCACACTAACTATTTGTAATAATATGACAAGTTTGAGCTCGTAAAAACATATATACGTCGTCAAAATACATGCCAAATAATCAAGCTAACTGCTTATTAAATATAAACTTCGTTTAAAAAAATATATATTATGTTTACTTCGATATACTTATTAATAGTCGTGGCTTCAGCCACAAGATATCTCCATATCTTTTGAGATAATATGTAAATATTGTATTTAGCCTTATCTTCAGCATCTGAATATTTGCCTTAGCTAGAATAGGGTTGTTACCATACTTATAGGAAGGTGGCTTCTATATATTGTAACGGGGGATCAATAACAAAGGCAACGATTGACATCTTTTATGGTATCAGAGCTCTTTTCTTATCCTTCTTTCTCCAGCCGCCTCCTTTTCTTCAATGGCGGAGAAAACCTCTTTTCACCCTGCTAGAGCAGTCACAAATATCAAGAATTTCATTTCTCTTACGCTGGAAATGGAACAAGGTCACTACTCATCTTGGGCCGAATTGTTTCAGATTCACTGCCGTGCTTTTGATGTCATCGACCACATCATCCCTCCCGAGTCCTCTTCTGAGGAAACTACTTCTGTTGCACGCAAAAAGGATGCTCTGTGGTCTCGCCTAGATGCCATCGTTTTGCAATGGATCTACGGCACCATTTCGACCGACTTACTGCACACTATTATTGAACCTAGCTCCACTGCTCGTAAAGCTTGGGTTCGTTTGGAAAATATTTTCCAGGACAATAAGAATAGTCGTGCTGTGTACTTGGAGAATCAATTCACCGCCGTTCACCTCAACAACTTTTCTTCTGTGTCTGCCTATTGTAAGGAGCTTAAAATGCTTGCTGACCAACTCTCAAATGTTGGTGCTCCGGTTACAAATCAGCGTATGGTTCTCTAACTTATTGCGGGACTAAATGAAAGCTACGATAGCGTGGCCACCATTATTCAGCAGAGCGATCCCTTGCCTCAATTCTACGAGGCCCGGTCTAAACTAATCATGTAGGAAACTAGGAAGGCAAAGCAGGCTGCCTCGGCTGTCATTGCTGCTGGTACAACTCTTCATGTCACTACTCCTTCGGATGACACATCTGGTTGTGGACAGCCTCGCCTCTCCTCACCTACTAGGACCAACTCTGGCAATCGCCGTGGTCATCAATATCAGCAGCTTAACCAGTCCAAGGACAAGAAAACTAGGAACAAGGGCAAATGACGTGATGGTGCAAGCCACTCTTCTCCGACTGGCAATAATTTTGGGGAGCCTCATCGCACACAACAGCCTCCTAATCCATCAGCACAGTACCCACCTTGGGCTGCTTGGGGACCACAGCCCTGGTCCACTCCACCTTGCCCCTATCCCACCTCTACCTGGTCAGGATCTATACGCCAGCCTGGTATCTTTGGAACTCGTCCTCAGCAAGCTTACAATACACATGTCCCTTCTTCTTATGCCCCGACCGAGATAGAGTCAACCATGCACACCATGTCCCTTCATGCTCCGGTCGAAAATTGGCTCATGGACACCGGGGCGACTTCTCACATGACAGGATCTCAAGGTACACTCTCACCTTATTTTTATTTGAGCAATACTCATAACAATATAATTGTTGGTAGCGGACATATGATTCCAATTCAAGGTTATGGGCATGTTTCTTTTCCACCCCCTCACCCCCCCCCCTTCCGTCTAAACAATGTTTTGCATGCTCCTAAACTAATTTGAAATTTAATTTCTATTAGTCGTTTTACTTCCGACAATAATGTATCCGTTGAGTTTGATCCTCTTGGTTTCTCTGTGAAGGACCTAAAGACAGGGACACCCCTTCTGAGATGTAACAACACCGGTGATCTGTATCCCTTCTCTTCCTCAAATGCTTCTCCTCCGTCAACTTTTGCAGCTTTGTCTCCCACTATTTGGCATGCTCATTTAGGGCACCCGAGATCGTCTATTTTTAATGCTCTTCGAAGTAGTAATTCAATAAAGTGTAATTCAAATTCTAAAGACCATGTGTTGTCGTTCTTGTGTTTTTGGGAAGCATATTAAATTACCTTTTCATTCCTCTACTACTTGTACTCTTTTACCATTCGATATATTGCATAGTGACTTGTGGACCTCACCCGTTCTTAGCACCGCAGGTCATCGTTATTACATGCTTATTCTGGATAATTTTTCAGATTTTTTGTGGACTTTCCCATTAAGCCATAAATCTCAGGTATATCCCATCTTCCTCTATTTCTCCAAACACATTCAAACACAATTCTTAGTTAGTGTCAAATGTTTTCAATGCAACAATGGTCGAGAATAACTTCAAACAGTTCTGTAACTCTCATGGACTGAGTTTTCGTTTTTCATATCCCCACACATCCTCTCAAAACGGAAAAGCCGAAAGAAAAATAAGGACCATCAATAACCTTATTCGGACCATCATGAATCACTCTTCCATGCCTGCCAATTTTTGGCACCATGCCCTCCAAATGGCAACCTACCTTCTCAATATCCTCCCTCACAAAAATCTCAACATGTCTCCAACCCAAATACTTTACCGTCGTATTCCCTCATATGATCACCTACGCATTTTTGGTTGTTTGTGTTATCCACTCCACCCCGCACATACTATCCACAAACTTCAACCTCATTCCACTCCATGCGTTTTCTTGGGATATCCTCCCAATCATAGAGGATACTTGTGTTATGACATCTCTCGTAACAAATTTTATATCTCCCGACATGTGATTTTTAATGAGTCTCAATTTCCCTTCGCTGGGTTGCACTCTCCGTCCGCCTCATCATACACTTTTCTTGATGATGGCCTCCCCCCCAGTGTGTCTCACCAGATCTCCACTTCGACACAACCTGCTCTCTCTCCACCCAATTCTCCTGTCACTACTCCTACCGTGTCTACTGCCGTTTCTCCACCACCCTCACCTGCAGCATCACATCCTACTCCCACCTGTAATGTTCCTCCTCCTCCACTATCTCGGTCAATGACCACTCGGAGCATGCACGGGATCTCTAAACCTAAACAACTATTTAATCTATCTACTACAGTCACTCCCTCTCCTATTCCAAAGAATCCTAAATATGCTCTTCTTGACCCAAATTGGCAATCCGCTATGAATGATGAGTACACAGCTCTAATTAAAAATAAGACGTGGGAGTTAGTACCCCGTCCTCCTAATGTGAATATTGTACGTTCCATGTGGATTTTCCGTCATAAAATGTTATCTAATGGTGTTTTTGAGAGGCACAAAGCCCGTCTTGTTGCATATGGCAAGTCCCAACAAGTTGGCATAGATTGTGATGATACTTTCAGTCCGGTTGTCAAGCCGGCCACTATCCGGACTGTTCTCAATTTGGCCATTTCTAAGTCTTTGCCTATACACCAGTTAGACATCAAAAATGCTTTCCTCCATGGTCATCTCCAATAAACTGTTTACATGCACCAACCTCTCGGTTCCAAGGATCCTCATCGACCCAATCATGTGTGCCTCTTGAAGAGATCCTTGTACGATTTAAAACAAGCTCCACGAGCTTGGTACCAACGGTTCGCAGACTTCGTCGCCACTATTGGTTTTATGCATAGCCGTTCCGACAACTCTCTCTTCATCTATAAACACGGTATTCATATGGCATATCTACTTCTTTATGTGGACGACATCATACTCACGACTTCTTCAAATGCTCTTCGTGACTCTCTTATGACCAAACTCGCATCTGAGTTTGCTATGAAGGACCTCGGTCCTCTCAATTTATTTTTGGGCATTTCCATTACGCATCACACAAATGGGCTATTTTTTAGCCAACGTAACTATGCCAAGTCCATAATTGACCGTGCTGGCATGTCTTCTTACAAATCGGCGCATACTCCAGTCGACACACAATCCAAATTGAGTTCCTCTGATGGTCCTCCCTTTGCCAATCCAACCTTTTTCCGCAGCCTTGCTGGTGCCCTCCAATATCTCACCTTTACTAGGCCGGACATTTCTTATGTTGTGCAACAAATTATATGCCTCCATATGCATGCTCCAACGGACTCTCACATGTTAGCCTTGAAACGCATTCTGCGCTACTTACAAGGTACTCTCCATCACGGTTTGCATCTATATAAGTCCGCATCCACATCACTCGTCTCATACACTGACGCCGATTGGGGCGGCTGTCCAGACATACGCCGATCCACATCCGGCTACTGTGTATTTCTTGGTGATAATCTCATATCTTGGTCCTCAAAACGACAACCTACACTCTCCCACTCCAATGTCGTAGCTGAATACCGCGGCGTTGCTAATGTCGTTTCGGAATCATGTAGGCTTCGTAATCTACTTGTCGAACTTCACTGTCCATTATCAAGGGCCACGTTAGTTTATTGCGACAACATTAGTGCCATATACCTCTCTAGCAACCCCGTTCAGCACCAACGTACAAAACATATCGAAATGGATATTCTTTTCGTTCGAGAAAAAGTTGCTCGTGGCCAAGTTCGAGTTCTTCATGTAACTTCCCGTTACCAAATCGCTGACATATTCACTAAAGGGCTTCCGCGCGTACTTTTTGAAGATTTTCGTACCAGTCTCAGCGTCCGGGAACCTCATGTTTCAACTATGGGGGAGTAATAGCCGTGGCTTCAGCCACAAGATATCTCTATGGTGCCGTTTGGTAGTCAGGATTAAAGGCAGATAGGAATAATAAGCTGAATTACATGATGTTTGGTACGCAATAGGTGATCGGGACTAATAGCACGAGTTATCCGGATAAAGTCATTATCCCCTCACTACTAATACCAAGGGGGAGGGTGGTATTATTAGCGCCCTCACTAAAAAAAATTAGGATTAACATTTGTAATCTCAAAACTACCCCCGATATACAAGTGAGGATTAATAGCGAGGGCACTAATAATACTGGGATTAATAATAATACTTATCATTATCCAACTACCAAACAAGCCCTATATCTTTTGAGATAATATGTAAATATTGTATTTAGCCTTATCTTCAGCATGTGAATATTTGCCTTAGCTAGAATAGGGTTGTTACCATACTTATAGGAAGGTGGCTTCTATATATTGTAACAGGGGATCAATAACAGAGGCAACGATTGACATCTGATTAAAAAAATTAATTAGTTTTATTAAAAGTATTAGAAATTTGATGCAAGTTACTACTTCTAGATTAGTTGGTTCCCGAGTCTCCCTTGTACCCACGGTGTAGTCTTTAAGTAATCACATGTAAATATGTATATATGAATATTATCCTAGCTTGTACTTGTGTGCTTATGTTTATAAAATGTTTCGTTTGTTAGCCAAAAGAAAGTATTACGACGTTGTGCATATTCTGATGATGTTCATGTAAGAGTAGTTAAAGTAACGAGTAAATTAATTATAAAACGATAGTAAAATAATTATTTCAAAAAAAAAAAGAAAAGAAAAGTAAAGTAAATGCCTTTTTAAAAATGACCTAAAAAGAGATACTAGACTTTTTTTAGTAATAGAATGGTAATTTATTTATCCTTCCTTAATGCATAGTCAAAACAATAATACGATTGTAAGTTTGAGTGAGTGTCTTTGAGAGACAATTATTTACTCCATGTCGTTGGCTGATAGATAAGTTTTTGGCGACTATAATTATTCACCACGGCTCAAATTTAACTAGAGACAATTTTTTTGTTTTAATTTCACAATTAAGAAGACTTTTTTTTTTTAATTTCACAATTAATAAGAATACTATAGATAATTGACTGGGAAAAACTTTTCAAAAATAAAAGGTACTGTTATTCTGGGGAGTGATGATATTTGCATGATTCCTTTGCACCAAATATACACTTAAAATCCATACAAATATATAACGTCTTCTCATTACCTAAAATATTAGTTAGGGGTAGGACATGTAGATTGTTTAACCAATTAAAAATTTAAAACACACCTATATTGATGTTGGTGCACATTTTTAGGGCATGGAATATGCTATGAGGTACAACTCAATTACCCAGACAAAAGGTCAAGTCTTGAAGCGGAAAAAGCAAAGCGGGAGTATAACGTAGGACTGACTTTTGAATTAAGGACGAATTGAAAACTAGCATTGGGTGCGGTCACTGATAGGAGTGGGGCGCGAGGGCACACATGGACGTGCGTGTAAGCAATCATGCATGCGATGGGAAATTATGAGGAACTTGAAAGCAGCACCTACTCGATTTGGCCACGCACGTGCAAGAGTTTAAAGGCGAGCCCGTCCGACAAATTGAAGGTTACAGTTTGTAGAGATTTTTGGCATGCACGCGATTAGGCTTTGGGCATGCCCGATTGTGGATCTGGTTTTCTAGGTTCCTTATTTTGATGTACTTAAGAGTTTTTTATTGTTCTAAAACGTACATAAGGTTGATTGTAAATATAAAATTTCAAGAGTCACAACAAAATAAAAACACTATCTTATTTTAGGACATCTCGAAATAACGAATGGACCGAGATTGATATAATATGCAATTTAACCTATCAACATTCAAAACACAGCAATATGGATTTGGGTGCATATTGTTAAGGCAAGGAAGACAAGTTTATGTTTGGACATCTCAAAATAAGAGCTAATTGTAAAAAAAAACCCTGACATATTTTATGTTTTGTAAAATTAACCTCGTGTATTCATTTTCACCAAATTGAACCTCCACCTATTTTCATTTTTGCAATTCAAACCTTCCGTCAATGAGGTGTTAATTTTTTTAACGGGATGCTGAGTTGGCTGTCATGTTGGCAGCTGACGTGGACACTGTAGCATCCAACTTATATTTCCCGCTTTTTTTCGTTGCAAATTAAACCATGTACATTTTTGGTCAAACCGTAGTTTATTTCTCGCCATTTCTATTACAAATTAAACCTTATACATTTTTTTCTTTTTGCAAGATGAACTTTGGTCGAATTACTTGTTAGCTTCCGCCTTTTTTATTGCAAAGTAAACCTTGTATATTTTTTTTTGCAACATAAACCTTGAGAGAAAACCAGATTTTGGCTATATATATACTCATTTCATCCTAAAAAAAATTCATCTCAAGGTTTATATTTAGTACTTCAGGTGCTTCTAGTTTTGCAAGATGAATTTTTTTTGCAAGATGATCGATTTAGTACTTCAGGTGGTTCTGATCCTCGTAACACTCTTCATGTTCCTATGGATGAACAATGTTCCCCAAAACTACTTCTCCAAGCTTCCTTACCGGAACCGATCCAACTTCCAAGCCAAGCGCCATTTCATCCTTGGCGCGCAGCTCCTTGCTGAAGCTAGATCCGCCAAGGACCGGTCCTCAGCCACTTCCCTAACCAAATCCGCCGGCGAAGAAGCCAATCAGTCAATCTTAATCGGTCCCAATGACGCCGCCGCTCATATTCTCCGAGCCCTAGCTCTTGAGTTGCAAGGATTCAAGACGTCAGCTCTAGAGGCGTTCGATGTAGTGATGTTGCCAGTGGCTTCGAAGTCGCTGAGCGGTGAGGAGAGAGGGGAGGCATTGTTGAAGAGGGCTGAGCTGAAGGTAGAGTTGAACGGGAGGGGGCGAGTTGACTCGGTAGTGGAGGACCTGGTTGAGTCGGTAAGGCTGAAAAAGGACAACGGGAGGGCATTTTATGTGTTGGGGGAATGCTATGAGAAGAAGAAGATGAGGGAGGAGGCTCGGAAGGCTTATGAGGATGTGGTTAGGGTGGAGCCCAAATTGAGTGTGGCTCGTGAGGCACCTAAAAAAATTCATTTAAACCTTTTTTGCAAGATGAATTTTTTTTAGGATGAAATGAGTATATATAGCCAAAATCTTGTTTTCTCTCAAGGTTTATGTTGCAAAAAAAAAATTATACAATGTTTACTTTGCAATTAAAAAGGTGGGAGCTAACAAGAAATTCGACCAAGGTTCATTTTGCAAAAAGAAAAAAATGTATAAGATTTAATTTGCAATAGAAATGACGGGAAATAAACTACGGTTTGACCATGGTTTTTTTTTTGCAAGACAAACAAATGTACATGGTTTAATTTGCAATAAAAAAAGCAGGAAATATAAGTTGGATGCTATAGTGTCCACGTCAGCTGCCAACATGACAGCCAACTCAGCATCCCGTTAAAAAAATTAACACCTCTTTGACGAAAGGTTTGAATTGCAAAAATGAAAATAAGTGGAGGTTCAATTTGATGAAAATTAATATACGAGGTTAATTTTGTAAAACATAAAATAAGTTGGGTTTTTTTTTTTTCGTAATTATCTCTCAAAATAATGTACGAAGAATTATTGTGGTTAGGAATCTAACTTTCATCCAACCTGAACCAGGTTGAAGTTGAACGATTTCAGTCCCAATGTAATAATAGCAACCAAAGAAATGGACGGACATTAATGGTTACTCTCATGAGTCATGATTGTTGCTCTTCATGGTCGGACATCGATTGTTTGGATGACTCACTAACAAGTGCTCAGAAACCCTACTCAAATCCGTACACCTCAAAGAATCTTTCATTCATTAAGTAACCCTATTTTGTGTTGTCATTTCATTTGTCATTTCTTTTCTCTTTCCCCCTCTTTTCCCATATTCTTTCCTCCTTATGGATTTGCATCTCTTTATGATTCATAGAATTGTTTCATCGTTAATTTCATCGGTCAATTCGTTATCTTTTTTACTGAAATTTGTATATGGGACTATCATGAAACGACCACATTTGTTTTATGAGGCAGTCTAATTAATTAATGGCTCAAAAGCTTCCCTTTAGTGAAATCACTTTCTAAAGAAAGTAGTAATAATTTCACTAAGGATGTAACAACTTTCATTATAATCCACAATTTCACCAAGTAGTAATTAACAATTTCAGATTTTAGTGATCTCCTATTGCAATGTTTCGACTTTCGAATAAACGGTAAATAGGAGCCTCTCGTCTGGTGCATAGCAAGTACGTAGACTAGGTCTGATAATTAGGTGGATTGGAATGAGTAAATGATTGAAATCCATTAAAACTTAAATATCAAATTGGTCGAAATGGGTAGCGGTTAACGGGTCACCATGCCTTTTTTCCCCAATAAAAATACAAAATTATAATATGAAAAGTCATATTGGTCGAAACGGAAAACAGGTTCGACCCGTTTTAATTCAACCCAACTCAATCCATTAGTTTTTTGGGTTGAAACGGGTATTGGTTCAAGGGTGTAAATAAACCAAATTAAGCTGATTAGTAAACTGCTAAACTCGCGACTCAACTAAGCTAGAGGCTAGAGCACAGATTTGGCTAAGGGAGCGTGATCGGAAATTATAGCTCAGATTGGTTTTGGCTCGTATATTAAGCTAATGATCGCAACGCAAGCTCAAGCTTGGTTTTGAAATCAGTAAACAGCCCGTGCAAAACAATGAAAAGATATGTAATTAGTAGGGATGTACACTTAGAGCCGTCAAAATGGGTCGGGACCCGTTGGGTCAACCCAAACCGTTGCTTAAAATAGTGGGTTGGGTTGGGAAATTGACAACCCATAAAAATATGGGTCATATGGTTTGGACCCGTATGGGTCACGGGTTGAAGTGGGTTGGGTCGGGTTTTTAACGGGCTGACCCGTTTAGAAAATACTTTTTTTTAATAGAGAATACCTTTTTAGTATGCTTTCATTTTTGCAGAATAGTCTTCATGTAATCTTTCATTTTCTTTTATTATTATTTTTTGTTTTTTGTTTTTTGTTTTTTGTTTTTTGTTTTTTGTTTTACTTTTTTATATATAACAAATCTAAGGTTTATTAAATTATTATGTAGCAGTCAGTTTGGATTATACTGATATATGTCATATTGTCATCCTACATGAAGTCATGTCTTAACATCCAAGGTTTTTTTAGTCATGTAAGAGGAATGTCCATAAAATGTTTGGCAGAAGTCTGAAATGAAGATTCAATTGTTTTAGTTTGTTTATTTTATGTTAGCCGACAACAATTGAGTTGGTTACTTGATTTTGAGTGGTTGTATAGTATAGGGAAGTGGAAAAACAATGAAAATTGAAAAAAAAAAAAAAAAAAAAAAGAAGTAGTCTTTAGGTAAAAAAAAATTGGTGGGTTGACCCATCTGACCCACAACCCATGTTGGGTTGGTATTTTCTTGACCCGTCATCTAGATGGGTCGACCCGTCCCACACCGTTATACGGTGGGTTTTCTTGACCCGTGGGTTGACCCAACCCACCAACCCGTTTTGACAGCTCTATCAGTACACTTAACTAATTTCATTAAACTCTTCGGCTAACCCTTCTAGTATCTTTTTTTTTTTTTTTTCAATCGCAAAAAATAATTATTTGAAATATTGTTTCAAAAATGTCACAGTCGCCTTCAACAGCTCATGTAAACTCCATTCAAAAATCATCATTGTTGGGCAATGAAATGAGGATTGACCAATTCGGTCAGGTCGCGAGGGTCGAGGGGGCAGCGCCTCTTCGTAGGGGCTCGGGTTGCCCCCAAAATGTAATTTTTTTTTTATTCATGAAGTACGAAAATGTAATTGATTTGTGCTGGGTTGAAGAATTTTTTAGTAGAACGAAGGTGGAGGAGAACGAGGAGAAAGAAGAAGACTAACGACGAAAGAGATGAAGGACATGGTGTGGTTCATTATGAATTATGTATCGCGGTGTAAAATTGGATTAGATAATATTTTATGTATCGCGGTTCAAAAATTAATTCATCGCGGTGCAAAATTTGATTAAGTCATTAAGACTTATGTATTGCGGTGCAAAAACTGTTTCATCGCGGTGCAATTTAGATTATGTAATTAAAATGAGGAATCGTGGTGCAAAAATTGATACAGTTAAATTTTTGTATCGCGGTGGAAAATTTAATTTAGTGCGATACACTGAGTAAGTGACCTCCGTAGCGCGCCATCGGTTAATTAAGGGTATCGTAGTCATTTTGCCCACAAAAATGATTTTTTTCCAATTGAAAAAAGAAATAGTGCTTTAGCGATTCGAAACTTAAAAAAAGTGGGCCGCCCGCAATTTCTCCTAAATTATTGGAGAAATTGTTGGCTTGTACACTTTCTCAAACTTTTAGTTGCTAGAGTCCGTGTTTCTTTTTCAATCGCTAAAGTTTTTTTTTTTCATAAAATCATTTTAGTAATACACAAATTCGTAGAGTACTATAAATTTCTTCTTTTTTTCCATCGTCGTTGAATTCGTCTGCCCAAAAACACACAAAAAAAAATGAAGAGAAAAGAGAGTTGGGAGTTGGGTGGTGAAGAAGAAAAACGATGGTTACTACACCCTAAAACATCGATTGGTACACGAAAATGTAATCAATTACTAATAATGAGATTCCATTGAAATAGATGGGAATATGATTCCTAAAAAGTGTTTTGTAAGATAAGGATTGTGATTACAATATAGTACAAACAATATATTATATTGTTTGGTAAGAAATCAAACAGCTTGGAATGCAATGATAAAATTAAGACAATTGACAACATTACTCCAAAGTACACAAGTATTTGTTAATGACCTTCCCATAAAAATTTGACATTAACGTTACTACAGCTCCATAAAATATCAAGTTCTTCATTCTTTTTCAATTTAGGTGAAAATTTTAAATTATCCAACATCAATAAATAGAGAAAATTTTATTAAATTAAAATTTTTAAAAAATATTGTTATAATGAAACTAGTTTAAACAAAAATAGTTTACATATGAAATAATTTGAGAAAGAGTACATGTTGCTATTTAGCTAAAATAATTATTATTTTATTCTTCTATATAATACCAATCAAGTTAATCACCCACATTCTTCTTTTTTATCATATACTTTAATTGATCTATGTTCAAGCCTCTCGATTTGTTTCATACCAACATCCGGCAGCTACCGCCGAAGATGATAAACAAACTCATCAAACCCCAGGGTTTGTGAGTCGTAAAAGTGGATCCGTCAAGGTGAAGTTCTCATCTCCACAGCAAGCGAACATCCCGAGCAAAGTTCTCCCCACAGAGATCAATATGGTCTAACCTATTGTTCATTGTTCATACGATGTTTGTGACTGTCCTGACTGCCTAGATGATGCTTCTAGAGTCTTGATGGACGAAGATCTCAAAACGAAGAAAAACTCTTCTCAAAAGAGTTTACAGAAGAGATATGAAGCTGGTGATCCAGCCGTTGGAACCCTCGGTGAGCCATCTGGTAACTTTGACTATTATGTCCTTTACTCAGATAGACCACCGTCCAAGCCAGAATTACCCCCTGATCCTTGTAAGCCCCCTAAGCCTAAACCACCTCCTCAGCCTTGCAAGCCTTCCTTACTGTCCAACCTCTCTCCTTACTACCAAAAGGCCTTAACCATCATTCACCAAAGCCCAGTTCTTCATCCATCTATCCAGCCAGTCCCCTTGCCCTGCCATATGCTTGCTTCACCCTCAGAAAAAGAAAGGGAGTACCAAGCAAACTTTCCTTCTCTAGGATCGTTTGAACTTCCAAATCAAATAACAAAGCATGCTTGGAAGGTCCCAAACCCTACAGCCATCAACTCAGCCCCTGTCAGTGCAGCAGAAGCTACCTTCAATTGGCAAAGCGAAAACGTTGTTGCCCAAAACAACGCGCTCAAGCAGATCATATCTCAACAGAGTCAGATTGTCCAATCACAAAACAATCTCTCGTCAAGGGTACAATCTCTCGAAAGCATGACAGCCGAGATCCGTCTCAAGATTCAAGTCCTCCACCAGCAAGCACTCCAGCTTGTCGATTGCCCACCATCTCCCCAAGCTTCCTCTTCTGTGGAACTCCTCTGATGTAATAATGTCTTTCAAATTTCAAAGAAGACAATTTACATTACTGGTATCATATGCAATGACAATTAACAAGTGCCAAAGTCAATAATTGCATGTAGGTCCTTTTTTGAAAAAATTAGTATTTAGCCGTAGACAGTTATATGTCGTAGTTTTTAGAGTAACAAATTATTTTGGTTTGAAGATATTGATCTACGGTAAAGATGAAAAACCAACTAATAAGACAATAAATATTGTGTATAATGAAATTTTTTAGAATTTATAATGATTAGTAATATACATATGTGTAATTGTTAATAAATCAATCGTCCTTATTTTGTTTATGTACGCTTTAGTTGACGTGCGTTTAACGCGCATGTTAAAAAAATGGATAAGTGTATCATTAGTCCCTGAACTTTGGCCAAGCACATCATTAGTCCCCAAACTTTCAAAAGTTTCACCACTGACCAAAGTAGGCCTTTTTGGCTCATCAGTAGTCCCTAGCCCCTCACGCCGTTTATTTTCTCCGTTAATGAACAAATGTGCAACTCACATGAGGGCATTTATGTCTTTTCCACAGGCAGCAACTTTTCTCCTGGGTTTTTCTCTCTGTTGGTTCATCCAAAACAGTACCATTGACAACAGAGTGACTAATGGCCTTGTCACATTCTCTCTCCCAAGATTTTCTTGAACACCAGAATCAAATTCCGCCATTCTAGATACTAAATTTACTAAAACAGCCTGAACCGTAATTAGGGAGTCATTAAGGGTTTTAACGATAATGGGAACAACAAGTGCTTTGGCGATAAGCCTTACTTTTTGTTGATCGTTGCTAAGTTGTGGCCTTGATGGCGGGCGATTTGAGCTTCCGACGAAGCTCCTTCTTTTAATAGTTTGAGTAGAGGGGTGATTCCGTCTTCTTCAACAAACATTTTCTTGTATCTATCGTTGTCGCGAGCCAAGGAAGCGAGTGAGTTTGCAGCCTCGACTCGGTCTTTGAGTTGACTCATTTGGACTGGTGCGATGTTGGACCATACCCAAGCGAGAATAGAATTCGTTCTTGGCTATGGGAGGGAGGGAGATGTCGGTACCAACGTCGGAGTCGAAGATGGAGAGGAGCCACTTGATGTCGGCGATGGAAGATTCGAGAAGGTTGGAGACTTTCCGGAAGTTGGACGTGGTGGTGATTGCAAAGACTTGACGGAGGACGCCGCTGTGTTTGCATTTACGGACAAGTGATAACGCTCGGTCGAGGTTTTTGGATACATCGGTAGAAATTCGACAGAGGGGGCGATCGTAGAGGGAGGGAGTGAAGGCGGTGGAACGGAGGAGTTGAGTGAGTTGGGTGGCTTGTTTGGCGAGTTCAGAGCAGTCAAATTTGGAGGACTCGGCTTCTTGAGCAGATTTGATGAGAGGGTCGGCTAGTAGAATTTGGAGAGATTGTTCATCTTGGACGGTCTTATCTTCTTCGGCCATGGCCGAATGGCGATGGAATGAAATATAAACCCCAACAGAGAGAAAAAACCAGCAGAAAAGTTGCTGCCTGTGGAAAAGACATAAATGCCCTCACGTAAGTTGCACATTTGTTCATTAACGGAGAAAATAAACGGCGTGATGGGCTAGGGACCACCGATGAGCCAAAAAGGCCTACTTTGGTCAGTGGTGAAACTTTTGAAAGTTTGGGGACTAATGATGTGCTTGGCCAAAGTTCAGAGACTAATGGTACACTTATCCCTTAAAAAAACTAGTTTTATCTATAGGCCACGGTTCAATTTACTCTGTGTACTACACTACTAGCAATAAAACTTAGTGGTGGCAAATTCTGCCCACCCTCATATGCCCGCCCAGATCGCTCACTAAAATATGGGCATGGCACACTTAAATTTTAATATGTGCATAAATGAGCATGTCCACTTAGATCATTAAATTTGATGGGCATAATACGAGCACAAATGGACACACACATTTTTCACGCTTGCATTGGCCTCGTGTCCATCTGTCACATTTCGCGCACCTCTCACTCACACCATGATCTCCCTTTTTTTTTTTAACCTAAAAGAGGGGACTTTCATAACTTTTTCCTAAAATGCCCATAACAACCGTTTTAAATTACACACAAGCGGCAGGAGTGAACTAATGGAAACTCCATATACATATACTATAATATACAGTAATACATATCTCTTCCTGTCAAGCTTTCGATCTCGCCCTCGGGCATTGCTGTTCACCTCTTCGATTAGGTACTGCATTTTCTCCTAATCTCGCCTCCTTTTACCAGTTGAGATTCGTGGGCAGAAAAGAAAAGAAAAAGAATATGGGTCAATAGAGAGTTAAAAGCAGAGTAGTGGTGCTATAAACAGTGGCAGAGCTACTTCTCCTCCTCTTTCATTTTCTCTCTCATACAGTTTGTGTGTGTAGAATTAGTAGATGGATTTGTTGGGGTAGGCAAAGATGCACATGGAAATAAAATTATAGCAGGAGACCTGAGAGTCACTCTCTTTCATTTTACTCCCTCGTCCTCCGCAAACGCCGCACCCATTGGGAATCGTTAAGTGGGTAGTGATGAAGAAGAAGTAGTATTTTGGATCGCAATTATGAATTGCGATGCAACTATTTGAAAGTAAACTAAAATACAAAAGTAAATTCCGATGCACAAATTTGATTTCTCGACGCAGAAATTAGATTCACGATACATAAATTGGATTCACGAAGTAGTAACTCCAGATGCACAAATTGGATCCACGATGCTGAAATTAGAATTGCGATATAGCACGCGTCTGATCGAATTTCATTAAGGATTTACTTGTCCTTTTTCGTCTTAAAAATGTCTTTTACCGCTTAGTTGTCACCTATCTTTTTCCCAGCTCAAATTGAGGATTTAACTTGGTAGAAATATCAGGAGTGTACACCTCGCTACATTGGATTCAGATTGGCATATCTTATTCAAATTTAGTTTGTTAAAAAATTATTGAATTTAGATATTTAAATTTATATCTAATTTTTTTGGATTCAAACCCTATTTATGGTATTGAATAAAATTATGTCAATGAATCATTTAGTCAATCAAATGCTGAACAGACATGAAATATCTTGTTCTCCTCCTATACGAATGTAAATAACAATGTTAGTAAAGAATTTTAGTGCGCAAAAGAATTTATATTTGTTGAGATAATAATTATTAACACCTAAAAGCTCAATATGAGTAATTTTGCTTGTATAGTATTACTATATTTTTTATGTTCAATTAAATAATGGGATCAGATCAAACTCCAATCACAATTGGATAATCAAATTGAAAAAAACTTTATCTCTACACTAAAAATAACATTAAAGTTGGATAAAATTTGACTCAAAATTCAATATATTGCCAGGGTCAAATTACTTTTTACCCCTCCCCCCAAAGTTTCCACCAAATCTTACTTTGCCACCTAAATTAAGGTTTGTCTCACTTTAGCATTCAAGGTTGCCATTTGTCTCATTTAACCTCCTCTCGTCCATTGTTGTTACTAAAATGTCGTTAACTTGCATGTGTCTTCCACGTGTAGGTTATTTTTGTCTTTTCACCTATTGTCTCTCTCCTGTAACAACTCCCACGCCTCCCTTTCCACCGCACACTCCTCCTTCCCAACAGTCATAACTCACAACCTCATTCAAACCCTCGGGATTCTAATTATGTAAAGTTTTATCACCATCCTCAACCTCAACCCCAACCCTCGATTCATCTCCTTCTAATTGACCATCCCGAACAATACTTTCATCCTTGTCTATCCTTTCAACCAACGACTTCACATTCAACCCAGCACCCTGAATATAAACCAGCTCGAAATTATTGTCATTCACACAGGTCTCAACAGAGGTTGAATATTTGCAGCGTTTAACACTAATTGATGACAAATGGTGGTAGGAAAGACCCTAGTTTGGCCCCAACTGGAACTAGGGATGGAAAACGGGTTGTGCGTCCGATCAATTACGGATTGAAAACCAAAAACTCGAGGTGGGTAAGTGTGAATTGTGTGAGTTTGGTCTAAATTGAAGTGAGGAGACTGTGAATTATTGGGGAAAGGATTATGGTGGCATTTTGAGGGATTAACGGGGGAGAAACTTCGACTTTGCATTAAGAATCGGCAAAAGAGTCTCATGGGAATCAGATCAGACTAAAGGAAGCAAATAGGTTCACAAAAGAATAAAACTCCTCTTATCTATGGATTGCAAGCAGATTTCGTCTTTCTCTTGTAGGTTGTCGTTGACATAGATGGAAAAGTGAAATATGAGAGGAGCTGGAGGAGATCTTTGTCGAATCTGGCTGGATGAGATTCGAAAAGGGGGTCAGATGAACGGTGTTGGGAGAGCAAATGAATAATGGCAAATGAAGATGATAGAGGTTTGGCCGGAGATGGAGGATTTGGTGAAATTGGAGCCAGCGATGGTTGCTAGGTCGGATTTTTAAGAGAGATATAGCGAGAGCGAACATAACTGAGAATGGAGAAGAGGATTGTTTTTTTCCATCTGTTTTCTCTCTTTAAGCTTCAATCTCTCTTGCTTGCTCGGTTTGAGGGGAGAAATACGATGGAGAATATATAGGAGAAAGAAAGGGAGGTGGGGGGGTGGACTGGAATGGAAAAAGACGAAAATAACCCACACGTGGAAGACCACGTGCAAGTTAACGACATTTTAGTAACGACAATGGACGGGAGGAGGTTAAATGGGACAAATGGCAACCTTTAATAATAAAGTGAGACAAACCTTAGTTTAGGTGGTAAACTGGGATTTTATGAAAACTTTGGGGGGTAAAAAGTAATTTGACCAATTGCCAGAATCACTTCTAAACTACTGGTGTGGAGCTTTCACACTAAAGTATATAATTGAGAAAATTGCTGGTCAGTCCACTTTATAATTTTTAACCTATTTCGTACCTTTTTTTTATTTAACCGCATAAGTTCATTTTCATATTTTTTTTTTTAATTGGTCAATTTCATCTTGTGCTTCAACAAATACTCAAAACTCAAATCACAATTAGGAGAAAGTAGACGTCAGACTAGAGACTAACCATCGATTCAAAAGACAGAAGACTACTTGCAGGACTCTACATAGACTAGCGAATGATCTAGCCTAGCCAGGAAACTCTAACTTCAAAGGAGAAAGACTGAGAATCGTTTCACTCCGATTCTCATAGTTGATTTTTCTGCCTTTTCAAACCCAATGGAATCACTCCAATGAGAGCAAGTACAATGGTTTGATTCAATCAAACCGTCGATCAAACACAACCCATTAAAAACCAATAAAATAATTCATTTGATACACATTTGATTCAAAACCAAAAAATATTTTTAATGGTGATACAAAATCCAACCCATTTACATACCTCCACCATCTTTATCTCCATTAATTTAATATTTTTACTGAAAAATGACTAGAAACTTGGAAAAATCATAGATATTGTTTTTCTGATATCCAAATGAAACAAACCAAGTCTCTATTTATAGGTAAAAATGTGTACTTTAATTCATGAAAAAAAGTTACAAATAAATAAATTTTTTAGCTGAAATTGGTCACGAAAGGCAATGGGGAAAAATAAAATGTTGTCTACCAAAATGATAACACATGGAAAAGGGAAGGGGCAGGAGGCACAGGACCTTGGTCGACCGCTTACTTTTTATAAAAAAATATTGACCATCAAAACGACGTCGTTTTGATGTTTTTTTCTTCAAAACACGGTCGTTTAACCAGGGACTGTTTTGTTGATTTGAGGATGATTTGAGTTCATCGTTGATTCCTTAATTCTTCAATCCTCAATTGATTCATGTTTGATTCTTTAAAATCAACCATCGAGAATGAAGATTTGTGGAAGAACCCCTTTTTTACTCACTCTCAGTAAATTGAGCGGATGGAAAAAGAAGATCTCATAAAGATGATATGAGAAGTCAATGAAGATGAGAAATATATGTCTCATCAAGCCTATTCAGAATTGTGATGAATCGACTTTGAATTGCGATGCATCACACCCGTAATCCAATTTCAGTAAGGGTATACTCGTCCTTTTGTCCTAAAATATCATTTACCGATTAAAAACAAAAATTGTATTATATGTTTTTTAACCGAAAAAATCACTCTTAGTGGCAAAAAATACTATGATACCCTTAATAAACCAGTGACGCGCTACGAATCACTAGCTGCGTGCGTCGCAATGAAAAAATTATTGTAGCGCGTTGCATAAGTTTGATATGCAAATATATGCAATTTAAAAATATATGCACCGCGATATATCAATTTTATATACCTAATCCAATTTATGTATCGTGCTGCATCAATTTTAATTACCTAATCATATTGATGCAACGTGCTACAAAATATTGATGCGTCGCTCTGCAAATCATTATGAAACGAGACCTCCATCTACATTTTTCCATGTATACAATCAACAAATAATTTAAATATATATATGCATCTTTTCTGCATTTCAAATTCAGATCGATGCATCACGATTCACAAATGATGACTTGTGATTCAAAATTGATGCATCCAGATTTAAAAAGATGTCCAACAACGAAAAAAATTATATTCAGGCATTTTATCGAACAATTTACATGCATAGCAACACAAAATGAAGATGAAGAACAACAACATGATATAAATAAGTAAAAGAGTGAGAAGTTAGACATCAATTGGTACACGAAAATCAATTCAACGGAATCGATTCCACAAAATCGATTAACAGCGTTTGTTGTTGTCAGAACTTTATTTAGAAAAGATCGAAATGGATTACTAAAATCTTGAAAATTACAATCCATGTAAAAGGACAATTTTATCCTTCTAACTCTTTCCATCTTATTTAATTTGTTAATAATAATTGTTTGAATGGTTTTCGTCGATATAACAACTTTGTTTATTTTATTTTTTTAACCAAGTAACCCTACTTGCTAAGCGTAGAAGTTAAGATGTTCTGAACGAATTTCTTAGTGATGATTCTTCATAGTTAAGATGTTCTCAATACTAGACATTTAATTGAGATGACGATAATTTTAATCCTTCCTCTTAGTCTCAAACTAGTTATTTAGCCCGTGTTCCACACGGGTACAATGTGAGATATATATATATATTTTGTAATAATAATATAACTTTTGAACATTATAATTAGATTGTTAATCTCTTCCATTATTATAATATATTTTTTCTATTGTTACTAATATTAAACATTTTTTTACCTAAATACTTTTAAAATTAATATAAGTTTCTAGCTAATGTGAGATACATATTTTGTTTTAATAATAATATTTTTTTATCTGAAGACTTTTAAAATTAACATCAAACTTGATGAACTGCTCGGCCCAATAGGCCCAAGCCATGGGTCACGTGCCAAGCATGTGGGCTTCATCCGAGCAAGCGAGCAAAGCTTTGGCTTTTATCAGGTGAGTTGCCTACGAGCTGGAGGCTTGACTAGCGAGCAAGACTGATATGCAGGCATGATTGCTTATGCTCGTCAACACGAGCCGTCATCAGATGAGGACATTTGTGTCCGGGAAAGATCAATGTAACAGTTGAGGGCGGTCACGTCCGAGCAGGAGTTCCAGTAGCGCAATGACCGGGGATTCCTTATTTAAACCATCGTTATTAGTAGCTCGGCTCTGCCATTAAAGGCCACGTCCATTTATGGGCAGTTAATGACGATCATGGGCAGTTAATGGCGATCATGGGCAGTTAATGTCAATTATGGGCGGTTATTAATGGTTATCGGCAGTTATGCCTTCCGGTAAGTATAAAAACCTTGGAAAATGAAGGAGAAATGTATGCGCAATCTTATTCTCTAGCCGAAACTCTGCCAAATTAATTACTTACTTGTTGAATCTGATACTGATTCTTACGCCGGAGGGCCTTTGCAGGGAGTGCCCCTGCCCAGTTCACGTTTATTCTTTCTCATTGCAGAGTTGGGCTTCGAAGATCTAAGGACACGTTGAAAGCCAGGTGTCCAGATTGGGCTTATACATTGCATCCTAATTTCTTGGACGCATCAGTTGGTTCCATTGCCGGGAATCGAAGTTTTTGCGGCAATAAGTTTGTAAGTTTGGGTATTTGTTTCTTTTGAAGCTTTAACAATGGCGGAGAATGGAGTTAATGGTGGCAGTGGTAGTCGTCGGGAAGAGGTGCACCCGAATCCTAGCCTCAATCACGCTGCGGGGAATAATCCTCCACCGCCTCATGATGCACGCCATCAGCTTAATCAGAGGTGTGGGGTTGATTCGTTGGCTAGGAGTGCTGAAGCCGCAGTCGGCTTAGCTCATGAATTTCGAGAGGAGGCTTTGCGTCAACGAGCCATTTACTTAGGCCAGATGCATCAGCTCAACCTACAATTGATTGCAATGGGTAAGCCACCATTGCCCATTGAGCTAGATCCATTACCAGCCTTGTCAGCTCCGAGCCAGGCGGCCGGGGTTTCACGTACTGGTGGGAATCAGATGAATCCTTGCTCATTCATTCTCACCACGAGCACTGTGGATCCAAGGCGCGGCGAGAGGCGAAAGCTAGCCATGTGGTGGTCCCTGTTCATTCAAGGTTGGGTCCACAAGTTGGAGAGGATTCGGCCAATCTCGTTGCCGACGCTCGCCTCGCCACCAAGGTCACATGCTCGCAGGTTTCGCTCACCTCGGGCGATCTCGTGTTCATAGTCGCCGCCGCGATCACCAAGGGGTCTTACGTTCATCGACGCAGAACTCCCTCTCCTAAGCGATCTCATTATTCTCATTATTCCCAAGGAAAAAGGGACCTGCATCAATCAGCTGCGGCTATGGGACCCCCACAGGCCCCTCCTATGCTTATGACACAACCTCAGCTCGGGGGTGGTTTGCCTGCAACCATAAATATGCAGGATTTCGAGGAATTGAAACGTCGGATGGAAGCTTGGGAGCAAGGCAAGGCTCTAGATGGTAATTTCTTGGGTACGTCAGCCAGCCCGCTAGCCCCATGGATCGAGAATGCTCCACCAGCACAGGGGCTTATATTCCCAAATATTAAGGAATATACAGGCAAGACAAAGGCCAGGGATTGGTTGATGTCGTTTGAGTCTCAAATCGGCCTGGTGACTTCAGATGAGGCTCTGAAGATTAGAGCTTTTGTGGGTGCGTTGCAGGGGAAAGCTCTAGCCTGGATGGGGGCATTACCACGACGCTCGATTAATAACTGGGCCGATTTGCGCAAAGTTTTTGGCCGATTTTGGAACGGCGGGTACACCGCAAAGACAAGGGCCGACTTGTCGAAAGTTAAACAGGGGGCACATGAGTCAACAGCGAGCTACCTTGAGCGGTTTACTAAGGTATTGGAGCAAGTTCCAGGACTGACCGAGCAAGAGGTAACTTTATGCTTTGAGACTCGTTTGCTTGAAGGTGAAGGGGGCTTACGATCAGAATTGAGCATGCGTGAACCAAAGACGCAAGCGAAAATGCTCATGCGAACACAAAAGTGGTGTGCCGGGGAGACGGCAAAAAAGGAGAAGAAGAAGAGAGTGGTGAACTTGTGGGAAACTCTAAAGGAAATGGCCAAGCAGGAAGTGGAGGCTACAATAAAAGCAAGTCCCGGTATGATCGGCCAAAGGAATTTCTCCGCGAATCAGATTTGACTCCACTCAACAGGCTACGCGAAGACATCATGTATGAGATAAGGAATGAGCTTCCTAATCCACCTCGCATGAATCCAAATGAACGCCACGAAAGGATCGACGAAGCGTGTGCTTAACATGATGACTACGGGCATACTACTGAGGAATGCCGCCATTGAAGAAACCATCTCGTAAGTTGATCAATGAGGGCGGCTAGATCGCTCAAGCGAGATGGAGGCAATAGAGGAATGCTCCTAAAGCGAGAAGCCCCGCCTATCGTGGGTGATCAATGTGATAATGGACTAAGAGTTCACACCCACTCACTGCAAACAAATATATTCTTTGTCCAAAGCGGTTGATCGACCTCTGCTACTTTACAAGATGGGGAACAAGCTATTCAGCTTTACACGCAATGAGCTAGCGAGTAAGTGTGGCAAAGTAGCATTCCTTGATAGTATCATAGTGGATGGCCGGGTGGTGCACGTAATTTTGTGACACAGAGCATGCCGAGATGTGATGTATTATTTTGCCTCCAGGCTCGAATTGAGTGATGATCTGCTGAAGCCGTATGCCGACATTGAAGGATTCACCAACCATAAGGTCCCTGCTAAAGGTACTGCTGAGCTGTAGAAGTGTTCATCGGGCGAGGGAGCAAACGCGAGCGTAAAAGATCACTTTCATGGTGATTGACTTGAAGTCCCCTCAGATAACATAATCCCGGTGTGCCGAGCATGGCAAAATTTCTATGGTGGCATCAATCCCGCATCACGAGCCAAGTTCTACACCGATCAGGAGTTGGGACGCCACTTAAGTTCAGAGCAAGGCTCGAGTACGATACTCGTAGGAAAGCGTGTTGACCTTAGAGGACTAGCGAGCAAAAGATAACCGTTAGAGATGGTCGCAGGAAACTCATGTATCGTGGGACCATCGAGTTACGATGGTACAAGAAGATTTAGAGATGGTTGCAGCTCTATGCCGACATCGCCTGGGAGCAGAGCGAGAATGAAGAGATATGGATTTGACCATGAGCCGTGTTACGCTGAAGTCCGAAGTCATCCTTGCCGACATTGAAGCCTGGGGAGCAAGTTCGAACAACGTGATGAGGTTGAAGAAGCCGTCTGGACGCATCCTTTTCCGCAGCATTGACATCTGAGGATCAAAGAAGAGCAACCGAAAAGGCCATGGAAGTAGATCACTTGATAAGGTTGAGGATCGAAACAGGAAGATGAAAAGGTGGAGTGTGACACGCCTCCAAATGCTGGATGAGCTAGAGTTCACAACTCAGACGAGCTTGAGGAGGTGATCATCAACCGCCTATCCCGAAGCGTAAGATAAAATCGATGTGGCCTCGACAATGGTGAAGCGAGAGCGAATTTGATTAAGCAATTGCAAGACAAGCCCGATGTTTTTTTGGCGCCGACCGAGGACATGCAGGTGGGAGACCGTGGCTTTGCACAGCGCTTGAATGTCGATCCTCGCCGACGACTAATCACAAAGAAGAACCTCCGAAGTTTATTACTCTGGTGGAAAAGGATCAAAGCGATCGTGAAGAGTCGGTCGAGAAGCCGCTCAATGCCGACATAATTGAGGAGATACATTACCGACCGTTGGCTAATGTAGTTATGGTAAAGAAGTCTAATGGAAAGTGGCGATGTGTGTTGATTTCACGGATTCAATAAAGCTTGCCCGGCGATTGCTATCCTTCGCCGAGAATCGACAAGTTGGTGGACGCCTATCGCAGGTTCGAGCTCCTCGCTTTATAGATGCCTATTCTGGTATCACCAGAAGATGAATGAGCGTGATAAGGTTCTCGACAAAGCCTTCCGAAGCAGTGGGGGGTTATAATCGTTATAAAGATGATGCCTTTTCATGAAGAATGCCGAGCCACCTACCAAAGGATGGTGAATAAGGTGTTTAGCTCGCAGCTCGGGAGAAATGTGGAAGCCTATATCGATGATATGGTGGTCAAGACTAAAGGGTGTGAACACACAGTGGATTTGGGCGAGACCTTTGCCAATCTCAGGACGAATAGCATGAAGTTGAACCCGAGCAAGTAGTGTGTTTGGGGTGAAGGCGCAAGTTCCTCGGGTTCATGGTGACTCGAACGAGGGATCGAGGCTAATCCCGAGAAAATTAAAGCATTGGTTACCATGAAGCCTCATCGCATAAAGCGATGCTGAAGACTCAATGGCGTGGTGATCGACTTGGTCGCTTCATCTCCGTGACGCAGAAGATGTTTGCCGCTTTTTCAAAGTTCTTCATGGAAATAAGCGGGTTTGAATGGACGCCGAGTGTCGAAAGCTTTTGAGACTTGGTGAAATATTTAGGAAGTCCGCTGGCTGAGAAGCCCTGCCTTCTGGGAGAAATTGTTTATTTATCTCGCAATCATCGAAAGCAAAGCAGTAGCCTGCCCCGTTAGGGAAGAATCCAATATTCAAAAGCCTGTTTATTATATTTCAAAAGCCCTCACTGATGTAGAGGGAAGATATTTTAATGCAGAAAAATTGGCTTACTCGCTTGTTGTTGCTGCCGGAAACTTCGAGCTTATTTTTCTCGCAAGATTCGATTGTCAGATACACCGATATGCCGCTGAGAAAGATTTTGCACAAGTCGGACACTTCGGTCGCTCACTCACTTGGTCGATCGAAAGTTAACCGAAGTTTGATATTGATTATCAACCCGGCGAGCAATCAAGGCATGTGCCTTAGCGCATTTTGTGGTCGAAACAAGTTTTAAGGTTTCCGATTTAGGAGGTTAAGTGCCGCTCTAAAGCAACATCGCTGAGTACTTTAAGCCCGAAGCCCCACCGCAGTACCGTTGGGAACTTCATGTTGATGGTTTTCTGCGTAGTCGGAAGTGGTGCCGATTGGTGTTAGTCCCACCGCAAGACATGGAATTTGAGAAAGCTTTCAGGCTTCAAATTTCCAATCTAACAATCGCCGCATGAGGCGCTGATCGGGCTCGAGCTTGCGCAGATATAGGGTGCGAGCATTGATCAGGTATTGTGACTCCCGCTTGGTGGTGAATCAAGTCAAGGGCGATTATGTCCACCATCCGATCTTGGTTCGTTATTGTGCGATGGTGAAGGAAATTTTAAAGGACTTTGATTATCGGAGTTGTGAGAATTGCTCGGAAGATAACATGCGAGCCGATTTATTTGTCGAAGATGGCGATGAAATTCGCCTTTGCATCCCGAGTCATGATCGAGCATCCGATGTGCTCGCTATTGAAAAGGAGGCGATCATGGATATCGAGCCGCTCCAAAGTGTTGGATTGATGATCTCAAGGCTTACATCGAGCAAGGGTGTTACCCGAGGATAAAAGGAGGCTAGAACTATCCGTAATCATGCCGCTATGTCATTTTGGATAACATTCTTTATCGAGATCTTACACCGACCTTTATTGAGATGCGTATGACCTTAAATGACATGTAAGGAATTCAAGTAAGTGCAGAAGGCAAACGCGAGGTCATCCCGTCGAGATCATCGTCGAAAAGGTTCTCTACCTGATTTTACCGATAACACCGCGGCGCAGATGCCGAGATGCACGCTCGCCGATGTGACAAATGTCGGCCATACGCCGATATTCCACGCTTGCCATCTACCGAAAGCGCACTCGCTATAGCCTCATGGTCGCTCGATATGCGGGATAGACTTAATTGGTCCTTTCCGTGGCTCGGTCAAAATTGAAGTATGGTGGCCGTTGATTATTTTACAAAGTGGGTGGAGGCAAAGCCCTTGGCGACCATAATGAGGCTATGTCATCGACTTTGTTCATGAACACATATGGTGCCTATTGGGGTCACGCGAGCAATCAATTTGATCATGGGACTCGCTTCAAAAGTTTACTAAAGCATGCGAAAGCAGACGCTGGTGCATTGGCAATCGCCGCAGCGTATCCCCAAGGCAACGGGCAAGTCAAGCCGCTAATAAACAAATCATGCATGTTCTAAAACGAAATTTGGAGGATAAGGCAGAAGA